>CM033112.1:9061534-9098624 GCA_019321725.1 Paulownia fortunei
CCGCACAATTGTAAACTCTACAATATATTTGTTAGGTTTCTATGAAATTTCTTTTTCATTCAAGGAGTGTTTTTATAATCTCTTTCCTTGTTGGTTGTAAGTAATTTGATGTGCCACACACAATTGTTCTTCTTTCTTCCAGGTTTGAGAAATCTATCAACCAAGCACGCAAGGAGGCGGCAATTAGTGAAACTAGTTTTAGTTTCTTGTTCTTTCATTCTTTTGCAGCGCCACCACTGATTTTGATCTATCTCCATTTGTTTTTCCCGTTTTTTTCCATTCAATGTTCTGTCGTATAGGTGTACCTACTCCTCAACCAAACTCCTCCACCCCAACCAAACAATCTTTTTTTTACCTCCCCCGTAGGGTCTTAATTATTTGTGTTAACGTAAGTGTGTAGTATTTTTCGTTAAACAAATCATATACGCTAAGTTCTTAGCACAAAATAAAATAAAGACTGTGTGAGAGTTGAGAGAAATTATCTTTCTCCATATCAGAATCGCCCTTCTGTACATATAGCGCACATATGACTAAAGATGTCACACACTTACAAATGAATTGAATTGCCATATTAGACATGAATATAAGCCCAACTTTTAAAAAAACAAAATCTTTTGGGTTGACTGAATTATACTGCTTTAGATTTTTTATTATAATTTAGTATTTTATCTTATATTCTATTTTATCATGTCAATTCTATATAACTAATGACAAATTTATATTTAACAAAATATTTTATACACTTACTGTATATCTACAAGATGAAATAATATATGAAATATCAAATTAAAATAAAGGATTCAGACTCTTATACTACTTACTTGTCCTCTAAAATAGTTCATCACCATCCCCTCTTCTCCATCTATATTAATTATAAAAAAAATTCCTCTGAGTTTGCTCCATAATCAAAGTCTTAAATTAACCATTTTTGCATTCAACTTTAAAAATTAAAAAATTATCTAATTATTAGTTTACTAAATAATCATTCTGTCTTTGGGTGAAAAAATAAAAAATAACCAACTTATTAATTTACTAAATGATCATTCTATTGCATGTTTAAATATTTGGAAGAAATGTATTTGTATTGTTTATATAGCTGTACGGATAGTTTTGTAATATATTCATAATTACATTTCATTAAAAATACAAATCTCATTCTGCAACACCCCCTCCCGCCTTCCCGCCAATTATAAAGTATTTAAATCTTCTTAGAATTGATTTTTAGAATAAATTTAACCTTAATCTTTATTATTTAGAGTCAATTTAAAGATACCTTTTGAAATCCTCAATCAACTCTTTTCCTTCCTTTCTTCCCTCACCCTCTCTCTCTCCCCCTCTTCCCCCTCTATTTGCCTCCCTCCTCTCTCTCTATCCCTTTCTCTCTCTTTTGCTACTCAACCAGTTCGCTGCATCCTCCCCCAACTTTTTCTCTATCCGTCTTGCACCTTGTTGCTTTCTTTTTCATTTGTTGCCCACCCTATCTTCTATTTTTCCTACTTGCCATTTTCGTCTCCCTCCCTCGTCTTCTCCATGCCCACCGTCAAGATGAAAAGAAAAATAATGTCAAGAAAAGGAAAAAGAATTGAGTGAAATAAAATAGGAAAGAAAAGAAAAGAAAAATAATGAGAGGTAAAGAAAAGAAATACAGAGAGAATTTTGTAAGTATTTTTGAAGGCACGTCTCTTTTTTTATTTCAATCCTTCAACATTATAAGAATTATTTGAACAAGTTATTTTTCTTTTGACAAATATAAAACTGATTATTAGTTAACCATAGATTTGGGAGGGACAAAACAAAAAATACCCATCAACAGCTAATTTTTTGGGCCTTAAACGACTATTTTTTCATCCAACACTTGCATATATTTTTTATTAGCGTTCCATTATATTTTTCCTTTTTATGTATACAATTACTACAACTACACCCCCAAGGGTATTTGGTCAGCAAAATATAGGAACAATTGAGTTAGGGATAAAATTGAAAGTTCACTAAAAAAATTTATTGATATTATTTTCCATCAAAATTTAAACTGATAGGGAAAATATGGTAAACGTCATAAATTCAAAAGATAAGTTTTTATATACATAAAAGGAAAGGAGTAGTAATTAGCTATTTCAGAATAGAGATATGTATAATTAACCATGATAAATAAAAGATGAAGAAAGAGTGACCAGCACAGCAATTATTTTTAGGTGTAATGTCCTCCATTGCTATGAAATGTGTGTATCTGAGTCATAACTAGTTTCATTTGGTGAGATTGGACAGATCCAAAGGAAATTACAAAAACAAAAGAAAGAAAGAATCAAAATGTGGTTTGGGTTGGCCAATGAGCGCGTAATTCTATTCCTAATTTCTTTTTCAATAAAATTTGTGGCTCATGAATTAAATAAATTTCTATCAGTTACTCAATTTGTGGTGGCTATAATGTTATTTAGACTAGTGGGGTATGCTAAAAGTTTATAAGACCAAATAAATGTGATCCAAAGATGTAAACAAGTTGGGAAATTTCGGTCACTAAAACTGATAAATACTCCTATAATTTTGTAAAAAGAGATTTACTTTGAAGAGCAACCACAAATTTCATAGCAGCAACATTCAAATCAGTCATGCTAGAAGATAGATTAAACCAATAAATTCTTATAAGACAAAAATGTATTTCTTTTCAAGAGATACATACTGCAATTTTCTAGTCCTACTATTATTATTGAGAAATGCGCTCTCTCAGAGCAAGAATTTTTTTGGAAGTTTTGTAAAATAAGTATGTATACTTACTAGTATTGTGTTTCTTCATTATGAAACAATTGGGAATTCAATTGAAACAATAAATTAGCATGTAAATATTAATAGAGAGATTTATGATCTCAAACTGAATTTCAAATATGACCTTAGAATTATACGCTAAGAATCTGCTGATAGGTAGGTAGGATTGTTAATAAACTCAAGCTGCAAATTTGACTTAATAATTTTCAAGTTGAGTAATGGAGCCAAGTTCAAGCCCAAGATCAAGGCTTGAATTTAGATTCAATTTGAGCATCAACAAATGTGGGCTCGTTTTGAATTAAATTTGTACTCATTATAAATATATTATTATATCACATATGTATAATTTCAGAATTAGTAAATACTAATATCTAGTAAATAAAAATCACTTACAAACTTAAGAATTCCAAAATTTCATACTTGAACTAGAAGGACAATATAGAAAAATTTAAGTTTTAAAAAAAAAGAGTAAATAAAATCAGTTCTGCTTATAAGTATAATTTTTTTTAAGAAATAGAAACTGACACTGTTCTTCTTTAATTGGAGGCTAGGCTTTCTCGTCGTTTTCTGCTGTCGCACTTCATATTTTTCAATTGAAGTAGCTTAATAATATGTTAAACTTAGCACTTTTTAATTGAAATTAACCAAATTAGATTTTTTATTATGACTTTATTTTTAAATCCATGCGGTAGTTAGAAATTTGTAAACACTAATTCCTTGCATTTTTTATTCTCAAACATCTAACTTATATTCCATTCGATCTTAATGATTTCTATTTTTAGAATGAACACAATCGAATTTGATTATTTAATATTATGTTAAGATTGTTAGTTATTTTCAGTTGGTATTTAAATTTATTTTATTAATCAACTAAACAATAAATAAATTGGATCAACTTGAACTCCGTTAGAATCTCATATTATTTTCAATCCAAGTCCAAACATTTAAAAAAAAAATCAAACAAATTTAAAATTTGAGAATTGATATGCATATAATATTAAATTGAGTATAAGTCAAAGAAAATTTAATTCGCTGGACTTGATTGATATATGACATTTTTGTTGGGAAAGAGAGTCAAAATAAATGGCACGAATGCAGTGGAATGAGGAATTTTTTTTTTCACCTATCGGATTAAAAATAGACCAAACCAAAAATTCCAAAAAAATAGTGCAAAAGAATAAAAATGTGACACAAGAATTTTTATGTGGAAAACCCAAATCGAAAAAAATCACGGTACCGTATTCTAGACAAAACTTTCACTATATATATAGTAGGCTTACAAATTCTCCCCAAACTAGGAGATACACAAATAATCCTCAAGATAATATCTCTTGGATCACAAATATCTCAAGTTTCTCAACTTGGAATACTAAAGAAAAATAGGAAGATTATTTTAAGAAAGTGAATTTTTTTTAGAATTTTTCTCCCTATTTCTTCTTTCAAAACCTTTATTTTTCTCTCACTCAACTATCTTGTTTTCTCTCTTTTTCTTGTGTGTTTAAGCTATAAAATGAAAGCTCTATTTATAGGCAAGATTTGATGTCAATTTTCAAAGTTTGGTAACTTCAATATTTGAATATTTGATAGTCATATTTTTTTGAATGTTTTGGTAGCCACCTTATTTTGAATGTTTTGGTTGACTCCCCATTTTGGTGGACTTTTCTCTCTCTCCACCTTATGTGGAGTGTTCAACCAAACCTATCCTACTTTTACAAGTTTCAAACTTATCTCTTGATAAAAACTTCGTAAGCATATCTGCACCATTTTCATCAATGTGGACTTTATCAAGCACCATCATTTTTTCATCCAACACATCTCGAATCCAATTGTATCTCACATCAATATATTTTAATTTTGAGTGAAAGGTAGAATTTTTACTCAAATGAATCGCACGCTGACTGTCACAATAGAGTGTGTACTTTTCTTGTTTCAAGTCTAATTCATTAAAAAACATTTTCAACTACAACATCTCCTTGCATGCTTCAATTACTGCAATATATTTTGCCTCCGTTGAGGATAATGCCATACATTTTTTTAAGTTTCAACTGCCAAGAGATAGCTCCCCCTGTAAATCTCATCAAGCATCCGAATATGGGTTCCTGGAATCAACATCACCAGCCATGTCTGCATCTGTGAATCCATCTAATAATGTTTGGTCATTACCAAACTTTAAGCAAACTTTAGAAGTACCTTTCAAATATCAAAATATTCATTTTACTACAGACCAGTGATCTTTGTCAGGGTTAGAGAGAAATCGGCTAATAATACCAACTGCATGAGCAATGTTAGGTCTAGTACATACCATGACATACATTAAACTGCCAATTGCAGATGCATATAGTACCTTTTTTATTTCTTCCTTATCTTTCTCACTTGTGGGATATTGCGCTAAACTGAGTTTGAAATGACCCACAAGTGGAGTGTTGATTGGTTTTGAATTGCTCATGTTGAATCTCTCAAGAACTTTTTTGATATACTTTTCTTGAGATAGCCACAACTTTCTGTTTGTCCTCTCTCTCGAGATTTTCATCCGAAGAATTTACTTACCTGGTCCTAAATCTTTCATTGCGAAAGACTTGCTGAGCTCTTTCTTCAACTTATCAATCTTTCTGGTATCATGACCTACAATCAACATATCATTCACATATAATAATAATATGATAAAGTCATCATCAGATAATTTCTTAAAGAATACACAGTGATCGTAGTTGGTTCTCTTGTAGCCATGATCAGACATGAAGGAGTTAAATTTCTTGTACCACTGTCTCGGGGCTTGTTTTAAGCCGTACAAGCTCCTTTTTAACCTGCACACCAGGTTTTCCTTACCTTTGACTTTGAATCCCTCCGGTTGCTCCATGTAAATTTTTTTATTTAAATCTCCATGGAGAAACGCAGTCTTTACATCAAGCTGTGTAATCTCCAGGTCCAAACTGGTAGTAATTCCGAGAACAACTATGATTAAAGACATCTTTATCACACATAAGAAAATTTCATCAAAATCAACACCTTTTTTTTGACTGAATCCTTTTACAACCAGTCTCACTTTGTACCTTAGTTTTGAGCTATGCTCGTCAGTTTTTAGCCTGTAAACCTATCTATTTTTCAGTGTTTTCTTATCTTTTAGTAACTTTACAAGCTCATAGGTGTGATTTTCTTATAGGATTTTATCTCTTCCTTTATGGCCTCAAATCATTTCTCTTTCTGATCATGAGATATGACCTCTGTGAAACTCTCTGGTTCTTCCCTATCAGTGAGTATTACATACTCATGTAGACTATATTTGGTAGAAGGTTGTCTTTGTTTGGTGGACTTTTTAACCTCTGCCTCTGGTGGTGGAACTGGGGAAATATCATCAACTTGTACAGGTGGTGTGAGATATCGTACATCTCTCCCATGATTTTGAGCCGTAGGCGATAAAATTGGATCTAAGTCATCAGGAACATATGAGTTGGATTCAGATTTCTATTTAGCATAATTAATTATCTGATCCTCAAGAAACATGACATCCCTACTTCTGATGACTTTTTTGTTTGCTCAGTTCCACAATCTGTAGTCAAACTCTTCATGACCATAATCCAAGAAGATGCATGGTTTGGTCTTATCGTTAACTTTGAATATTTTATCTTTTGGAATGTGCACAAATGCCCTATAGCCAAACACTCTCAAGTGTTTATATGAACATATGTTCCTATCCAAACTCTATCTAGAATATTACCATCCAAAGGAGTTGATAGAGAAAGGTTGATTAGATAAATTGCAGTCCTCATTGCTTTACCCCAAAAGGATTTAGGCAATTTGGAATGTGATAACATACACTTGATTCTTTCACAAATTATCATGTTCATCCTGTCTGCCATACTATTATGTTGATGAGTCTTTGGGATGCTCTTTTCAAGCCTGAAATCATGATCCCTGCAGTGTTGCTCAAATGGGCATTGGTATTCATCACCATTATCTGTATGAATGCACTTCAGCTTCTTTCTTGTTTCTCTTTCAACCTTTGCTTGGAAATGCTTAAAGACCTCTAGAGTTTGATATTTAGATTTCAAAGTAAAGCACCAGACTTTTCTAGAGAAATCATCAATAAATGTAACAAAGTACAAAACACCACCAAGAGTTTTATTATTCATGTAACACAAATTAGTGTGCACCAAGTCTAAATGATGAGATTTTCTAGATGGAAAAAAACTCTTAAATACAACGCTGTGTTATTTTCCAGCCAAACAATCAATTGTTACCTTATGGAGAAGTTTCTTTCTAACCAGAAGTTCCAAGCCTTTCTAACTAAAGTGTCCAAGCCTTTTATGCCACGACTCAATGGAAGAATTTTTGACAATTACATTAACCTCTCCATTCGATGTCTAGCCTGCATCAGGTAGAGTGAATTATGTTTCTTATCTTTAGCAATAATAAGAGATCCTTTGGTGAGCTTTCACTTTCCTTCACTAAAGAAATTAGTATAGCCATCATCGTCAAGCTTGCCAGTGGAAATAATATTGAGCCTAATGTCAGGAATATGTATGACATCTTTGAGTAGAAGTTTACATCCTATATCAGTGTATAGGATGATATTCCCTATGCCAACAACTTCCTTCACACCATGATTGGCCATTCTGACTTTGCCAAAGCTGCCACTGGTGTATGATGTGAACATATCACGATGTGAAGTGATATGATATGAAACTCCTAAATCAATAATCTAGTCTGTCTGTTTACATGATGAGCTAATACAAGTATCATCACAAATAATGACAACATCACCATTAGCTACAACGATGGTAGTGTATTTGTCATCTTTCTTGTTTTTATTATTTCCTTTCCATTGATCTTTTTTTTTTCTGCAATCTCTCTCATGGTAGTTTGGACCACCACAATAATGGTATTTGAAATTCTTCTTGGACTTGGACTTTCCCCTGTATTTGTCTCTCCAATTTAGAGGACTTCTATTATTGTTCCTTCCTTGTTTATCAGTATTTTTTGCTACTAAAGCTTTTGACTCAAAAGAATGATCTTGCTTCTTTCTTCTGGATTCTTCATTAAGAAGACAATTTTTGACCATTTGCAAGGTCAGTGCTCCATTTGGAGCTAAATTACTAACTGACACAACAAGTGTGTCCCAACTGTCAGGCAATGAGTAAGTAGCAATAAAGCAACCACTTCATCATCAAGTAGTATCTTCATAGTGATGGATTGATTTATTAGACTTTGATATGCATTTAAGTGCTCCGTCATGTTTGCACCTTCCTAGTACCTAAGTCGAACAATTTTTATGATAATAGAAGCTTTGTTTAAGGCATTATTCCTCTCAAATATGACCTCCGCTTTCTTCCACAAAATATCAGCTTTTTTCTCATTTGCAAAATGATGGAAAATACTGCGCTCAAGAAAACGTCGAATATACTCCACTGTTTTTTGGTGGAGAATATTTCATTCATCATCACTCATTTCTTTTGGTTTGGCAGTATCACCATGCAAGGACAAATAAAATTCCTTGTAATAGAGAAGATCTAAAATATATTGATTTTCAAATGAAGTAGTTCGATCCATTTAATTTGAACATCCCTCCAAAAGATATCGATTCTTTCATTTTTTTTTAATCCACAACCATAACAATGTGGCTCTGATATCATTTGTTGGGAAAGAGAGCCAAAATAAATGGTACGAATGCAGCAGAACCAGGAAATTCTTTTTCCACCTGCCGGATTAAAAATGAGACCAAACCAAAAATTCTAGAAAATAGTGTAAGAGAGTAAAAATGTGACACAAGAATTTTTACGCAGAAAACTCAAATAAAAAAAAATCACGAGACTGTATTCCAGACAAAACTTCTAATATGTATATAGTAGGTTTACAAATTCTCCCTAAACTAGGGGATACACAAATAATTTTCAAGAGAATATCTTTTGGTTTACAAATATCTCAAGTTTGTCAACTTGGAATACTAAAGAAAAATAGAAAAACTATTTTAAGAGAGAATGAATTTTTTTTAGAATTTTTCTCCTTATTTCTTCTCTCAAAACACTCTATTTTTCTCTCACTCAGCTCTCTTATTTTTTTCTCTTTTTTTGTGTGTGTTTAAACTATGAAATGAGAGCTATATATATAGACAAGATTTTATGCCAATTTTTAAAGTTTGATAGTTTTAATATTTGAATATTTGATAATCACACTATTTTGAATCTCTTGATAGCCATCCCATTTTGGTGGACTTACCAACAATTTTTTGACATATGCCTTTTTCTCTTATTATTGCTTCAATTTTTCTATGTTTTTAGAATATTTGGCCCCTTTGGCTAAAGAGAATTGTCATTTCAATGATAGTCCATTGCACGTATTTAGAATTCCAACCGGGGTGGTTATACCCAGAAGGGCTACATGAAATAAGACCATAATAAAATGGAAGTCTCCATTTTATTTTATTTTTGAATTAGGTTTAGTCAAGTTAAATACTTGAAATGAAATGAAATTATGTTCGCCATGATTATTTCATCAATAACTTGAAATTGTGTGTGCGTGTGTGTGTTGAATTAATGAAGATTGAAGAATTTTAATATTTGGACCAGATTGTTAAGAGTGGTGAAACTTTGATTCTATGTTTTGTAATGATTTACTTACAGTTATGAATTAATGAAATACAAAAAATTTCTTAAAATAGAAAAAAGTTTTGTTCATAATAATTTGTACCATGTAACATGCAACAACTAATAGACCTTCAGATGCTGCATTTTAGCATCCTTAATTAGTGTCAACTAATAATAAGAAGAGTGTAGACATGTTGTATTTTTCTTTTCTTTTTTTTTTTTGAGTGGGAAAGAAATTGAACCTAAGCTGGTCTTAAAAAGATTTAGTAAGCTTAAAATGTATCTTGAAAACTTATCTTAAAATAAGCTCTAAAGCTTTTATAATTAAGGTTTCAAATTTAATTGTTATGGATTTCAGATGTAGAATGTGAAAAGGTGTGCAGTGTAAGAGAAATCATAGAGAAATGATGGAATCTTCAAACATTCCAAAAATTATGAGATGCTCGCGAAGTTCTCCTCTCATCAAAGCTTTCAAATTTGCTAAGGGCATGTTTGGATCCATTGATTAGTCAAAACTATATAATTAAATTGGGTCAAATATTTGGAAAGTTGGAGATCAACCCATGATGGACAACGAGCCCAGTAGATAATCAGACACTTAGAGTAGTATTAATCTACATTTGACCCCTGATATTTGCCGTTATTAAACAATAACCAAGTCTATCAAAACCATCACAAACCTAAACTTTCTATTACAAAGGAGTTTTGAAAGTTATATATAGGATAAAGTTACTAAAATAATACAATAACTATAAAATAAAAAACACAACCCACAAAATAGTCCAACAGGTCTTCATTCAAGTACATTGATCTTTGAAAGCCTGTAGGAGCTCCAATGCCAGCCAGTAAACCAGAGGTCTCAAGTCTCACCATGTTCACCTACAATGCATGAACTTCATGAGCTAACGCTCAATAAGTAAAAATTATGCATGACAAGAGTATGATATAAAATCTCATGCAACTCAACTCAAAGATATGATGCTATAAATGTGTCAAATTAAGTACTCATGAATCAAAGAGTTTTCATTAAAAATCATTTCATTTATTGGGCCCTTAGCCCACCTACTAAGCACCGAATAGAGTTCTAAATAACATCAATAATCACATGACCATAAACAAATTGGCTCAATCCAAGGGCCATCTCCTAGGATCATCAGAGGTCCACCCCCTATCTTCCCCTGTGATCCTTCAGAAGTCTTCCCACTAGCGGAGTCAATAAGGGCACAGTCAAGTGGTCCATCCTCTCGTGACCACCAGAGGCACACCCCCTGTCAACTCTTGTGATCCTCTGAGAAGTAACACTCACGGCACCCCAAAATATCATATAAGCAAGCCTCGCATGCCTCGGTACACTAGTAGTGGCCAACCAAAATATTTTCTTTCTGAAAACCATGTCTTAAATCATATCGTTCATGCAAGAACCTTCACTATACTCCTATGCCGTGCATGCACATATAAATGCTTATGAATGGTATGTTCAATATAAAATGAAAGTCATCTCGCTCTCAACATTTTTAAGATTCATAAGACTCTCAGTCAAATTTAATATCATCAACACATTACGTATACATGCTTCAAGACATACTATATTCTTGCATTATAGTTGCAAATAGATCTTTACTTACCTTTCACTTGGTTGGTGGCTTAGTCTAGATTTGTTTATTGTTCCCCTCTAATCTTAGATTTAAAATAGCCTGTAATATTACTCAACGTCAAGCACCATTCCCAATTTGGCAAGTTGAAAGCATAAACTATCATACTAAGACCTTAAACACCAAGCTATCTACCTTTTACAAACTAGAACCCAATATAGTCCTTCCAATACCTTAATTTCTCATCTTAGATACATGTAAATATTATATAATTGAAGTATTATAACTCTAATATCATGTACCTAATTGTTAACATTCAATAGCAATATGTCTAGGTTGAAATATGCTAAGTTATTAAATGGGATAGATTCATATTTTCATAATTATTTGCTCTCCAATTTAGTTTTATGATAATTTTGACATCCCTAAACATATCCAATCACTCCCAAATTTTTACCACACTTAGATAACATGTATATAAATGTAACCATATCATAGAATTGCTAAAATGCATGGATATAGCTTCCCAAGTTTAGCTCTCTTCACAACATACTGAAACAGATTGTTTTCCTACCTTGACAATTTTGCACACTTCATGATATTAATAGTTTTAGCACCTTAAGTAAATCTAATCACTCCCAAATTTTCACCATACTTAGATAACACATATAAAGAGACAACCAGGTCAAAGTACTACCAAAACTAATGAATTTATTGATGTAAAACCAGCACCATTCACATAGGACAGAATCTAAATTTCAAAGAAGACAGTTTTGAGCACCTCTTTAATTATCACACTATATTACAATTTATAACCTCTAAAAACTTACATACATCACCTAGACTTATATATAAACACATATATGATGAAGTACATAGCTTTTAATCAAGTTATTATACATATATAAAGCATAAATATAAAAAATCAGCAAGTATATAGTTTCTGTCCCTAGTGATTTTTATTGCGATTTTGCAACTAAAAATCCTTCTTTTGTGAACTAAAAGACCATAAATAACATCCTAACATGATTATAATCAATAATAGAAGCTTTAAAAATCATAAACCTCAAACAATTCAAGAACTTAAATAAAAAATATGAATTAAAGCTCATCTATGCACAGATTTTAGATTCAACTTGCTCCACCTTACTTCCCGTTGCTTCCTTCACTTTTTTCTTTACTTGGAATTACTTGAGAGCAATTTCTAACATTCAATATGAAGGTTTTGGAGTTAAAATAGCTCATAAAATAGTTTTGATCATGGCTTAAGGGTAGAAATGAAGAAAGGTTGAGGTGGAAGCTTGAGGTGGCAAACCTTGAGGTGTTAAGGTTGAGGTGTCAAGTTGTGGTTCAAATCTGATACTTTTTACATCTTATATAGCCCTAATCGACTATTTCTCATTACTTATTTATCTATGTACAATGTACTTTAACCTCCATATGATCGGATAATACATTATGCCCTAATTCCTTAACCGTTCATCCGATCTCCAAACCGATCAACATCCGATTCTTAAATGATTGTCTAGTTTTCATTTTCTAAAATCACATGCACATATGAACCTTGTATTATGACACTTAAATCATATTATATCATGTCCGATATCCCAAGTATGTTAATCTATGGATGTATACCTTTAAAACACCTCGATTAAATCGAATCGAATCATATAAGCTTACTAGTAACACCTTTAACACTTCTAAAATTATAACATACAACCTATGAATATCCATTATATTGATCAATCTATTATTTATCTTATCTAAATATAGAATCACTTAATTAGGTTATAGGATCTCAACCACTAACATCAAGTGATAGCATTAGAGGTATAATGATTAAGAATGCTATAAAAAATGTGATGTAGATGTTAATGGAAATTAGCATATAAATAGCAAATAGTACATGAATAATATTGACCAAGTGAGTAGCGTGAGGCTTGGTATTACAATTACAATTAATTAACTCTTAAATAAGTAATTATTATTTGGACAAGGTGTGCATGAAATAAAAAATTAGATACACCTAGAGAGATGAATAAGCAGAATAGGCTTGAGAAGCAATTTGGAAATGTTTTGTTTTTTTTGTCTTTTGCTAGGGCATTTTAGACTTTTGATCTCATCAAATCATGTAATCATTTAATACATACACAAGATTGTTAGAGGCTGTTTGGCTAAACTTATTTTAAATATCTTATAAGCTCCTACATCTGATAAGATGTTTTAGGAGCTTATAAGATGTTAGATCTTATTTTAAAAATAAGTTGGTAAAGTATTTGGATAAAATAAGATTATTGAACTTATAAGTTGTTTTTAGATCTTATAAGTTGTTAAGGTGTTTGGTATTATAAGCTTTTTTTATTGTTATAATGACCAAAAAAGACGTGACACCATTAGAATCATATAAATAGCCATTTTTTGACATATATTTATATCTAAATTATTTTAAAACATTCTGAAAAATATTACAAACTAGTTAGCTTCAAATAAAAGTTTAGAGGATATTTTATACAAAAGTTATAAAAAGTTGGCAAATTTTCATCTTGCCATTATGTTGGATG
The DNA here is from genome assembly GCA_019321725.1 of Paulownia fortunei. Taxonomy (NCBI): domain Eukaryota; kingdom Viridiplantae; phylum Streptophyta; class Magnoliopsida; order Lamiales; family Paulowniaceae; genus Paulownia; species Paulownia fortunei. The sequence continues at coordinate 9,075,029 of CM033112.1, forward strand.
TCTTTTCCTAATAACAGTAACTAATGAATAAATTTAGTCAAATAATTTACAATACCTTTAATTCATATACTTTGTTAATAAATTAAATATTAATAATATCTTATTCTTGCTTAATTGTCATAGTTTATTGTCGAAATAGTTAAGAATATGCTCTTCTTCTAATGCACATGTAATATATAAATAAAGAATAAAATTTCTTTAAAATTATTATAATAACTCCAAATCATTACATCGTGCATTTTTTAAATATTTGGACGATGTACCTATTTTATGCATGAATATATCACCAATGAGATTCTTCCCAATAGTTATTATGGTAGCAAAAATAAAACTAACTCCAAAAGTGCTGTTAAAATATAAAATTATTATTAAATTATCAAACATATGATTCATAAATTAAAAATAAAAAAAATCAAAATCTTCAAGTCATATCAATGAAACTATCATCCCCTTCCACCAATATCCATAGCAATTGAATCACGTAGTGCTATCCAATAAGCATTGTTTGAATTATTTTCATCTTCTACATTAGACACTCCAGATGGTTCGACAACACGTTCGGTACATGGTTCATAACATCTTCTACATTAGACACTCCAGATGGTTCGACAACACGTTCGGTACATGGTTCATAACTTTCATCCTCTGCTATTTGGAATGCCTTGTCTGAAATATTTTTCTTTTTTATATAATTGTGAATCGCCATAGTTGCCAACACAATTTCTCTTTGTGTGTTAATATGAAAATAAGGCATATCAACCACAATATTCCATCTTGCTTTCCAAACTCCAAAAGTTCATTCAACGTAATTTCTACATGAAGAATGGTAGTAATTGAACTTTTCCTTCAAATTTCTTGGTGCACGTAGTTGCCCAGTCCTAGCTCGTCGAAAGTTATCAAGATGATATCTTATATTTTCACCTTTATAAGGACCTATATATCCTAGCATATGCGAGTATCCGACATCAACCAAGTAATATTTTTTTCTTTCGGAATAGGAAAGTTGAGATCCAGATTACAAATATCCTATTATCATGGGCTACTCCTTCCTATCCAACCCAAACAAATGTAAAACATATGTTGAAATCTACAACTGCAAGAATGTTCTGAGTGGGATACCCTTTGCGTCCAAATATATGGTATTGCTTTTCTTTGTGGTAATCAAACCTTAACATGTGTCCCATCAATTGCCCTAGTACAATCCTATCAACCATAAAGGAAAAAATATATATGAGTAGTTCACAATCATTTTAAAAGTTTTAGCACATGCATGTGTGTGTATACTATTTAAATGAAAAATTACTTACATTAAAAAATGGCATATATCGTTGATGTTGAGGCTTATGGTATCCTTTGCCCTCATTATACTCCGGATGGGGTGTAATTATATTATAAGCTAGCTTACCAATAACCTTTAGAACTCTGTGAAAATGTCTTGAGATAGTCTCACTTGAATGATTAAATATCTCTTACAGCAATCTATTATCCACACCATGAGCACAAGTCATTAAAAAAATACCTACTTCCTCGTAGATAGACATTCCTCTTGTTGGATGAAAATCATAATTGTTCATCAATTCATGGCATAAATCTAGAAACACAGGTTTTGCTAAGCGAAAGGCTTGATAACATCTTATTCCATGTCCATTTAGTATCTCCTCTGTAAATCTATAACCCGTTCAGATAGATGTTCGACATGGAACCTTATGAATATAGTTTTCATAATATGTTAGAATGCTACATGTTGTCACTTGGTGTAAAACCAACCAATCCAAATTTTGTTGAACCCGATTTTCATCTTCAGTGGTTTCTCCATCAAGAGAAATATTTGAATATATTAAAGCATAATTTGAAATATCCCAAGGCTTTATTAAAGCACAATCTCTAACATCCCAAGTCTCCATTGAGCTATAAAAAAGTCATGAAAGGAAAATTAAATATATCATTGTAAACATTCTTTATAATAGAAAAACACAATAAATCTTCTAAGTGAAGAGCATAGATGGAAATGAGTAAATATTTGTAAAACTCCAAATGATAGATATATATAAAAATAAAATAAAAAATCTTCATATTGAAGTATTAAACCAAAAAAAACATGATAGAATTTCATTACATCAATGTCAAATTGACTAGTCTAATTGTAAACAAAATAAATAAATAAATAAAAAGGATACCTCAATCACTATAAAATTATTTATTTTTCTTGAACTGATCATAGTTAAACTGTATCCAAGAGAAACGAGATCATGAGAAGGTTGATTAACAAACACTTCTCGCATATCTTTTTTGCTCAATAAGTTACAAGCATAGTTCTAAAGTTCACTCAAGGGTGCTATTCCAGGGACATTGTTTAACATTTCTATTGCAGTCCCAATAGTTATCTCTGTGGAAGGTGTAGATGTGGTAGAGCTCTTATTTTCCATAAACTATAAAAGGGATTGAATATCTTCCTTTAGCGAACCTGCCCCAGAAACCTTTTTCTTCCATTTACTATTTTCTCCACTAAATTTTCTTTTAACTGATGCCAAAGATGGGAACATAATTTCAGAATTTGTGTTGTACTCATCTATTTCTACATAATCATTGTCATCACTATCGCTAATCTCCACGTGTTCTTCAACTTTATTTGACTCACCATTATCATCTAACATATCTTCTCCACTACCAATCTCATTCCTAGATCTTTGACTTGGTTCTCGTGTTTTTTCTCTCGTTGCAGCAATATCAGAGAATAGTCTATTGTATCGAAACCAAATTAAAGATAAATTCTTATTCCTAAACTTGTTATAGTCTCCATTTTCCTGCAATAATCAAATATGCCAAGTCAATCTAAGATATGATAAATAAAATAGACTAGTGACTTGTATAAAATTAGTTCTAGAGAAATTACTCTTAAGTTTTGTTTCCCACCACTCATTAGAAGCATTAAGTGAGTTCTTCATGGGATTCCAACCGACTCCAGTCTCCTTGTACAATAATTTCTTAAATAATATCCAGTCTTTTTTCATAGAATCCCAGTGATTTCGAAGTTGCTTATAGACATAATTTCTTCCAATCATCTCATTGAACCTCCTAACCACATTTTTCCACCCATTAACATTGAAGTGGCTATTTGGCCTATTGCCTCTTACAATTTCTTCTTTTCACACTTCAATAAACTTAAGATTTAAAAATGTATCCCACCTTGCAGAGGATCTTTCTTGTGTTTGTTGATTTATTTTACTAGCACTCTTACTTGTACTTTTACTAAAAGTAACGTTTGACATGACTCCTTTACTTCTATTATCTTGATTCTCCATCTAAAAATTTTATTGCGTATCATAAATTAAAGAAACGATTCAATATATTGCAAAATAAGAAATACTTATAACAAATATGACATCAAAAGAAGAATTAAATTACTAACAATCATTAGTTACAATTTTACATATGGCAGGAAATATTCTCTAATTCAATCGTACTCATATAAGGCATAAAATAATCTACTCAGTAAAAAAAAAGACCACACATCCACCAAAGAATAAAGGTCATAAAAATATGTTCATAATAATATGTTCCATTTTGTTTTTAGTACAATAATCTACAACAAAACTTGATCAAGTTTTCTGCAAGCATAGGTAAACTACACAATGAATTAACAGTTCAATAAAAATGAAAAATAAAACATGAAAATAATGAAATTATTTTATAGCTTAAGACAAGGTCTATATTCTTGATTAGCCTTCTGTATACACTTTTGCTATATCTGGATTCTTAGTGTTCTTTTGTGCTAAATACGGTCATTGTTTTAAACATAAAAAATGTTCTTTTATAGCTTAAGACAAGGTCTATCTCCTAAATTAGCCTTCAATATTCACTTTTTTCTATATCTAAATTGGATTATCTTGCGAGTACAAATACTATTCACGATTAATTATTATGCATGAAAGCAATAACACCATTTTCATAGATTGGAAGCATGCATCAAGTTGATCAAAAAATTCAATTTCATTTACAAAACATCAATACATGAAGCTAATTAGAAATTGAACCTCAAAAAGCTCATAGCATCAAAATGACCACACTAAAAATGCTTACTTAAATGGTTTTCCTAAAGTTCTTGGGATCTTCTTGATCTTCAAACAAGTAAGCCCTAACCAACTGTAACACCACCATTACTACACAACTAGATATATAGTATAATTTGATATGATAGAACATGTGTGCATGTATGGAATATTTTTTTTATAACACTTAAGAAAAGATAAATCACTTCTTACATGCACAACCCAATTTAAAATACTTTCTCACACGTCATGTATATAGCAGGATCAATATTTATATAAAAGCACAACACCCACAACGACCCAATATTTACATATTTATTTACAATAAAGTTTTAAAAGCAAAATATAGTACCAGTTTAAAAATATAATACAACAAACTCAAAATACAACAAGCCAACAAAATAGCCCAACATATCGTTATCTATGTACACACTCTCTCAGACACCTACAGGAGCTCCAACCGCCGCCCAACCAGTAAAAGATGCTTCAAGCGTCGTCGTACTCACCTATAATGCATAAACTATATGAGCTAATGCTCATCAAATAAAGATTATGCATTTCAAAGAATAATCCATAATATCAAGTCATGCATCTCAAAATGCTATGCCCACAATATAATTTTATACATCAAAATATTTCTCTCAAAATCATTTCTTTCTTGGACCCCTAACTAACGTTACTATCCCATGCACCGGAAAAGAGCTCTATACACCGCCATAATCCAATAGCCAAAATCATATAAGCATGCAAATACATGCATACTCATACGCATGCAAATTCATGCATGCGAACCTGCAAATCCATGTATAAAATCATGTAAATCTATGTATGCTTCAGTGCACTAGTAGTGGTCAGCAAAATATTTTTTTTCTCAGAATCATGTCGTGCAATGCAAGATTTATCACAATGCTCGTATATGATGCATGCACGTGCCAATGCCCATGTATGTATGCTTAATGGACATGAATGATAGTAATGTGTGTCTTCTGCTTTGCACATATGATCTATGGTATTATATATAAATCACACATTTACTATGTCTATGCATTGTAGTTGCAAATGAATCTTTACTTATCTTTTACTTGGTTGGTGGCTTAGTCTAGATTTGTTTATTGTTCCCCTCTAAGCTTAGATGTTAAATAGCCTGTAATATTACCAACATCAAGCACCATTCCCAATTTGACAAGTTGAAAGCATAAAATATCATACTAAGACCTTAAACACCAAGCTATCTAGGTTTTGCAAACTAGAACCCAATCTAGTCCCTCCAATACCTTAATTTCTCATCTTAGATACATGTAAAGTATTAAACACCAAGCTATCTAGGTTTTGCAAACTAGAACCCAATCTAGTCCCCCCAATCTTAGGACCTTAAACACCAAGCTATCTAGATATAATTGAAGTATTATAACTCTAATATCATGTACCTAATTGTTAACACTCAATAGCAACATGTCTAGGTTGAAATATGCTAAGTTATCAAATGAGACAGATTTACATTTTCATATTTACTTGCTGTCTAATTTAGTTGCATGATAATTTTGACATCGCTAAACATATCCAATCACTCCCAAATTTTTACCACACTTATATAACATGTATATAAATGTAACCATCTTATATAATTGCTAAAACTCATGGATATAGCTTCCCAAGTTCAGCTCTCTTCACAACATACTGAAACAGATTATTTTCCTACCGTGACAGTTTTGCACACTTCATAACATTAATGGTTTTGGCACCCTTACGTATATTCAATCTCTCCCAATTTTTACCACACTTATATAACATATACACAGAGACAACCAGGTTATATTATTGCCAAAACTAATGGATTTAGCTCCCCTAATTCAGTCTCCTTCACAGCACACCAAAACAGATTTTGCTACTTTGGCAGTTTGAGTGTTTCTCCAATATCATTCTCTATTTCAATTTCTAACTGATAAAAAATCATTCCAATACTCTTAGCTCATATATAAACATTTATATGATGATAATTATAGGTTTTATTCAATATACCATATACTTTTGAAGCCTAAAATACAAGAATACAACAAGGTGACAGTTTCTAGCACAAGTGTTTTCTATCAAATATTTCCAACCACAAACCCTTTATTTATGCATCAAAACCTATCTAATAACATCCTAACACGTTTATAAATAATATTCAAAGCTTAATAAGCCAATAAACCTCAAAATAAATTTGAAAGTTATGCCAAACCCGTAGGTTAAGCTCACCTTACACAGTTTTCTACTTGAACTTGGTTATTTCTCCTTTCCTTTGCTTGTCTTGCCTCTTTTTTCGGTTGGAATCACTTAGGATCTATTTAGAGATCCTTTTCCATGTATTTAGAAGTTGAAATGGTTCAGAAGAAGGTTCAAGTCATGGCTGTTAGCTTAAGAGTGGAGAATAGGTTGAGATGCTAGCTTGATAAGTCTAAATATGAGGTGGCATAAGCTTGAGGTGGCATGTAATGGTATAATCTGATTTTCTCCCTTATCTTGTAGCCCTAATCTTGTGTGTCTCACATATTCCTATTTGGTTGCAACCTATCTTCATCACCATTCATTCTCATAGCTAATTCCTATATCCGTTCATTAGTTTCTTCACTCGAAAAATCATCGATTCTTGCCCGATTGATAAGTTTGTGCACCGATAGTGTAACAAACCTATGAACCTAGTTATATAATATTTAAATTATAGTATTGTATGTCTAGTTGTGCCAAGTGTATGATTTAAATATACATATAATATTAAAATTCATGATCGAACCAACTTACTTTCTATAAACTTTTCGGTGACACCTTTCGAACTCCTAAGGTTACCACGTGTAACCTAGCACTATTTACTATATTGATACCTCAATTTCTTCTTATCTCAATACAAAATCAACCACTTAGGTTAGAGGATTCGATAATCAATACCGTGCGAGAGTTTCAAAATTAAGTTTAATGATTAAAAATACCGTATAAAATAAAATAAAATTATATGACGTCATATCAATGCAAATAGCATGCAATTAACATGTAATACATGAATCATATTTGGCCATGTGAGTAGTAAGAGGCTCGGGTATCACACTAACATAACATAAAATCTCACACCACATGACCATACATCAGCTAACTGGACAGAAACCAACCACAGTTAACAAAAAATGTATAGTGAAAACAATTGCATTTTTGCTTGTGCATGTATGTCGTGTGCACACACTCGGACTGAATAAAGTTTTATGAAGGTATAATCTTGAACCATTGGCAGATTTTATAAGAAAATGAGAAAAACTAACTTATGACAATATTTTCCAAAAGAAGCTAAAGAATACCTCGCACAAACTATATCAAGTAAGATACATAATACATCCAAAATTATTAACAGGTATCTAAGAAAATAAGTTGAGGCAGATTATATATGACCACCAGCAACTAATGACGCTAATATGACCAATCTTACCGTTCCATCATATTCTTTTCTACATAGAACCTCTGGAGCAATATAAGTAGGAGTGTCAACTGTTGATTTTCTAACACATCACAATTTTAAGTAAAAACTGTAAAGTTTTTCATTATCCGCAGGTTCCATTACGGGCGTCCTAGTACTCATTGCATGCCCACATATACGTATTGTTCTACGTCCATATTAACAACAACTCACACTTCATGTGCATAGGCAACATTTATGACGTCAATATCAACCAAGTCAAACTAAATCTCCTATGGTAGCACTAGGATATTTCTAAAGAATTTTAAAAATTTGAACTTTGAAAAAAAGAAACTTTTAATCTCTTTGTTAAAATAATACAGCACAATCAGTACAAATTACAAAAATAAAATAAAAAATGAGATTCTCCATACGAGTATCGGTTGTATACAATTCCATCAACTATTCCATGACTTATCAATTCTTAGATGCTCCATATTTGTCGTTCAAATTCATATCATGAAACACAATCTTGGACACAAGCGAATTAAAATACAACAGTTTACTAAATTTAACAGAGATTCTATTTTGATTACACAAATATAAAAAACACAAGCATCAGTTAATTACCTTATCGGGCCATCACAAAAAATTTACAACACACAGTAATCACTCACCTGAGCTTCGAACAACAATTGATGAGATGATGATTCTGGCATGCCTTCAGCCAGCAAGATAACGCTGAAGCGGTGTGGAGGCTATGAGTTTTCGATAATCGTTGAACGAGAAGATATGGTTTGTAGGTAACGTTGGAGGCTTTGAGTTTTCGATAATTGTTGACGGAGAAGATCTGGTTTGGGGAATTAGGGAACGCATTATGGGAGGGTAACTTTGGAATACAATAGAATTATTGGGGGTGTTTTTATCTTTTGATTATTAAAAACATATAGCTTATAAGATCTTTAAAAAAAAAGTGGGGTGTACGTACTTTTTTTTTTTAGCTTATAAGATTTGAAACAACTTATTTTTTGATAAAATAAGCTCTTCTGAAAAAAAATTACCAAATACTTTTTGAGAGATTATAAGCGTTTAAACATCTTATAAGATATTTTTAAGAGTTTATACGCTCAGCCAAACACCGTCTTAGTTTAGTTTGGATTTCAAAAATTTCAATCCTACAATTCAAACATATTTTTAAACTTATTTCATTATCCATAAATAGTGTAATCCAACTCAATTTAATTAATCTCACATATCCCATCCACAAATCCAAATGAGGCCTAAGGGTAAAAGATCGCAGAGTTTCCTATTGAGATAAATTCTCAATGGATCCTCAACGCTATTTTAAGTTATTTTTTCAACCATTACAAAGGATGACATCTACCAAATGTTGGAATCATTTGAAATTTTCAACTACGAATTCTTTTACAAATATAAATTTTTCAATCCTAATGCAATCTAAAAAAATAAGTAAATATTTCAAGTTTCAACAAGTTAAAGTTGCACCATTTTGAACTACTAGATTATAATTCTAATCATAAAAATGTGTTATATATTATTAAAAATAACTCTTGATAATTGCCAATGCATCTATCTATACTTGGAAGTTTGAAATACTTTCAAGCAACACCATCTTGTCTTATGGCAATTTTTCTTAAGAAAGTACTCATTTGCTGTATTATCATATTGCATTCGAAAAGGGATAAAGGATGTGTCTTGGTTCTTTTTAGTTGGCTTATAGGTGGGTTTTATCATACATAGCATGCTTGAACACAAGATTAATTAGAGATCTAGTCAGACATAACTTGCTTGAACACAAGATTGATTAGAAATGTTAATAGAGTTGGTTCAAATTAAAATTAGTTTTGATTTTTTTTTATTGGGAGTAAATTTTTACTATTATAAATAACTTTAGAGTGAATGATGAGTTTTTATTTTCAAGCCCGCATTGCTCCGAACTCACCCTATTCGTTTTTTTTTTTTTTTTTTAAATTTGTTATATATATTTAAGTATTTTTTAAGAACATATATTTTTTAAAAAAAAAAAATATATTATTTTAATATTTTTAAAATAATAAAATAAATCTAATAAATTTACCACTTGGATAAGGAATGAGTCCCAAAAAATTTTAACATGATATATTTCGAGTTTACCAAACTCTCCGGAAACTTACTTGTGGCCGTGGCTGATATTAATCTTCTTCCTAAAAGCTTCATGATGACTGCTTTACGATAATGGACAATCATTTGAATAAAAAGACTTTTTACCTGCTTAAAAGTGGATTCCCACCATTGACAAGGAAAAAATTTCAATCTTTTCCTTTCTACACTCTTTCGAGTTTTAATTATCTAGCAAATGATAAACTTTATTTAATGTATATCACTTAAAACTTATATTTTAGAAAAAAACAAATTTTTTATATGATCTTAGAAAAATCTCGAACCAAAATAAACATAAACATGTCAACCTAGCCCAAGAAATTGAAAATGAACCAAAATAAACAGAGAATTTTGCAAGTGCATGATGTCTTATACTGTACATGTGAAATAACAAAATTTGCTTTAAAGACTATATCAACAATGTTCGCAGCTTAGAGGTGGTCATTAGTGTAATTTCACACAACTCAAAGAAAATATCTCAAAAGTAAAATAGTCATCTTCCTTTGAAGGGCTGTGCTGGCTGTGCAGTATCAACCTCTAACTACTGTCCCATGCCAGATAAGGTTAATGCCACGTGGCACACCGATAGGAGTGCCCAGCGATAAGGCACCAGTCCATCTATATGTGGCCACAAAATGGAAATGTCACTGCATAAGAGATCCAACGGCCCAAACGCACCAAAATTGAACAAGATTAAATTCAGGCCGTAGGATGAAAATCTGCACAAACCAATTAGGAAGAAGGGGGGTGCATGGCATTATAAAGGATGAGGTAGCTGCACAAGGGTTCTACACAGTAGGCACATTGAGTGTGTATGTGAATTATTTGACTTGAAAAAGAGAAAAAAGAAAAAAAAAAAAAAAAAGAAGAGAATGGCTTCCTCAATGGTCTCCACCGCCACCGCCGCCGTGAGCCGCTCCACCCCTGCTCAAGCCAGCATGGTGGCTCCTTTCACCAGACTTAAGTCGGCCGCCGCTTTCCCCACCACCCGCAAGAATGTGGACATCACCTCCCTTGCTAGCAATGGTGGCAGAGTTTCTTGCATGAAGGTATTTCACTATTTATATTTTTATACAACACATGCTCAATAGTTTCGATGAGGGAATGAATGCTCACATCTCACATACAAAAGGTCGAGAGTGAGCTATTGTATAGAATTATCCAAAAAATTATTATGTAAATTTGATAATATGTTTTCATATGGAGGTCATAAATGAAATACATATAAACTTCATCGTGAAATAGCTAATGTAGATCAATATATTCTGAATTATCCTATGTAAAGTGTGGTTATGAATTATCATTATAAAATATTAATGAATTGCAATTGTAAATTAAGTACTTAGGAGATTGATTTGTAGCTTATTTGATCATGAATTATATACTGATATAGGAGCAAATTCTTTATTGTATATATAAAATTATACTCTAATTGTGTAATTATTAATGAAGGTGTGGCCCACTGTTGGACTGAAGAAGTACGAGACTTTGTCATACCTTCCCGATCTCACCAGGGAACAACTCCTCAAGGAAGTTGAATATCTTCTTCGCCTCAAGCTCATTCCCTGCCTCGAGTTCGAGTTGGAGGTCCGTACATATATACTTGAAAATTTTTCCTATAATTAAATTTTCATTATATATATTTTCCAAGTACTAAATCAATATCATTTGGATTGTACACTTAGATTACTCAATTCAATAAATTGACTTGCGTGTAACCAATTTCAAGTGTGTATAAAATTGTAACTTGTTTTGGTGTGACTACGTCAAATTTTGCAGCACGGATTCGTGTACCGTGAGAACCACAGGTCACCAGGATACTACGACGGGCGGTACTGGACCATGTGGAAGCTGCCAATGTTCGGTTGCACAGACGCAGTGCAGGTGTTGAGCGAGCTGGACGAGGCCATCAAGGCTTACCCCAACGGTTTCATCAGAATCATTGGATTCGACAACGTCCGCCAAGTGCAGTGCATTAGTTTCATTGCCTACAAGCCCCCTGGCTACTAAGGAAACTAAGCCCCCATGAATTGATGGCTCTTGAGTCATTGGAATGTTTTCCTATCATTTCTTTGTTTTCTGTTGGGATTTTTGTATTTGTTCATCCAAAACTCATTTTGTGATTTCCTCTCTTTCTCTCTCGGATCTCCGATGGAATAGAATTGGAATGTATGAGGATAAGTATTATAAACAATCATTTTAGTTAATATATTACAATGCGTATTGTTTTTTTTTTTTTTTTTTTCCATTAGATTTTCTAAAGCTTCATTACTACCCATTTGGTGGTAGTTTACTCTATTTACTTATTATGCTTTGACTTTTTGGTCGTATTCTGCATGCAAGGGATGTGGAACATGGTGAAGCTTTAAGGTCCATTCCACGCTGTAATTGAGAAACGCAACACAACATAAAAAAGGGACGTTTTCTGTCAAATAAATGTCTCTGCAATAGGTATACAACACAGGAAATTAACAGCCCCCAAGGCAAACAAGCAGTCGAGCTACTGAATGAAAAGAAACACATGAGATGTGAAGATTTGAAGTCAAGAATATAGCGATAAGGTTCATTAGTGTCTCCATGAACTAGGTTAGATCTCGCATTTGTAATAAGTCAATGTGTTTAAGTAGCTTGAATGTGTTGTCTTGAGTCATTTTCGTTTACCTAATTTTGGGCCTAGTCAAGCAATCAAGCATTAAAAGCAGCCATATAAAAGAACTATCTTATCCGAGTCCTATATTTAAGTGGTGGTCGACGCTGTTATCCATGGATAAGATGTTGATATTTTTGATAGACTTTGTGGTGATTTTTTTATTTTTTTTATCTTCACAAACTTCTTATCTGAAATGGCTACTCTATCCAGTTGTTTGTCCCTTCAAGTTTGAGTTTTGATTGGCCAAACTCTCAAGTATCAAAGCTCTGTATATGTTGACTGGACAAGCAGGGATGTATTTAAGCCCAGTCCGCGATGATGGGCTTTATTCAATTTCAAGTTGATAACGCAAAAAACAAAATTGTTTATGCTAATCTATACAAATTTAAAAATTTATGTCAATTCAAAATGAGACAAGACATTCAATATGAAATGGATAGAATATATACCATTCATACTACATAATACAGGGTTATATAAGGCATTGCAACATAAAATATAGGTGAATGAGGACAGAAGTCTTTTTTTATTTTTCATTCCCACTCGTGCAATAACTCTCTTTAGTACTTTCTGGGTTCCTAGCCTAAAAACAAAGATACGACTGAGTTGTTCATTTTCTATGCTCCATCTCTACTTCCCTAAAACTTACCCTCCTTTGTGTCGAGCAAGCTAACTGGTTATTCTTATGTGCAAGAGACGATACAACTAATGCCACTGACTTAGATGTACGCTGCGGTGATTGATATAGCTTTATCGTCTGTCTGGTTTCCCCATGGCAATTCGTTCCGAAATCTTTTGATCTTCACAAACAAGTGAGAATGGTTATTTCCAAATGATAATTGGTATTTATAGCAATCTGGGCACAGCTTTCGTGTTAGAAAATTAGGCTGTTGCGACCACCAAACCCAAATACTGATAAAAAGTAAAGGAAAAGAGAGAAAAGGCCTACTCTAGGAGTATCCATGATACCTATTGATGTAGTATCTTTTGGATTGACGTGATTCAACTCTTTCCAACTAGATAATTGAGTAATGAGTTCTTGTCTGCTACACAAACAGATCTTTTAGATATCGGATTGTCCCATTGATAAACCTCCAACGTTTATGTCATAACTAAACCAAAGAAAATCAATAAAAAGCAAAAAAGCTTGTAAAATGTCGAAAAAATTGAACGTGCCTTAAGATGAATGGAGCGGGATATTTATAATTGTCTAAATAAAAGTTATGTTTTCATGTGTATAGTGCATGCACTTATTAGACCTCTTGAATCTTTGGACTTGGACCCATTGGATTGGGTTTATTTAGACTACTGGACTCAAGTTATTATTGGGTGGAACATGATACAACCCTCCACTCCAAGGTAGGCTATGCGGAGAATGGGCCAGCCGAGAGTAAAACGTCTTATTGATTGGGCTTGTCCTATCATTGCAGGAATTATATAAGCTATCGGTGAAGGTATTACCTGTTGACCAATTATTCTATTGACTCCTCTATAATTTAAAGTCAAGGCTCACAAGGTATGTTATTCCCTCAACAACTTTTTTTATTCTTACGTGATTTATATTTAGTATCTTGCTTGTTCTCGTTTCATATATATTTTTTCTTAATGATGTGGGGGGTATTGGCAAAATTTGTGGATAAAGCGATGGTGGCCGAGGTAGCAATGATTCGCGCAAAAGGAAGCATGGGTGGGTAGTTTGGAGCCGCCCTATGGTGGGGCAAAATGGGAGTGTCTCGTCGGGTCAAGGTAATCTCAACTGGGTGGGGCCTTACCTCGACTGGGTAAGGCGGCCATGCTTCACCCAATGAGGTTTTGTCTCGGTTGGGTGAGGCTTAGTCTAGCTCGGGTGTGGTGCGGCCACCTCACAAGGGCAAGACGCGATCTCGTCTGTGCTTGCTAAATTGTGCCCAGTTAAAATATAGCTCTTTGGCCTCTAGGTATTAGTATGTCGATATTATTTTTGAAGGGCACTCTCCCAAAGTGATTGAGGCAATTCTTACTTTACCCAGTTATTCTTCTAAGTCATTTGGTTGTGAGGAATGGGGTCCCTAGGTAATTCAATGGGATCATTTGAAGTCAGCGAGTCAAGTAAGTCAGGGTTCGGGTGTAGTCATAGATTTATGTGTAAAAAAATACTTCTTCCACTAGGAATCCTAGTTTAACACGATGTTGAGTGATAGATGTAGAAAATTGCTCTAGCTCGCTAAGCCGTAAGCAGCTAAAGGCTTATGGTAAGAAAATTAATCTGTCTCATTCCTTTAAGAAAATGAATCTATCTCCTTCCTATAAATTTATCCTTCCTTCTATGGAGTAGAGGATTATGAATCATTCTAGAGGTTACTTCACCATTTATGTAGTTTACTTCACTAGTGTGTTCATCATTCCCCTCATCCCTTATTGATTGTAATTATCTGTGTGTATGGTCTTTGTATTAGCTAATTCACCCCAACTCTTTCATATACTTTGAAGGTTTTCGCTATCGCTTGGAGGAGTTACGTCTTCCATAATAATGGAGAGTTTCCAAAGCTTATATATAGTTAGAAAGGTGACTCCTGAGTCTTACTTTCATTTTTTTCCCTAAGATTGGATGTAAATTTTTGGGTGGTTGTGCCTCCTCTTAGGGGGACTTAGAAAGAGAAGTTTTTCTATGATAGAGATAATGGTTGTGGTTTTTCCCCACAGTGGAGTAGTTCTCCGTCTTTGATTTCTCCTTTGAGGCCCACGCGATCTTTAGTAGCGTCTCACGATAGTTGGGTTGTTTGATAATTTATTTGATATTAGTTGCTTATTTTTTGTTGGTAAATTTGTCGCTCTTAATATTATCTTTACTATATTTGTACCTATTTTCTATCTTCACTTCTAATTTTTAACTTTGCTATTGTAAAAAATAAATTTGATCTAGAGATGATCCACACCCCCAAGAAGATGACGCAGATTTGGGTACGGGCTTAGCTCGACCTCCTATTGGGACTGAGTGCTGGGAGCGGGCATTTCTCCCCCATGCGTGTGGCGATCCTAGATCATCATCGCATGCTCTGATGCATGGGAGTAGAGAGTGTGTGTGTGTAGAGGCTTCTCCTCCTATTACTACAAATAAGAGCCCAAGGAATAATTCGCGTCATCCTTCTCTTTAATATGGAGTAGGGATAGACTTATTCTCCTGCGAGATCAATCACTTAGAGGGGATTCAATATTATTAGGACATCTCTTAGACTTTGCAGGGGTGGAGCAAGACCAAGAGTGCTATTAGTGAAGATGACATCAGGTGTCTTGGTCACATGGCTGATTAGAGCCCGAGTGAAATGCTTGCGGGAGAGTTAGCTTGGGTAAGAACTTTTGTTTCTCATTTTTGTGTCCTTTTTTTTCATAACTTGAATTTTTATCTTGATCAATACTTGTGTTCTCCTTGCATTAGTCTCTCACTCTGGTGACTATGATTGGTCGGAGTTTGTTTAGTTATGAGGAGTCGGCTAGCTATTTCAAAATCACCAAGAAGAAGAGTGCTACTAAAGTTACGAGACTTCAAGGTGAGGTGAACAAGGTTATTAAAGAGCTTGCCACTATGAAGGATTGATTTGAGTGTGAGTCTCAATCGAGAAGAAATTTCTTGAATCAAAAGGCCAGTAAGACTTTCTTAGCAAGTGTGAAGGAAATAATTATTTTCGAGTTCAAAGCTTCCTCCCTGTTTGATGATTCAATGATAGAGAAAGCCATCGGCTTACATGATCAGACTATACGCAACTGTCGCTGCATTCTAAGGGATACATGTCATTTTTTTTTCTGAGGATATTATGTTGTTAGACCGTTCTATGCTAGATATGGAAGAAGAAGTGGTCGTGGTTGAGGAGCTTCTCGCAAGTGCAGTTGAAGTAGTGGATCTCTCATGGGGTGTACCTGCTTTTTTCCAAAGCCCCTTATACCTTGCTCTAAAGAAGACTTGATTTCTTTTGTCAGGACTTAGAACATTTATTACTAGTGCGTAGTTTATATTTTCAGTCAGACTTATGTTGTTTTGATTTCTAGATTTGTGTTAGGGTTTTGCATTCTCTTATATGCGTTGGCACCACTATTATTGTCATTCTTGAACATATTTGCTTTGTTTTACATTGTTGCTTGCAACACTTTATCACAATTGGTTTTTTGCATTGTTGTGTTTCATAGTGTCGAAATGAAAAGCTGATTCTCATAACCCTTGTCTCATAAGTGATTATCACAAATCCCCTAGAGTTATACTTTGCTAACTTCGAGGGATAAAATTTATGAATCCTTGGACAAGATTCATGCATTAAACCTCGAAGGATGTAGATTGTGGGAGGAGCTCTATGGCCAAGTATGATTTTTGGCCTCTAAGGAAACTCTTTAGACTTCAAGGGTTCTTGAGAAAGTATTATGTTACCAAGTGCTAGTATGATATAATTTATAAGGACTTATGTTGACATCAAAGTTAAAAATTTAATTACCAACTCAAATGATAATAATAGGAATTTAAAAGTTCAATACTAGCTACTAGCCATCTTGGGTGAACTAAAAACTACATAAGCGAAACTAGGGGTAGAATTTCTTAAGGTTTGCCATGTTCCAAGTGTGTAGCAGGCTCCTTGTATCCAAATGTTATAAATTATATGCTCCGGCATTCATGAATTGGAATATTTTGTAAAGGCTTTACATTTCTCGTCCAGCTTACGAATAGAGCCCCTAAGCTCGACCTTTCTCAATATCAAGTCTGCTACTTGATATCTTCATGGATGCACCTTGTCATTGTAAGCTCTTACCAATCTTGTTCTATATATTTGAGCTTGAACAACAACCTTCTTCCTCACTTTAGCGGTCAAGTCCAAGTTTACCCTCAATGCCTGATCATTAACATTTGGGGTGTAATATCTCACTCTCCATCTTATTTCACCTATCTTCAGTTTAGCGCCTTGGAACTGAGTGCCATTATCCGACGTGAGGGCTCTAGGTATCCTAGATCTACACGTAATGTTCTTCCAAAATAAATTTGACTACCTCTTTCGTGGTGGTCTTAGCCAGAGGCTCAACTTCCACACATTTGGTAAAGTAGTTAACTACCACTATTAAGAACTTCCTTTGGCTAGTGGCTGGGATGAACAACCTTACGATGTCCATGCCACATTGAGTAAAAGAACATGGACTCTCGAGGGGTTGTAGTGGAGCTACTACTTGGTGTTGAATATTGGCGTGTTCTTGACATGCACAACAGCGTCAGACTAGTTCGTAAGCATAGTGAACCAAAAATATCCATTCCTCAAGGCCTTCCCTGTAAGAGCTTTCTCTCCATGGTGATTGTTACATATTTCTTCATGAATCTCTCTTAACACATAGTTTTCCTTCTTTGGGGACAAGCACTTGAGGTGTAGTTGTGAGAATCTACGCTTGTAAAGTTTCCCATTAATCATCACTTCTATTTTCACTGTTCTCACCTCTTTTGGATCTTCAGGAAGTACTTCCAACATCAAGTACTTGTCAATTGCTTCATTCCAACTTGGCGTTTTCTGCACAAAGAATCTTGAACCCTTGGCCCTCTATCTCTAACTTATTAGAAGTTGAGAGGTGATCCTTCTATTATTGATTACTGCTATTGAGCTAGCCACTAATTAATCTACCACAGAGGTTTTCAGTCATCAATATTTGCTTCATTGAGAACTTCTCAAAGTTGTGTTGTCGGTCCTTCACCAAGAACAAGTACTTGGCCATCTTTCATCTTTTGCCTCATAGGACCCCTCCACTTAGTTGACTACGAGCTGAGAGTCACTTTAATCAATGAGCTTGCAAGCACCTACCATGAGTGCTAGCTTTTCTTCTACTAAAAATGCCTTATACTCCACCTTGTTATCAGAAGTTAGGAATTTGAACTTCAAGGCATACATGAAATTGTCTCTTTATGGGCTTTTCAAATACTATCCCAACTCTAGTGCTAGACGAGGTAGAAGTTCCATCTACATATAAACTTTATGATGAAAATGAGTTGGTGGACTTGTCTGTTGTTATTTCGACAAGGAAATCTGTTAATACTTGAGCTTTCACTACTAGCCTAGGATAGTACTCCACTCCATATTTGCTCAGCTCTACAGCCCACTTCACTATCATTCTGTATGTTTTAGGATAGATAAGAGTTATTTTAAAGGATGATTTGTTAACATTACTATCTGGTGGCACTAAAAGTAGGGTTTGAGTTTTCGGGAGGTAGTGATAAGTGCCAAAGCTAACTTCTCGGTCATAGGGTACTAGAAGCCATCAAAGTACGACTAATGTAGTAGACGCGATAATGTTCTCTCATTTTCTCCCGAACTTAAGGCTTCCTCCAATACTGCTAAGTAGGGAAGTGTTTCTCTAGCTTTAGGCTTTGTCAAGAGTGGAGAAGAGACCAAGTACCTCTTTAGTTGTTTGAAGGCTTGTTGACATGCCTCTGTCCACTTGAAGCTCTTCAATCCCAAATTACCTTGCAGAAAAGAAGATCTATATCCCTTGATTTGGAGATGAATTATCTAAAGATGCCAGCCCCTGCATTTTTTTTGTCTTTGATTGTCTAGGAATAGGGCATGATCATGATGGCATCAATCTTCTCTAGATTGGACTCTATGCATCTCTCTGAATTCATGTATCACAGAAACTTCCCTCCATGTACACCAAAAACATACTTGGCCGGATTAAGTTTTATACCACATCACTTCAATACTTCAAAACATTCTTTTAAGTCTTTCACATGATCATGCCCCCGACTGCTCTTAACTAACATATCATTGATGTAAACATTCATATTTCTCTGATTCGGGCTTCAAATATATGATTGACCAACCTTTGATAGGTGGCTTATGTGTTCTTCAATCCAAATGGCTAGAGATTGAAATAGAAAATTCCTTTATCATTCATAAAATTATTTTCTCTTTATATTTTACAACTAGCCATATTTGATTATATTCCTGATATGCATCTAGAAAACTCAGTAACTAGTACCCTAAGGTCAATCTGTCAATAAGTTTATCCATGGAAGAGGAAAAGGATCTTTCGAGCATAGTTGTTATTTGTCTCCAGACTTTGGCATTAAAACAACGTTGGCCAGCTACTCCAGGTTTGGCCTCTATTAATTATTTATCTCTTCCTTGATGTTTCTACTTCTATTAGGATTGAACAATCTTTTCCTTTGCTTCACCGACTTCATATTTGGATCAATGTTGAGTTGATAGATAGCAAGTTTGAGGGGTATGCCTTGCAAATCATCAATCCACCAGGTGAAGACTTCTATGTTTGCCCTGAGGAAGATAGTCAATTGTTCTTCGACTGATGGATCCAAGTTGAATCCAATCCTTTCAATATTTGCCTTATTATTTGGGCCAAGTTTAACTACTTTCAACTCTCTACCTCATCTATTCTCATTTCTTCCACTCTTTTTTTTTGTTCCCCAACACCTCTTCCGAGAGTGTATCCACCTAATGGAATTGGACTATATGGCATTCACTTTGCCTTTATCATGGTCCGAATTATTGCGGTCTTATGACCTCATCATTTTCTTGGACCTTCTCAAGGTGTTAGCATAGCATTCCCATGCCATCCTTTGATCTCCTAAAGCCTCTACTCTCCATTTAGAAGTAGAAATATGCCTGAGAACTACTTAACTTGATGCAACACTTTCTCTATCTCTCAGATAATCAAAGTGGTATCTGGTGTTAATATGCTTGGTCTTCACATGATACTTGGGGTCCATAGGATATGTCAGTGCAATTGTGTTGACAACTACTGCATCATCAACATGCACCGCAATACATAGGCTTTGAAGGAATCTCCTCAAGTAGATAGCTGCTTTTGTGGTGGATAAAGAGATGCAAAGCTACTTCTTGTTACAAAAAGTGATAGCAACGCCTCCCAACAAAATTGCATATCCCGATGTGGATTGTGGATTTGGGCTTATCTCTATCTATTGATCCATCAATATCACTATATCCAATTAATTTTAAACTACCCCTATGGTAGAACAAAGCGAGATCACTAGATATATATATATATATATATATATATATATATATATATATATATATAATAATTGATTGGAGTGTAAATATACATGAGTATGTAAATATTGGAGTGTAAATTTTTATATACATGAGTATGTAAATATTGTTGTTGTTATGGGTCCTTTGTAGGTATATATATATTAGTTTGTGAGTGAGAAAAATAGTTTACTATTTATTAAGTTGTTATAGGAAAAAAAATTCATGCATGCACACATGTTCTATCATGTCAAAATTATTATATATATATAGTAGGGGGTGTTACTATTATCTATATATATAAACTATTATCAAACTCACCTACAATGCATGAACTTCGTGAGCTAATGCTCAGTAAATGAAAATCATGCATGTTGAAGGGATAATCTAATATAAATGCAATGTATTTCTATTAGATCATGACAAAAATGCAAACTTATGCATAAAAATAGTTCATTCAAAATTATTTTCCATCAGTGGGCCATTGGCCCACCTACTATGTACTGGATAGAGCTCTCAATAATATCAGTAATCACATGACCATAAATAGATCGACACAGTCTAGGGGCCAATCTCTTGGGATCACCAGAGGTCCACTCTCTGTCTTCCCTTGTGATCTTACAGAAGTCTTCCCACCAGCGGCATCGATAAGGGCATAATTAAGTGGTCCACCCTCTTGTGACCACCAGAGGCACACCCCCTGTCAACCCCTATGATCCTTCAAGAAGTAATACTCGCGGCGCCCCAAAATATCATATAAATAAGTCATACAGGCCTCGGTATACTAGTAGCAGCCAACCGAAATATTTTTTTTCTGAAAATAATGTTATGCATGCAAAAGCCTCAACTGTAAGCATGTGATATGCATGCACATGTATATGATGATGAATGGCATGTCCAATGATACAATAGATCTTATATTCCATCACCCAAGCAATATATGCACTATAAGGTGTGTATAATACTCACAACACACACATCAACATACAAGGATCATCTTTAATACATATAATGCACGAAATACTATGTTTATGCATTGCAAATGGATTTTCACTTACCTTTCACCTTTGATGCCCTACTGAAGGTTAATAAGATTCTCCTACCTAACATTAGATATAAGGCTGCCTGTAAACGTATAACGTATTATTTTTCATTCTTAATCAATAGGTTTACTATATCAATTCTCATAAGGGATCCTAACTTAAATTTAATTAAGTAACAGTCAAACCTTAAAAATATACATATATACTTCAAACCAATCAGAATCTTTTAAATACCTTGATTTCTCGTCTCGAATTTATTCTAATATTATTTAATTGATGTATTATAATCCCCGTACCAATCCCTCAATTAAATTAGTTCTTTCATTCAATTAATACAAAACAATAAAATCAAATCTTTGTAACTAATTTTGAATTAAAGGTGTATATTAATTATTGTCTCACAAGTAGATAACTAGTTAATTTATTATAAAAAAAATTCTTTCAAATTAGAAATAAACGGCATAAATATATATTTTTATCCCTACAAAATGAGAAAAGACTTACACAAAATTTCCTCCAATTCCTACTGTTGGAATTTGTCGAAGCACCCTCTTTTTTTTTCTCTTCTTTCTTTTTTTCTTTTCTGTTTTCCTTTCCTTTGCTGCTGTGAATGTGTGTGTGGTGTTATCGTGTGTGTGTGTGGTGTGTGTTATTACTTAGCTACTAAGAAAATCTAATATAATATATTATTTATATACTTATCCTTAACATAACTACTACACTACACGTGTATACATATATGTATATATATATATTATACTACACACATATACTTATATATATATATATTTCATACATCTATACATATATATATATATATTATATGTATATATATATATTATATTTTTATATATATAATTAATACATAATATTTTGATATTTATTTATAAGCCCCCTAACAAATTTACTTTCTAGTAAGAATTTACATCCTCTTAATTAATATGATAGTCTCCTTACTTTCTTTTATTACTATTATTACCATGACTATCACTATTTTCTCCTTAATTAATTTATTTGCATAATTTATCCGATGCCGATAAACACAACGATGCCATCTTTCACTTACGTGTATCCTGATAGTATCTGATAGTTGACACCTAAATCCTTGTATCTTAGTAACAACTCAACCAATTAGGTTAAAGAGTTTGAAAACTAATATCGGGTGACAACTTCACATGTTTAATTATTAAAAATATCGTATAAAATATAGTGCATTATGAAATATAAATTAAAAATACAAATGACGCATACGTAGCATGAAATGTATGAACTATATCGGCCAGGTGAGTAGCACGAGGCTTGAGTATTACATCCTTCCCTCCTTATGAAAATTTCATCCCCGAAATTTTGCTTACCGAAAAAACTCTGTGTATTTGGCTCTTATTTCATCTTCCATTTCCCATGTACCTCCCAACAATATGTATATATATATATATATATATATAAACAACCTGTGCAACATAATTTGTGCACGTATGCATGTGTATAACTTTTTTTTTCTACTCAGTTCAACAAAACATTAATAAAAGTAAAATACTTTCATATCCTGTAACACTGTATATACATAGGTAGTTATTAAATATTAACCAAGTCTATCAAAACCATCGCAAACCCAAACTCTCTATCACAAAGGAGTTTTGAAAGTGATATACAGGATAAAGTCACTAATATAATATAATAACTGTAAAATAAAAAACATAGCCCACAAAATAGCCCAACAGGTTGTCATCCAAGTACATTGATCTTTGAAAGCCTGTAGGAGCTCCACTGCTATCCAGTAAACCAGAGGTCTCAAGTCTCACCATGTTCACCTACAATGCATGAACTACATGAGCTAGCGCTCAATAAGTAAAAATCATGCATGACAAGAGTATGATATAAAATTTTATGCAACTCAACTCTAAGATATGATGTTATAAATGTATCAAATTGAGTACTCATAAATCAAAGAGTTTTTATTAAAAATCACTTCCCTTGACCCACCTACTATGCATCGGATAGAGCTCTGAACAATATCAATAATCACATGGTCATAAACAAATTGACTCAGTCCAAGGGCCATCTCTTGGGATCACCAGAGGTCCACCCCCTATCTTCTACTGCGGTCCTCCAGAAGTCTTCCCACTGGCAGAGTCAATAAGGGCACAGTCAAGTGGTACACCCTCTCGTGACTACCAGAGGCACACACCCTGTCAACCCTGTGATCCTTTGAGAAGTAACACTCGCAGCGCCCCAAAATATCATATATGCAAGCCTCGCATGCCTCA
>CM033112.1:9098724-9135819 GCA_019321725.1 Paulownia fortunei
GAGCAAGGGTTGTTGCATTAGCCATAAGAACTATTAGCTTAGCTTTAGGAAATAAGTTGTTTTGGTTTTAAATGGTTTATTCTCCAGAGTTAATTAAGAACATTATCTCCATTCTTGTTTTGGATGGAGAAGGATATTGTTGTACAAAAAAAATAGAATCGTTCTATCTTTAAATATTTTTCTTTGATTTACACTGGCATATTATTGAATGGTTTATATACTCTTACTCCCCATAACTCCATTTTCCATATTAAACAAAATAAAAAAAATGGATAATCACAGTTCCAAATTCATATGGCATGCTAGATTAGATCATATCTCTGAGAAGTGAATCCACAAATTAGCCCAATTGCTCAATCTTGAGAACGATCAAGGAATGCCAATATGTAAATCATGTCTTAAGGAAAAGATGACCAAATCACCAATTTTTGGACAAGTGGAGTGGGGAAAAAATCTATTGGATTTGATCCATACAGATGTATGTAAGCCACTAAGTATTAGCGCTCGAGGGAATAATCAAATACTTCATAATCTTCACTGATGATTATTCTAGATATGGTTATGTGTATCTATTAAGGTATAAATATGAAGCCTTTGAAAAGTTCAAGGAATTCAGATATGATATGGAAAAATAGATTGGGCTAAGTGTCAAAGTTATTCGATTAGATTGAGGACGTGAATACTAAAGCATAGAGTTTCTGGATTATCTAAATAAGAATGAGATTCTCTCACAGTGGACTCCTCCTATTACTTCTCAACTCAATGGAGTTGCGGAGCATAGGAATTGAACTCTTTTAGACATGATTCGATCGATGATGAGTTGCACTGGACTTTCTCTTTCATTCTGGGGCTATGCCCTAGAAACGATGACATATCTATTGAATAGATTGCCATCAAAGTTGGTGCCTTAGACACCATATGAGATGTGGTGTAGGGCACTACCCTCCTACAAATACCTTATGATAGAAGGGTGTGCTACTTACGTGAAGAAGCAAGTGGGAGATAAATTAGATATAAGATCCAAATTATACAAGTTTATGGGGGTATCCATAGATATATTCATTAGATATTACTTCTATGACTCCTTAGAACAAAGGGTGTTTATTTCAAGGAATGCCACCTTCTTAAAGGAGGAATTTCCATTGGACAGAAATGATAAAGTCATGGAAAGAGCCATAAAACATCTCGATAGATGCAGTGATGGACCAACCAGCTGAGGCTGGGTCTTTTGATACACAACCTCCTAAGAGATCTGCAGGGTCTCAAAGCCACCTGAGAGGTATGACTTTTTGTTAGAGAACAACAGAGAGGATCTCACCTTAGATAGTGATCCAAGAACTTATGAAGAGGTGAAGTCTGACATCGACTTGGGAAGTTGACAAGATGCCATGCAATTCGAGATGGACTCTATTTACTTCAACAAGGTATGGACCTAGGTGGACCCATCATAGGCAATAGTTTCCAATAGCTACAAGTGGGTCTACAAGCGGATGTTTGGAGTAAAAGGAAAGGTAGTAACCCACAAAGCATGACTGGTTGAGATTATACTCAGAAGCAAGGAATTGATTATAAAAAAACCTTCTCGCCATTAGCAATGCTAAAATCCATTTAGATTCTGCTATCCATATCTGCATATTATGACTATGAAATATGATAGATGGATGTGAAGACCACTTTTCTTAATGGAAATATTAAGACAGAGATCTTTATGAGGAAGCCTAAAGCCCTTTCATAACCAAAGGAAGCGAGCAAAAGGTTTTCATACTTTAGAGATCCATTTATGGACTCAAGTAGGCTTTCCAAAGCTAGAACATTTGTTTTGATAAGGCAATCAAATTGTTTGATTTCCACAAAAACCTGGATAAAACTTGTCTCTACAAAAAGGTTAGTGGGAGCTTAGTGACATTTATTGTGCTATACATTGATGAAATCTTACTCATTAGAAATGATGTAGGGATGTTGCAGTTATCTAAAACTTGGTTGTCTAACCAACACTGCATGAAAGATTTGGGGAATTCATCCTTTATCCTTGGAATAAGGATCTATAGAGATAGATATAAAAGGATGATTGCACTATCCCAATCCATGCACATAGATAAATTACTAAAGAGGTTTAGCATGGAGGAATCCAAATAAGGATTTATGCCTATGAGCATGGAATTTCTCTCTCGAAGTCTATGCCCCCAAAGACTCTTGAGAAGAGAGAAAAAATGACTTCCATACCTTATGCAGGCTCCTAAGGAGAGAGAGAAAGAATGACTTGCATACCTTATGCATCCTCCATTGGAAGGATAATGTATGGTTTGCTATGTATAAGGCCTAATGTCGTACATGCTCTAAGTGTCATGAGAAAATATTAGTCCAATCCAGATGAGAAGCATTGGAAAGTTGTGAATATGATCTTAGAGAAGGACTAAAGATATCTATCCTATATATAACTCTAGAGAACTCAACTAGAAGATTATACTCACTATAGTTTTTAATTTGATATAGACAACTTAAAGTTATTGTCCGAATATGTAGTCACTTTTGAAGCCTAAAACACAAGAAATAGTAAGGTGACAGTTTTTGCCACAAGTATTTCGTATTAAGTGTTTGTCATCAAAAATCCTTTCTTTTTGCACCAAAGTCTAACTAAAAACTTCCTAACACTTTATAAGAGATATTTAAAGCTTATTAAACAGTAAAATCATTCAGAATAATCTGAAAACCAAAGGCAAAACCGTAGATAAGTGTTATCTTTGCAGATTTTGAGGTTAAACTTGATGGTAATCACTTCTCCTTTGCTTTTCTTGCTTTTATTTCAACTTGGAATCAATTTGGAGCACTTAGATACCTTAAGGTTTGTGTTTGGAAGATGAAAATGGCTGAAATGAGGGTCTGGTCGTGGCTTAAGGGTGAAGGGTTTGAGGTGTTAGTTTAAGCTTAATAAGAAAGCATGAGGTGGCATGTAATGGTATAATCTGATTTTCTCCCTTATCTTGCAGCCCTAATCTTGTGTGTCTCACATATTCTTATTTGGTTGCAACCTATCTTAGTCACCATTCATTCCCATAGGTAATTCCTATGTCCGTTCATTCGATCTCCAAATCGATTGACATCCGATTCTTAAATGATTGTCTAGTTTGCATTTCTAAAATCATATGCACATATGGACCTTATATTATGACACTTAAATCACATTATATCATGTTCAATATCCCAAGTATGTTAATCCATAGATGTATACTTTTAAAACACCTTGATCTAATTAAATCGAATCATATAAACTTACTAGTAACACCTTTAACACTTCCAAAATTATAACATATAACTTATGAATATCCAATATATCGACCAATCTATTATTTTTCTTATTTAAATATAGATTTTCTTAATTAGGTTATAAGATCTCAACCACTAATATCATGTGATAGCATTAGAGGTCTAAAGATTAAGTATGCTACAAGATGCCATGTAAATGTTAATGCAAATTAGCATATAAGTAGCATGTAATGCATGAATCACATTAGCAAAGTGAGTAGTGTGAGGATTGAGTATTACATTCTCCCCTCCTTATTAAAATTTCATCCCCGAAATTTTACTTACCAAAAAAAAAAACTCTAGATATTTAATTATCATTTTATGCTTCCTTTCCAAATAGCTTCTTCTGTTGATTGACTTCTACTCAGTACTTTAACTAATGAGATATTCTAATTTTGAAGTTACTTTACATCCCTTACTAGAATCTCTATAGGTCTTTATTTATATGTCTGACGTCAATTTAGTTCAATTGGTCCCTTTTCAATAGATGATATAGATTTACGATATACTTCCTTAAAATGAACACATGAAACATTGTGAACTCGAGACATCTATACAAAGAGGTCGAGTTTACATGCAATATCCCCAATTCTCTCAGTAATTCAAAATAAACTAATGTACCTAGGATTAAGTTTGTATGTAGCATGAATTTTTTTTTTCTGCCCAAGCTGCATAGTCCCTTTCATTGGAGACACCTTAAAAAATTTGATCCCCTATCATAAATTGCAAAGATATTCCTCTTTAATCTGCACAACTCTATGTTCACCTCTAACTAGTTTTCATACATTGGCAATTTGTTCTACCACTTCTATCATTTTCCAAACCATATTTAGCCTAAAATAACACCAAATTCATTTTAATAAAAGGATGACCTATATTTTCTATCATACAACGCCTCATAGAGAACTATCCCAAGTAGCCTTATCACTGTTGTGATAAGAAATTTCTCCCAAGAAATAATTTTCTCAATTGACATCAATAATCTAATGCAAAATTTCTAACAATCTTGCAAAGCCTAATTTGTTTGTCCTGGTTGCCCATTGATGCATGGATGATCACAATACTAAAATATAATTTTGTTCCCAATACCTGATGTAAGATCTTTTAGGAAGTGGACAAAGACCTTAAATCTACATCAGAACTAATAGACAGTAATAAACCATAAAGTCTAACTGCTTCTTATACATTTGTCTTTCCATAGATTTCAATGGAATACCTAAGGTAAATTGAGAAAGAATGAGCATATTCAGATAACCTATTAACAATAACCCAATTCCACTATCATGTATAAATTTTTTGAATGCCTTCCCATTTCGACCTGAAAATAAAAGCAGAACTAAGTCATTCCAACATATGAACTTTTACATATATCCTTTTTTTGTGGCAAACCAAATATTAACAATATATTCCATAATAGCTCGTCCAGTATCCGATATCTGTACATTTTCTTGAGATCACAAACATCATTCATACCACTAAATAAAATAAATAAAAAGGTACATGATCATCACCTAAAACTTAGTCTTGTAATTTCGTATCCCTCATTTTTACACATATCTCTTATTAAGTGATTATAATCACTTATCACAAAAATCTATTTAAGTGACTTTTTTACCTTTCATCTTAATGTTAACCTTTCAACAACCTTATTTTGAGCATTTGAAATTGGATCAAACAATATTTTCACTTACTATTAATATACATCATTTCTTCAAGTTCAACTCTTTTTTAAGTATATAGACATTTCAAGTACTTCGGTTTTATAATGTCACATGTAGTATTACATAAATAATCTAATTAACTCGAAGAGTGTTGAGTAACTTTTCTATATTGCAGCAAACATATACCAAAACATAATGAGATACACCACTATACACAATAAATAACTTATATCTAAAGTTGAAGTTACCACCGAAGCTCAAATCAATCCTCTTTAATCAAATAGAGATTTCTTCCCACTTAGCAAACCATTCAAATTTCATATACCTGCATGTATGATGAAATAAAGCAATAACAACTACAGAGGAATAATAATATCACTAACTCAGAAAACTTTTTTTATTTCTATTACATTTATTGGTCAGTACAACCTCAAAATTTAGAATAGTTACAAGGACATCTTCTTAAGAAAACTACCAGTCCCTAAAATGTATATTTTATTACATAACCAAAAGATCGTATTTGCTAAATTGAACAAATAATTTTCTATTTCCTTAGAGTTTCCAAGATTATAGTGAAAGATTAATCATATTTCTCCTCATTGTATACTAAGATATCATCAATGAATATCACCCCAAATATACCCATATAGAATCATCAAACGTATTATTCACTATGTATATCAAAATAATTAAGGCATTAGTCAACCCAATGGCACAACAAGAAATTCATAATTAATTCAAACTTAAAATTAATCCTCAAGATCACAATAGCTCTTCTTAATTTATCAAATAAACTTTAATATGAAAATCTGTACTTATTACAAGTTATTACTCAATTCAGTTGCAATAAAAAAAACCTCAAGATTCATCTTTCTTCTACGTGAATATGAAGTGGAGCTTGTTTAGGAGAAGCACTAGACCTTAATGCCTTGCCCAATATTATAACAATATCACTTATGGTTCGACGAAATTCAATAGGTGTATATGATAAACTAAAAGAGAGATTGGATTTGTTCTTACAACTATATTCAGGATAAAATCAATTGGTTAGTCAATAGCATGCCCAAAAACTTCTTTTCAATATGTATCAAGAGATCTAAGATCACATAAATGGATTTTTAGTAAACTTTGGTCATTTCTAAAAATTCTAACACAACCCAAAGATTGATAATAACTCTTTCTTACAACTCTTTTTCACGGTACCTGTAGAAAATTATAATTTAACAATCTTCCTTATTTTCTGCAAATAGTAAATATTTTCCTACTATGGTGTCCATAAAATTTCTAAATTTTCATCACCTAGAATTTAAAAGTCTTAATAATCCTGAAATAATCCACAATGCATAATTCTCAATAAATCAATCAACACAAAAGGTTATATCATAATCCTAGCCAATATAACAAAATTAACTTAGAGCTTTTCAAATCTAATTAGTTGATCTTGAACCTCCAAAAGGAATTAAAACATTGTAATTGACCTTATATATATATCCAATACCCTATCCAATCTTATTACATATATAGTGGATAATAGAGAATATGTAGCTTTAAAGATAGAATACCAACCACAAATTTTATACCTGTTACTACTGATGAGTCTGCCTCAATATTATTTTATACAAAATCTTAAAACACATGGCCAATATTATTCATGAAATACAAAATAAATTATACAACAAATAAAACTTACTGGCATGGTTGTGCTCCACCAGTTTCAGAGATCATGTACATAGATAGTCTACAGAACCACAAACCGGGCTCTAATACCACTCTATAACACCCCCACTACTAAATATAGATATTAATACAGTAATTTTGACAAGATAGCACATGTGTGTGCATGTGTATATATATGTATATATATTTACTTTTGTCAAATGTAGTACTTTGAGAAACAATAAAATATTTTATCACATATAACCCTATATATAGAAAATCACTGTTTATATATAGTCAGCACTTTACATAATAATAATAAATGTAAAAATTAGAATATGCCCACAACACAACCCAACAGGTCGTCATCTATGTACACTGATCCTCAGAACTTGTAGGAACCCCAACAACTTGCCTAGTAAATCCATAGTATCAAGCATCACCAGACTCACCTACAATGTGTAATGCCCAATACTTTCCTACATAGCCAATAATAAGAATCTTGCATGAATATGCATCTAATTAATGTGTATTATTGAATTATGGCATACAAATAGCATAATTGCACGAACTTGAATAATTGTTATTATATGCTCTAGTTATGCTTTAACATGCATTAGTATATGAAATATGAGATCAAACTTTTATTTCTTGATTTAACATATTCCTTAAGTGCCTTTTTACAGTGAAAAGCTCGGTATCTCAATTAAGGAAGATTGGCGTGTTGAATGGCCATGAAATGAATTTTTGTATTGCTCCATACTAGTTATGTGCTAAAGTGATTAATTGCCTAAATATTTACTTGAAATATATTACATTTGGCTAAGAACTAAAAGTATGCAAAATGGTGCAATTTGATATGATTGGTTGACTAGGTTGCATAAAACCATTCTAAACCGCATTGCACTTGATTATAACACCAAAGCATCAATTTTTGTCCTCTTCTTAGCCCATGAACGTGGCTTTTGGCATGAGAAGACACCAAGCATGATGCAACCAATCATCACTCTCCACTTACCTCTATTTGAAAGGCCAAGAAATCATTTTCATCCATATTTCTTGTGTAAGCACCTAAAAAATGACCTGCCCTTATTCTCCTAAGTTTTTTCCAAATCTCTACACTCTCATACTCACAAAAATTAAATTCAATCCATAAGAATTCATAGAACACAAACTAGAACAAGTTCCACCTTTTTTAAGCTTGAAAACTGTTGATTTTGAAGTTTAATTCCAACTTAATCAAGGTATATTCCTTTTCAATATTTCTTATGATGAATTTGTAGTATCTTGGATGGTTACATGTTTTAGTGTATTTTTGTATGATTGAAAACTTAAGTAAGTTACACTTGAAGCCAAAACCAAGTTAATTAAGCTAGTTTTTAGGAAAATTGATAGTATTGTGAAATTGTTTAATTTACTTGTTTCTATTGGTTTTGTAATGCTTATATTGTGTTTGAAGGTGCCTATAAATGATTGTGAACAATAGCAATTTGTTTGCTTAATTGAAGGTTAGAATCAATTTAAGTTAGAATCAAGTTTACGTCATTTTAATTTGGATTGTGTTTATATTTTAGGGGTTGTCCTAATAATTATGTTTGAATTATTAATTATTTAATGGCTACCCTAATGTTTAATGTCTTGAATTAGTAGTAAAATATGGAGTATGCATTGTTTTTAAGGTTATGTAATTGATATGAAATTCTTTACAAAAGATTGAAAAGTGTATATAAACTTTAACTAGAATAGACTAAATGATTTATAAAAAGTATATTAAATGGTACATGATTTGATTATGTTAGGCTATTAACACATCCTATCTTCCAAAGAGATTGGTCTTTTCACTTGCCACAAAATGGATTTGAGGTAAGTTGAAACTTTCATTTGCTGTATCACAAGAATCATATAATGTTGTTCATGTTTTAATTTGATGCATTTATGGTTTATGAAGCATGATATTATTAAGGATATAATGAGGTTTTTGAAAAATAAGTATGGTACTTGATTGATAGTTGGGTAGACAAGGGACGCGAGATGGACCGGCGGACCCAACAAATGATGGCAAATACTTGAGGTTGAAAAACCAGTATAGGAAAGCCACAATGAATGAGATAGATTACGGCTAATACCTGAGATTGAAAAACCAAGTATGGAAATCCCGTATTAGTTCTCTTATTGACCAATCATTATGAACAGGTTTCGAAAACTATGGTCTATCGCTATTAGTTAGGTACCATACTTCAAGGGCCATAAAGAATAATTTATGAAAAAAAGTTATTAAATTGAATACTGTATTTAATCATTTATGTGATTTGTATGTACGTTATTTGTTATTACATCAATTTCACCTTACTAAGACTTTAGCTCATTAGATTCATGTGATGCAGGTGAAAATGTATAGGTTTAGAGGTTAACTGAGTCTTTAGAGCAGTCGGACAGAGATTTGTTCATATGCCATGCTTCGAGCTGTTTTGTATCATATTTTGAAAACTCTATTTTATTTTTAAATAAATTGCTCTATTATGGTTTTGTAAATAGTTATACTCAGTTTTGATATATGTATATGGTGTGTTTACAACGATTCAAGCTCTTTCTCTTATAGCTAAAAATGGGAACTTTTTTTAAAAACCATAATTCTAATAATGATGAAAAATTAACATTTCTTGAATGAACTATATCAGTTTGTTTAGGCTTTGCAGTTAGGTTAAGGGGTGTTACACAATGCATAAACTATATGAGCTAACGCTCAGCAAGTAAATATTATGCATGTCAAAGAATAATCCACAATATCAAGTCATTCATCTCAAAATGCAATTCCATGCATCAAAATATTTCTCTCAAAATCAATTCTTTCTTGGGCCCCTAACCAATACTACTATCCCATGAACCGGAAAAGAGCTCTGCATATCGCCATAATCCAATGACCAATAATCATAAAAGCATGCAAATCCATGCACACTCGTATGCATGCAAATTCATGCACGCAAACCTGCAAATCCATGCATATAACCATGCAAATCCATGCATGCTTCAGTGCACTAGTAGTGGTTAGTAAAATATTTTTCTTTCTCAGAATCATGCCCTGCAATGCAAGATTTATCACAATGCTTATACATGATGCATGCACGTGCCAATGCCCATGTATGTATAATCAATGGACATGAATGACAGTAATGCGTGCCCTTTGCTATACACATATGATCTATGGTATTACATATAAATAACATATTTACTATGTGTATGCATTGTAGTTGCAAATGAATCTTTACTTACCTTTGATCGATTCTGTGTTACTTCTAAGATTCTTAAGTATTACTTCCCAACCCTAGATGTGAAACAATCTGTATAAATACAAGATATCAATC
Organism: Paulownia fortunei; assembly: GCA_019321725.1. Classification (NCBI taxonomy): domain Eukaryota; kingdom Viridiplantae; phylum Streptophyta; class Magnoliopsida; order Lamiales; family Paulowniaceae; genus Paulownia; species Paulownia fortunei. The sequence goes on from CM033112.1 coordinate 9,108,707, forward strand.
ACCATCCTCAATTAACAAGTTCATTATACCTAATGTAGTATAAAGATCTTGAATCTCAATTTAACTAACCTTACCACTTAGAAACTATAACCGAATATAACCTTTTACGTACCTTTGTTCCACATCTTAAATGTATACTAACCTCACTTAATTGATGTATTATAAATCTTACAACATTTTCCTAAATGTTAGAGATCAAATGCACCATATCTATGCTGGAACATGTTAATGAACCAAATGGGACAGATTCAGCACTTCACATTTTCTTGCTGCCACATTAATTTGCATGATGATTTTGACACCCTTAAACATATTAATTCACTCCCAAATTTTTATCACACTTAGATAACATAAAAAAAAATGTAACCATGTCATAGAATGGCTAAAACTCATGGATATAGCTTCCAAAGTTCAGCTCCCTTCACAGCATATTGAAACAAAATTTTTCTACGGTGACAATTTTGCGCACTTCATGACATTAATAGTTTTGGCACCCTTACGTATATTCAATCTCTCCCAAATTTTTGCCACACTTATATAACATATACACAGAGACAACCAGGTTATATTATTTCCAAAAATAATGGATTTAGCTCCCCTAATTCAGTCTCATTCACAACACACCAAAATAGATTTTGCTACTTTGGCAGTTTGAGTGTTTCTCCAATATCATTCTCCATTTCAAATTGTAATCGATCAAAATTCATTCAAATACTCTTAAATCATATATGAACATGTAAATGGTAATAATTATAGGTTTTATTCAACATACCATACACTTTTGAAGTCTAAAACACAAGAAAATAGTAAGGTGACAGTTTCTGCCGCAAGTATTTTCTATTAAGTGTTTGTCATCAAAAACCCTTTCTTTGAACACCAAAGTCTAACTAAAAACTTCCTAACACTTTATAAGAGATATTTAAAGCTTATTAAACAGTAAAACCATTTAGAATAATCTGAAAACCAAAGGCAAAATCGTAGATAAGTATTACCTATGCAGATTTTGAGGTTAAACTTGATGGTAATCACTTCTCCTTTGCTTTTCTTGCTTTTATTTCAACTTGGAATCAATTTGGAGCACTTATATACCTTAAGGTTTGTGTTTGGAAGATGAAAATGGCCGAAATGAGGGTCTGGTCATGGCGTAAGGGTGAAGGGTTTGAGGTGTTAGCTTAAGGTTAATAAGAAAGCATGAGGTGGCATGTAATGGTATAATCTAATTTTCTCCCTTATCTTGAAGCCCTAATCTTGTGTGTCTCACATATTCTTATTTGGTTGAAACATATCTTAGTCACTATTCATTCCCATAGGTAATTTCTATGTCCGTTCATTTGATCTCCAAATCGATTGACATTCGATTCTTAAATGATTGTCTAGTTTATATTTCTAAAATTATATGCACATATGAACCTTGTATTATGACACTTAATCACATTATATCATGTCCAATATCCCAAGTGTGCATGTGCTTTTAGAGAACAAGTATACCAAACAGGCTTTTAGAAAACAAGTATATCAAACAAACCCACTGAAAATTTTTAGTTGGAGGCGTTGCTGTCAAAGTAAGAATGTCCATGATATGTAGTACATGACTAGTCTTTAGACTTGAGACACAATGGTAGCTTTGTGCACGTTGTGTTCTATCTTGATGTATCTTTTAGTTGCATGACAATCACAAATAGCATATCTACATTTTTAACGATTCATCATGAGTCAGTAGAACTTGAAATAGAATCATAGTTATTGAGTCATTTAGGATTTTAACTAATAATTCATACCTTAGACTCAATCATGTATGATACTCGTAACTGAAATAGGTTCGTTTGATATTTCATCTAAGACTAGGTAGTTACAGTATATTTTATAGTTGTTTTCCATAATTTGTGAGGTTTTTAGAATTAAAAAGTTAATTCCAAGAGGATTAATTAATTAAATTAATTAATCAAAATAATTGTTATTCATAAGTTGCATATGTAGCAAGTCCATTGCTACCTTAGTTGTGAACTTAAAGAGTCACACACAATTTGGTATGGAGCATTTCTAATCTATAAATTGATCTAAGGAGTTGGATGCAATTAATTAATGGAAATTATTAATTGGGGCTTAATTTAATTTAAGGAGTTGAATAAATTATTTAATTAAATAATTAGATTTTTTAATTGGACCTCATAAGAATAAAGAGCCCAATTATAGTGAAACGATTAATTGATTAGATCAATTAATTGATTTAACTATAAATTAATTTAATTATTGAATTAGCTTACTCAATTAAATAAATAAATTATTTAATTAAGTCTAATATGATTAGATAGGCTTGATGGAATTAAACTATTTGATTAAGATAAATTAATTGAATTTGGGCCCAATCAATAAATTTAATTAAGTATTGAATTTAATTTAAAATCCAAGCCCAATTTAAAGTGGCCATTAGGAGAGGCTTACTAGAGTTGTGGGAAGAAGATGGAAGGATAAGAGAATAAGATATGCTTATTCTTGAAATTATTTAATTTGATTAGATAATATCCTATAGTATCTTTGGAAGATACAAGAGGATATGTGATATCCTTGTAGATGGAGTTGGAGGATTTTTGAAAGATTATGAGATCAACCAAAATCATCTAACACACTAGAGAAGGGGGTTGAAAATTATAGCATGGTAGCATGCAATTTTCAGCCAACCTTATAGAATGAAAGGAGGGCCGAAAATTTTAGGTCAACACACTTGAATTTTTAGCCAACAAGAAAAAATTAGAGAGAAAAAGTTTCTCCCAAAATCTATCTTCCATCTTTCTTCCTTCAATCAAAGAGTTCTAACTTTCAATTGAATTAAAGTATTCAATTCATATTACCACTTGTTGGTTTAAGAATTAATATTCAGGTAAATCACTCCAATATACTAGATTAGTAAAGAAATTAAAATTGCTAGCGGGGTTCTAATTTTGTGTTCTTGCCCGAAGCATGAAATTTGTTAGATGAGAAATATCTAGATTCTTGCGAACTAATTTCTGTACGAGGGCTAGCAATTGATTACTTCAATCCCTTCTATAGTCATAGTGCTTGAAAGGTATAAATCCAAAAAACTTTCTTGTGTTTAGTTAGGCAATTGAAAAAAGCAAACATTGATAATCACATTGAACCAAGGGTGATGCCATATTTGATATGGCATGTTATTATATTTTAATTAAAATTTTAAATCTTCGTTGCGCACACCTTGCGATTACGTGAACCCAACAGATACCCTTTGCATTAATTCTTTGAAACATTATGCATTTAAATTGAAGTTTATGGGCGATAAATTGTTTGTATGATTCATACATTTAGGGACAATTATTTTAATGTGTAAAACTAAAAACCGCATAAAAAACTGGTGCGAGTCTCTCATTTTAGATATGCTGAATCGCTACAGTGATACAACGTTAGCCTTACCGAAGGTTCAGCACTGTGCCCCGATTAAATTGGCACCGCAATAACAAAGGTTTTGTTAAACCCGAAGGTTTGGCATCATAGTACGAGGACCAAGTGCCGCTGGGCACTATACCCAGAAATCATTTTTTTTTTTTCAAATTTCTAGAAATTCAATTTTTGAATTACAATTGTTAATTCTAAATTAATAAAAATGTTTTAAGAAGGACCAAAAAATTATTATTCCCAAATATAGAATTGGTACTTAAAAGAAATGGTAAATTTATATGGTTTTGTTATCATATGATGATTTTAGTTAGAAAATTGTGAATGGATGATCATGGATCCTAAACCAATATGATTGGATTTATTTTGTGAACTTACAGTTTTAATTAAAATGAGGCATGCGAGTTTCTTTCTCTATTTTCTTTTGATGTAATTTCAATCTCTCTCCTATGTACATTCCCTTGGACTTGTTCCAAGGTTTCTTAAAGGATAGTAAGTGTAATAAGTGTAGCATAGTTGGTGAGGTTTCTTTTTCTAATTTGGTGGACAATACAACGATGGAGTAAGAAGAAGAAGCGAGGATTGAAGGCCCATGTATGCATGGGATGCATATATGTAACAAATAGGGCTATTATCATTTTAATTATCATTAGATTGACCATTGATCCACTATGGCTCAAGTGGATTGCATAGGAATAAAGACCTATGATCATCCTTAGGTAGTATGTATGAGATGCATGCTATATATGTTTAATATATTTCCTTATGATGTCCTTTTTTGCTTGCAATCATTAGGATAGATAACATTAAACAAGATAATCATATGATGAGACCTTGCATGTTAACAAACCAACATATTTCCCTCACATGAATTTAATTTCAAGTTTAGAACCTTAGGTTGAAAAAACTTGAAGGTTTACATCAAACGTAAATGGGCAATATTGAGCCAGGCCCAATCATCCATGCTTTCCATCAAAAAGTAGTGACATGTGATAAGCTTAGTGCATTGGCCACGAGTCGTGGGATGTACTAAGTAAGGAAAGTTGTAATTACTACTTAGCATAGTGATGCCCATGGAGTAAGGTGTCTAAGAGTTGGCCATGAGTCATGGGATATTTAGGGGTTTCACTTAATAGATGTTTTGATGGGTCATGTTTGACATTGATTACCATATAGGCTCATAGCATTGGGGAACATGGGAAAGATGAAGCAAAATATCTCAATGGTTGCATAGTGATGCAATTGACAATATAATGCCTACCTTTTGTTTTTGTCATATGGGCTCATAATATTGGGGTGTATGACAAAGACAATTGGACTTTAAGTGCACTAGAAAATTAGATTTCCTCAAATTTCATCATGAAGGTGATGGGATTCGAATAAAATAGTAGGAGATATTTATAATAAAAGATCTTATTGTATATGAATGATTAATCTTATTTTCTACTTCGTAATATTTTGTAAAATTAATGGCTAAAAATCTACTTACATCTATCTTGGAGACCAACAAACTCACTGGTCCTAATTTTATCAATTAGCTAAGGAACCTTCAGGTTCTATTACAACCCAAAAATAGGGCATATGTCCTCGAAGTCACGCCACCGTCGGAACCTCCAGTGGATGCCACTGAGAAGAGCTTGTTGAACATCGTAAACAAGTTAATGTCAGAGATAACATGAGGGTATGACACTTGTTATTGTTATCCTTCTTCACCTACAAGAGTTGTATGGTGAACATACGAGGTAATTAAAGTACTTTGTCTTAAAAGAGCTTTTCAGATATTGTATGGCTAAGGGCTCTTCGATTCATGAATATTGAGTGAAGATGATAAGCCTCATTAAAAGGCTCAAATCCTTTGGAGTCATTATGGATAATGAACTCTACTTAGATCTGGTTTTGCAGTCTCAACCTGATTCATTCGACTCCTTTATGGTAAAACTAAACATACATAAGATGTAGATAGTCCCTTGAGCTTGTTAAAATATTGAAGATGGCTGAGTCCACCATGAAAGAAGACAAACATATCATGCTTATTGGATCTTCATCCCAAACAAAGACTACCAAGTCTAAGAAAGAGAAGGGAAAGCATTCCTCTAATAAGAACAAAAAGCTAAAGGTAGATGGTGGGTTAAAAAGGGTCCTAAAGTCAATGAAAAATGCTACTATTGCCGCAAACTGGGGCATTGGAGGAGAAACTGCAAAGAGTTCCTTGTATCTACACAGAATGGTTCTAGTATATTCTTTAATGAAGTTAACCTTTTGGTTAATGATGCTTCTTGGGTATTAAAAACCAAATGTGGATCTCATCTATGCAATAACTTGCAAGTGATGACAAGAAGCAAGGAGCTAAGTGAGGGAGAGACAACCCTTCGGCTGGGAATTGAGTAAATGTTGTTATGTTAGCCGTAGGAATGTCTACTTAGCTTTAGGTAGTGGAAATAGAATAGTTTTAAATTATTATCTTTATGTTCCCCAGCTATTAAATAATATTATCTCTATTCTAATTTTGGATAGATAAGGTTTCAGTTTTCTAATAAAAGATGGAAGTTGTTCCATTTACCTTGATTATTTTTTATTATATGTGGGAATGTTGGCAAATGATTTATACACTATTCAACCTGAAAATTCCATCCTGCATATTCAACAAAGTAACAAATAATGGATAATCAAACCTCAACAAACATGTGGCATGCTATAATAGGTCATATCCCTAAGAAAAGAGTTCTCAAAATGACACAATTACTTAACCTTTGGGGCTTGCAAGAAATATCGACATATGAATCTTGCCTTAAGAGAAAAATGACCAAATTACCATTTATTAGATAAGTGGAATGAGCCACTGATAGATTGGATATGATCACTCAGATGTATGTGGACCACTAAGTGTTAGTACTCGATAGAACTATTCTTACTTCATTACCTTTACCAATGATTATTCTAGATTTGGGTACGTGTATCATATGAGATACAAGTCTAAGGTTTTTGAAAAGTTAAAAGAATTCAGACATGAGGAAGAGAATCAAATTGGGCGAAGTATCAAGATTCTTTGATCTGATCGATGAGGAGAATAATTGAATAGTGAGTTCATTGATTATCTTTGAGAGAATGGCATTTTCTCCTAGTGAACTTCGCCTGGCACACCCCAACTTAATGGGGTAGCAGAACAAAAGAATCGAACCCTACTTGACATGGTTTGATCTATGATGAGTTTCACTGAGCTTCCTTATTCATTATGGGGATATGCCTTAGAAACAATGACATTTTACTCAATAGAGTGCCATCAAAGTCTGTGCCCAAATTGCCACATAAGATGTGGTATGCCGAAGCCCCCTCTTACAAATGCCTTAGGGTATGGGAGAGCCCTGCTTACATGAAGCAGCAAGTAGGAGATAAGTTGGATGTAAGATCCATCTTATGTAAGTTGTCGAGTACCCAAACAAATCCATTGCGCACTATTTCTATGACCCATCGAAACAAAGGTGTTTGTATTGAGGAATGCCACCTTTCTAGAGAAGAAGTTTCTATTAGATAGAAAAGGAAAGGTCATGGTTCAAGAGCCATAAAAACTTCCGCAAGAAGTAATAGTGACTAAACCCTTAACTTCTTACACTTCAAGTGCACAACCTCCAAGGAGATCTAGAAGGATCTCAAGGCAGGCTGAAAGGTATGGCCTTTTATTAGAGAACAACAAGGAGGATGTTCTTTTGGGTACCAATCCAAGAAGCTATGATTATGCAATGTTAGACATTAATTTGGAAAAATAGCAAGAAGCCATGCAGTCCGAAATGGACTCCATGTACTCCAACAAGGTAAGGACCTTGGTGGACTCACTAGAGAGAATTATTCCTATTGGCTGTAAATGGGTCTACAAATAAAGATTGCAGTAGATGGTGAGGTTGTGACCTACAAGGCTAGACTGGTTGCGAAGGGTTACAATCAGAAGCAAGGGATTGACTATGAGCAAGTCTTCTCATCAATTGTAATGCTTAAGTCTATTCGCATACTGTTGGTCATATCAGCATATTATGACTATGGGATATGACATATGGATGTGAAGACTGCTTTTTTTAATGCAAACATTGAGGAAGAGATCTATATGACGCAGATAGATGATTTCATGTCTAACGAGAGTGAGCAAAAGGCTTGCAAACTCCAGATATCCATTTTTGGACTCAAACAAGTTTTTTGAAGTTGGAACATCTGATTTGACAAGTCAATCAAATTGTTTGGTTTTCTTAGGAATTCAGATGAGTCATGTGTGTACAAGAAGGTTAGTGGGAGTGCAATGACTTTTTTGGTCTTATACATTGATGATATCTTACTCATTAGAAATAATGTAGGGATGTTATAGTTAACAAAAGCTTGGTTATCTACACAGTTCTCCATGAAAGATTTGGGAGAAACATCCTTTGTATTAGGGATCAAGATCTATAGAGATAGATCTAGAAAGTTATTCGGACTATCCTAATCTATATACATAGACAAAGTGCTAAAGAGGTTAAGCATGGAGGAATCCAAAAGAGGATACCTTTAAATGAGTCATGGCATTTATCTTTCAAAGCCTAAGTCCCCAAAGACTCCAGAGAAAAGAGAAAAGATGATTCACACACCTTATGCATTCGCCATATGAAGCATTATGTATGTAATGCTATTCCTGATATCACGTATGCTCTAAGTATCACGAGAAGATATTAGTCTAAACCTAGGAGTAGCACTGGATCGCTATAAAAATATCCTGAAGTACTTGGAAGAACTAAGGATGTGTTCTTGATTTATGACAATGGAGAGCTAAAGCTAGAGTGTTACATTGATTCTTGTTTCTAGTCTGATATAGATGATTCCAAGTTAATTTTTGGATACTTGTTCACCTTGAACAGTGATGCATTCAGCTGGATGAGTTCTAAGAAGATACGACTGTGGATTCTACCATAGAGGTTGAATACATTACGGTATCTAATGCTGCAAAAAAAGTTGTTTGGATATAGAACTTCATCCAAGTGTTGGTTGTTGTTTCGGTGGTTGTTGATCCAATACCCCTGTATTGTGACAACAACAAGGCAATTGCGTAAGCAAAGATCCAAGCACACATCATGAGGCGATATTATTTGATTTGAGAGATCATTGGTAGATACAACATCAAAGTGGATAAAGTTGTCTCAGCAAAAAATATAGCAGACCCATTGACCAAACCCCTAGCTCAACGAGTGTTTAAAGGACATTTTGAGAAGATAGGCCTATATACATAGGCAATTAGCTCTAAGGAAAGTGCAAGATCATTAGAATAATACCAGACGAGCTAATTAGTGGCCGCTAATATTCTCTTATAATAAACTATCTTTTTTATTAAGCATTAATGAAAAGGAAATCTTCATCTTAAATTTATGTTATATGAATTAGATGAAGTCCCTAAATCACACAGAACTACAGGCATGGTCCACATAGGATGGCGATCATGGAACATGCCTCTATGGTCATGATCTTAAAATAGTTCTAAATGGACGACTTCTTGATATAGGACATCAACTAGCCCATCAAGACTTGCGTATATGAGCAGACTCACAAGGAGGGTGCCTCATTTCATAGACACTGGTGTTATGTCACCAGTGCAAGTATGCGGGTGCTTATTGGAAAATAAGTACACTAAACTACTCTACCAGAAGTTCCCAAGGAAATATAATTGTTGTATGGAAAGTTTCCATCATTACGATAGTTCATGATATAGTCATTTGACTTATGGCGCCATTGTAATCTCATACACGATATGATGCACTTTAATTTATCCTCTGGTTGCAAGTCGATCACAAAGTGGGTATTTTTGGTGCATCATCTTTGTTTATGAAAATTAAAGAGTGGCCAAGAAAGGATACATTATCTATCTAGAAGAATAGGTGGATCTCCTATGATATCACTATACTTGATTCTGAAGTCCATGACCATGGTTGGGATGAGTAATTAGGAAATGGGCTTCCTAATTAGCATCAACAAATTAAGATACTAAGAATGACCTCATAGTATTGAACTATTGGGGTTTTGACTAATAATCCATGCCTTAGGTTCAATCGAAAGATTAGTTGACGTAAGGACCGAACTTGCATGGTATTCGTAATTAGAAGGGTTCGCCACTTTCACATATGTCTAGGTCTTCATGGTGTGTTGTTAGATGCTAATCATGATTTGTGAGGTTCTTTGGAATTAATGGCTTAATACCAAGATGATTAATTAATTTAACTAATTAATTATGAATGATTAAAGTATTAATTATTCAATTAAGTCACAAGAGTTGTGAGCCCACTGTTAGCATATAGGTAAACCTAAGGGGTCATACACTAACCCGGAAAAGCTCATTTCTTATCTAAGTAAATAATCCAAGAGATATCATGAGCCTACAATTCAATGGATGAAATAATTTAATTAATTGAATCAATTAAATTGGGCCCAATTAATTTGGAGCAAGGCCCATTGGGTATAAGCTTGTAGGAAGCACATAAGGAATTTAGTATTAAATTCCAAGATTAACTAGGAAATTTAGTCTTCGATTTTAATTAAAGACTTTCTATAAGTCTTTGACATGGAATCAAATACTTATCTTATGTCTTTAATTTGGAATTAAATACTTACCATACTTATCCAAGTAGGACTTAGAAAGAGGATGAAAGACTTGCCTTTTAGTTTCCAAGTTAGACTTGGAAAGCTGCTATATGTGTTAGGTTCGCTATAACTTAGGGGGTAAACATAGCGGAAATTAAATGTTTTTAATAAAAGATGCAATTAATTGCATTAGCCATAGTTCCACAGCGATTCTGACGATCAATGTTACTAACAATTAAATAAACAAAATATAAATATAGTGATGATATAATAGTTACCCTTTTTCTGATTCTCTAATTTGAGTGCAAGGTTTGAGGCAACCAATTGTTGGATTGTAGTGAATCTCTCACCAAGGAGCCCATGCTACAACTTTAATGTTGCAAACCTAAGTGCAGATTGTGTCAAATAATAAATTTTTTGGGAGTCTGAGGTCGATCCACAGAGAAGTTGTTTGAAGTTTTCAAGATTATATTTTTTAAAAAAAGGGCTTTATGTGGTTTAGAATATAAAAAAAATATATACTATAACTAAGAAATCAAAGTAATAAAAGTATTAAGGATTAGAGATCCGCTATTGAGTTTTGGATAGAGGAATGATTATGCCACTATTAGAATGTATACATAATGAAGGTTCCAATTAGAAGATGTTATCAAATAGCTCATAGATTAACGTAATCATAATATTGTCTTACTGTTTGCACCAATACTTGTTTATGTTATCAAGTATTTATGTACACATTTGTCTACAACAAATCAAGATTTCACATTAGCAATCGATAGAGTAGAACTGTACAACAAGTTAAATGAATCTAAGTATTTGTTGTGCCAATAGAGATACATAAATAAAAAATCACCACAAAACAAGAAAGGTTTTAAGGCCAATACTTATTTATGGGATCAAGAATTTATGCACACGTTTATCTACAACAAATCAAAGTTTCACATTAGCAGTCAGTGGAGTAGAACAACACGATAAGTTAAATGAGCCCAAGTATTTATTGTGCTACTGGTGATACATAAATCAAGAATCACCATAAAATAAGGAGGGTTTCAATCAAAAATTAAAACAATAATACAACACAACTTAATATTATGCACCTTTATAACTATTTCTCTTTCTCTATCTATAAGTTCATCATTTCTCCTCAGTTAAAATAAATTTATAAATACATAATGAAAGTATAAAAAACTAAAAATATAAGAAAAAACAGAGAATACATTTCTATAACTACTAGAAAACTTACATTACTACTATAAAACTTAGCCTAAGGAAAGACAACAATGAAATTTTCTTCACCCTTCTAAGGTTTTTTATGTGTGTTCAATAACATCTAATAGCCCCTATTTAGGGTAGAAGAGTGTCTAAATTGGCATCTCCAAATTCACTCTAAATGCACTCCAAATTTACTTCAAATATTCTCTAAATTCATATGTCCTTTTTAGATCCGAATTTTATCACACATTTTTCTTCATGAAATTAGTTTATTTTAGAAAAGTGATCAACATGAAAGTTGTGTAACATCTTTATTTTTCAACTTGAATCACCTAATTCCAACCATTAGGGAAATATTTATGTTTAATTAAAGGAGATATGTTAGCATAGATAGACCTATTCCAATGTACACACCAGAATAAATTTTTAGCTTTAATCAAAACTGAATTAAGTTGATCTTCCGACATAAAAGTTGTAGTTCTATAAGATTCAGGTTCATAGGGCTTTTGTACATGGAGTTACGCCCAAAATACGAAAACTATATAAGTTTGGAAATATGCTTATTTTGAATTTACTGCAAGCTCATCAAAGACTTATAAAGTTTAAGTGATTTCTTGCATATATTTTGATCTACACATGATGGATTTAGGCAAAAATGACCATTTTCTTCTAATTGTGATATTTCTTTGATTCAATGAAATATTATCTCCCAACTTGCTCATGAAATGTGTTGTTTTTTTCAGTTTTACTTTGGCTCTTTTTGTTCATTGATTCCCTAACATAAAAAATTAATAAAATTATAATATTAACAAGAATAAAGCAAAAAAAATATAAAGGATTTGATACAAAAATATATCAAAATATGTACTTATCAAATTCCCCCACACTTAACCCTTGCTTGTCCTCGAGCAAGCCTAAAACAAACCTAAACTAATCCACTTTCGTAGAAAACTATGATTGTATTTAGCATATGCAACAAGCCTTTAAACCCCTAGGTGGTCCATAGAGGACAAGTTATAGTCTCATGAGGATTTCCAGTAGTGATACCCACAAACACCTACGATAACTAACTTTCAACCATTATTCTCAAGATAATATGGAAATGAAATCAAACAAGTGTTAAATCTAACCCTTAGTCATTTAAAAGTCAACACATTTCCACAATAAGCATACTTAAGTGTGTGTGTGTGAATAGTTAATGTCAACAGTGATGAAACCATACACGCTTCAAACAAGTGAATTCTCATAAAACCTTATAAAAACCATCACCCAATCTCTAATAGAAGAGTTAAACATCATAAGCTCTTCATTTGGTACAAATCTCCACTACACCAAAGGCACCACACGAAATCAAAAGGTTTTCAACAAAGATTATAATGGGGCCAAAGAGTAGTGATCTGGCTAGGAAATAAAAAGATAGGATGTAACAAAGATTATAAGAACTTCATGGGATTAGAGACATAGAATTTACCAATGAAGAATTCTTATACTCTACGAATTTCAAAATCAGGGCCTATTGTTATTGAATTAGACCATCTTCATCATTTTTATTGATTTTGCAACATCTCATTTTTAGTTGCAACTCATAATATTTTTAACACTTTGCAATTTCTTTTTTAAGAAGAGAAACTCCCCCACGCTTATCTTCTATTCCAACCCAAATTTCTTTTGCAAGCTCACCTTGTCAATGGAATGTCTCTTAAATTTTGAATTATTTTCAATGGTAGGATAATAGTGTATTTAGGCTAGGTAAGAAGATATGGTTAAAAAAATGCTTGTTTATTGAAAGATTTAAAGTGACTTACTATAGGGGATATTCTTTTAGAACATCATATGGGGAACAAGCTGATTTGGCCATGGTGGTAGAAAGCTTAATGTTTTAATTATTTTTTAAGTGGTGCTCAATCAGTCGTTCACCTCGATAGACTAAAAGGAAAAATTCTAACACTTAGCCCCTATATGTTGAAAATCTAAGTGATGATTAATTAAAGCGAGGGCATAAGAACTACCTGTTTTGATATGCTTGTCTCCTCATTGAATAACATAACTATTTGTACAAAAAGATTTGAGCATAATTATCACAAAAATATATTAATCAAAGAACAATATCAAAGTCTAAAATAACACCCATCATTAATCAAACCACATTATTCATGCTTAATTGTAATCATTGAAGTTGGAAGAATATCTACAACTCAAAAAAATGATAATTCACAAACTTTTGTTAAAATTTTCACAAAGTTGCCATGTTATGCCAAAAAAAAATAGGGATGTGTCTCAAAAGTATTAAAGTTACTCTTTACTTTGCCACCCTTTTTCATGGTTTCAATTGATCCAAAAAAAAACACACATGAATTTTATTTTGTTTTTTAAAAAAGAAACTAGAAAAACACACATTGAACACACAAGACATGATATCAACTATACCTTCCCCCAACCTAATCAAGACATTGTCCCTGAAAATGGATATGAAAGTAGAGTTTAGAAGATATTACCTAAAATGTGACTTATTAGAAAATAAAGTTGAAACAACACAATATATATACTATTAGTTGAACCCATTAAGGATAAATTTCACATGTTGAGAGTTAAATTCATTTTGTATTTTCAACCATTATCACTATTAGACCAATCTACATGAGCCAAAGTTGGATCTATTTCTGGCACATATGATAGAAGTTGATTAATTAGTTAGTCAGGTGTTGGAGCAAAAATGAGAATTCGTCTCGCAAATGGTGAAACAAAACCTTTTTCTATAGCATGATCTATAAAAGATAGCAAACCATTAAAGAAACTATTAACATTAAAAATACCTATAGGTTTCTAGTGAATGCTGAGTTATGCCCAAGAGACAACTTGGAATAATTCCTCCAGTGTACCAAAACCACCAAGTAGAGTGATGTATGCATCCGTATTATTTAACATGTTAGATATTATGTCCTAAATATGTGACACCTTTAGCTCATCTCCAATAGTCATACATATGATATTCTGTACTAATAAAAGTTTTGGGATAACTCAAAACTTTAACTCCTCCTACATGAGCAGAAGTAGCAATACTCCCCATTAACCCTAGACTACCTCCCCCATACACTAAATGAATTTTTCTTTATGCTAAAGTTCTACTAAGGTTATTGGTTGTTCCTATAAACTCACCATTTTTCCTGGATTGGTTCCACAAAAGACACAAATACAACTGAACTTGCGAGTGGAAGACCCTTCCATTTTTTTTCTTTTTTTTAAAAAGTAAGTTATGCAAAAAAGGAGTAAGTATAGTGTTATTTATTGAGATGTGAACAGGGAATACATTTATTGCACGTATTTGTTTTTTTCTAGAAATGTTGAAAATAAGGACACATAATTTGAAAATTTGCTACTTACAAGTGAATGTACATATAGTTGTAACTGTGGCTCACATTTTTCTCTAAGGTTACATCCAATAACGGCTTAAATGCCCTCTATGGGTCGAGGATATGCTTTGCATCTAATTTTCTTATAAACTGGCAAATAAGGTGTGATATGATTCATACATTACATGTTAATTGCGTGCTATTTGCATTTATATTAACATCATATAATTCATTTTCTTTTATACGACGTTCTTAATCATTAAACTTAATTTTGAAGCTTTAGCATGGAATTGATTATCGAATCCCCTAACCTAAATGGTCAATTCTACATTGGGATAAGAAGAAAATTAGGTATCAATATGATGAATATTACTAGGTTACACATTATAATTTTCAAAGTATTAAAAGTGTTACTAGTAAGTTTATACAGTTTAATTTGATTTGATCAAGTTATTTCAAAAGTATATATTTGTAAATTAACATACTTGGGATATTGGACATGATATAATGTGATTTAAATGTCATATTACAAGATCCATATGTGCATATGAATTTAGAAATGCAAACAAGACCATCATTTATGAATCGGATGTCAATTAGTTTAGAGATCGAATAAACGATTAAGAAATTAGGGTTGAACTTATTATTCGATCGTAAAGACATTAAAATAGGTTGTAAATAGATAAATCAATAATGATAAACACTAGATTACAGTTGTATAAGGTGTGTGTAACATCAGATTTGAACCATCACTTGACATATCAAGCTACCACCTCAACCTTTCTTCATTTTTATCCTTGAACCATGACCAAAAACTATTTTCTGAGCTATTTCATCTTCCAAACCTCCATATTAAATTTTATAAGTTTCTCTCAAGTGCTTCAAGTAAAGAAAAAAGGGAAGGAAGCAAAGGGAAGTAAAGACGAGCAAGCAGAAGCTTAAATTTGTGTATATGTGAACTTAACTCATGCTTTTGATTTAAGTTCTTGAATTATTTGAGGGTTTATGATTTATAAAGCTTATATTATTGTTTATAATCATTTTATAATATTATTTATGGTCTTATAATTCACAAAATAAGGATTTTAGTTGCAAAATCACAATAGAAATTACTAGGGACAGAAACTGTATACTTGTTGATTTTTATCTTTAAAGCTTTATATATGTATAATAACTTCATTAAAACCTATATATTTCACCATATATATATGTTTATATATGAGTTTAGGTGATATATTTAAGTTTAGACAGATTATAAATTGAAATATAGTTTGATATTTAAAGAGGCACTCAAAACTGTCATGATAGAACTTACAGTTTTTGTACTGTGAAAAGTAAGCTAGTTTTGCTAAGGTAAATCAGTGATTTTAGGCAATTATAAAATATTATTACATTTCTCTATATGTTAGCTAAGTGAGGTAAAAATTTGGGAGTGATTAGATATACTTAGGGATGTCAAAGCTATCATGCAACTAAATGGACAGCAAAAAATATAAAAATGTGAATTTGTCCTATTTGATAACTTTGAATATTTCAACCTAAACATGTTACCATTGAGTTCTAACAATTAGGTACATGCTATTAGAGCGATAATAATTCAATTACATGATGTTTACATATATCTAAGATGAGAAATTAAGGTATTTGAGAGACTATATTGGGTTCTAGTTTGTGAAAGTTTGATTGTTACCTAGATAGTTTGGTGTTTAATGCTCATTATGAGATTTTAGCTTTCAACTAGCCAAATTGGGAATGGTGCTTGATGTTGGGTAATATTACAGGCTATTTTACATTTAAGGTTGGAGAGGAACACTAAACAAATCTAGATTAAGCCACCAACTAAGTGAAAGGTAAGTAAAGATTCATTTGCAACTACAGTGCATAGGCATAGTAAATGTGTGATTTATATATAACATCATAGATCATATGTGCATGGTAGAGGGCACGCACTACTATCATTCATGTCCATTGAGCATATATACATGGATATTGGCACGTGCATGCATCATATACGAGTATTGTGATAAATCTTGAATTGCACGGCATGATTCTGAGAAAGGAAAATATTTTGCTGACCACTACTAGTGCACCAAAGCATGCATAGATTTGCATGGTTGTATGCATTGATTTGCAGGTTTGCGTGTATTGATTTTCATGCTTATGAGTATACATGGATTTGCATGCTTATATCATTATTAACCATTGGATTATGGTGGTGTGTAAAGCTCTTTTCTCATGCATGGCATAGTAGCATTGGTCAGAGGCCCAAGAAAGAAATGATTTTGAGAGAAATATTTTGATGCATGGAATTGCATTGTGAGCATAGCAATTTGAAATGCATGACTTGATATTGTGGATTATTCTTTGAGATACATAATCTTTACTTGATGAGCGTTACCTCATATAGTTTATGTATTGTAGGTGATCATTACGATACTTGAAGCATCTTTTGCTGGCTGGGCGACTATTAGAGCTCCTACAGGTGTCTGAGGGAGTATGTACATGGATGACGACCTGTTAGGCTATTTTGTTGGTTTATTATATTCTGAGCCTGTTGTATTATATTTTGAGACTAGTACTATATTTTGCTTTTAAAACTTTACTGTAAATAAGTATATAAATATTGTGGTCATTATAAGTGTTGTACTTTTATATAAATATTGATCCTTCTATATACAGAACATATGTGAGGAAGTATTTTAAATAGGGTTGTGCATGTAAAAAAAAGTGATTTATTTTTTCTTAAAGTGTTAGACAAAAAAAAAATATTATACGTATACATAAGTTATATCATGTCAAATTATACTTTATATGTAGTTGTTGAGTAGTGGGCGTTACATAGTGGTATCAAAGCCCGATTTGAGGTCTTGTAAACTGTCCATGTACACGATCTCAGAACTTGCGGAGCACAGCCACGCCAGTAAGTTTTACATTATCATATAATGCATTACATATTTTATGAATTATATTGGCCATATGTTGTCAAACTTGTATAAAATAATTCTACAAAATGGTGAGAACTCGTGGTGAAAGTAGTGGTGTTAGCAGAGCATAGAGAGATGAGACACCCATCCCAGGTAATGATCGAGATACTATGATTAACCAATTAACAGAGTTGATTGAACGATAATCTAAATAGATTCAGCAGCTAATTCGACAGAGGGATGATGGTGAGCAGCTGCGAGTGGAGGTAAACCAACAGCAGGCAGAGTATATATATATGGTGGGAGAATGATTTAGGATGCTAGATCCCCCGACATTTGAGGATGCTCTTGATCCTACCACTGTAGAGGACTGGTTGAGGACCTTGGAAAACATGTTCCAGTACAACAGGGGGCCAGAAGAGGAGAAGGTAATGCATGCCACTTTCATGTTTCGCAGTAGTGCAAGCTATTAGTGGGACATGATTAGTAACATAGAGGACATTACTAGGGATAGATTCAAGGAGTTATTTCGAAATAAATACTTCACAGCCCCAATTCGCATGATGAAGATGAACAAGTTTATACAACTGCGACAAGGAGTGATGACTGTTAGGGAATGTATTCATAGATTTGAACAGCTGTCCAGGTGTGGTACGCTCATGGTCAAAATTGAAGTACTAAAAATAAAGAGATTTCTGGAGAGTTTAAGGCCGAAGTCGTATCGGGATGTGAATATAGCACGTACTCAAGGGGTGATATTTTCACAGGTGGCTAAGAGGGCGCTGGTGGCAAACAGGCTGAATCGAGAATCGCTTGTGCATAGGAGGCTTGACAGTAGTTCAGACAGTAGGGATAGATATTGACTACAGGACAAAAGAGACCGGTCCAAATGCAATATGTGGGATTAAAATTTCAAGGAAAATAAGGCTAACAATAAGAAGGTCAAAGTAAGAGACCACGGGTCAAATGAGGAAAAGCACCAATGCTAGAAGTTATGTGTCAGAAATGTGGCAATCGACATACTAGAGGCTGCTCTATAGATACCAGGACGTGCTTTCTATGTGGAATGCCAGGACATATTGCTAAATTTTTCCCAAGTAAATAAAATCACACCGGCCTAAGGAATGTACCAATCAGGGTGTTCACCATGACCAGGGCGGATGCAGAGGTGAATTCATCGGTGGTGATAGGTAAACTTTATATTTCTAATATTCCAACACTTGTGTTACTTGATTCTGGAGCCACGCATTCATTTGCATCCACTAAGTACATGAAGAGGCTGGGTAGAATATCAGATGTAGCAGAAATCAGTTATAGTGTAACAGTCCCGTGTAGAGATGCTAGACAAACCAATCAGATTTAGAGAGCTTGTGTTATACCTATTGAAGATAGAGAATTATATGATGATCTGATTATGCTGGATATGAATAATTACGATGTCATTTTAGGCATGGATTGGCTGTCAAAGTATGGGGCTACTATCGACTGTAAAAAAAAGACAGTGACATTTCAACTTTCTGGGAAAGAGTCTTTCACATTTGCCAGCATTGTGAAGAATATCATATTCCCTATGATTTTAGCAGTGAAGGCGCAATGATTACTCGATGCTGGTTGCGAAGGGTACTTGGTGAGTATCATACAAAGTACAATAGCTATGGCTTTAATTCAGAAACCAAAACTAAATAAGTTGCAGAAAATAAATATAGAGATTTTACAGACAAGAGTAATAGAGCAGGCAGCCCTAATGCTTCAACCAACACTAATTGATAGGATCAAACAAGGGCAGTGAGATGATGAATATCTCATCAAGATGAGAAAAGATGATGTTGTTGAGAAGTCTCCGAATTTGAGATGACTCATAATAATATTTTACAATTTAGAGGGCGGTTTTGTTTGCCAAATGTTGATAACATTCGGGAAGATATTTTAAAAGAGGCACATTCAACCCCTTATTTAGTACATCTAGGGGCTACCAAGATGTATAGAGACTTGAAAATACATTATTGGTGGTTGGGTATAAAAAAGGACATTGCCCAACATGTGGAGCAATGTCTAACATGTCAGCAGATAAAGGCCGAACATCAAAGACCTGCATGAACTTTGCAACCTCTATTCATTTCAGAATAGAAATAGGAAAGGATCACCATGGATTTCATAACTGGTTTAACAAATACTACTAAGGGTCATAATGTTATTTGGGTTATTGTTGACAGATTGACCAAGTCTGCTCATTTTCTTCCCATATGTTCTACATATTTCATAGATCGATATGCCTAATTATACATTCAGGAGATTGTCAGACTTCATGGTGTGCCATTGTCTATAGTTTCTGATAGAGATTTGAGATTTTTATCTGCTTTTTGGAGGATTTTACACAAAGCTTTGGGAACACAGTTATCATTTAGTACAACATATCATCCTTAGACAAATGAACAATCTGAACGAACAATACAGACATTGGAGGATATGCTCAGAGCTTGTGTATCAGACTTCCAAGGTCAGCGGAGTAAATTCCTACCTTTGGTGGAGTTTTCGTACAACAACAGCTATCAGACTAGCATTGGAATAACTCCCTATCAAGCATTGTATGGCAAAAAGTGTAGGTCTTTAATACACTAGGATGAAGTTGGTGAGAAGAAACTTTTGGGCCCAGATATGATTCGAAAGATGATAAATGTCGTGTTACACATTCAACAAAGAATGCAAACTATCTAAAATTGATAGAAAATTTATGCAGATCGATGAAGAAAGGCGCTGGAGTTTGTGGTAGGAGATCAGGTGTTTTTGAAAGTAGCACCAATGACAGGTATCCTGCAGTTTGGGAAGAAAGGGAAATTGAGTCCCAAATACATTGGTCTATCCTCTGTGATTAAAAAAATTGGTGATGTTGCTTACAGACTGGATATGCCGACATCTATATCCCAAATACACAATATATTTTTTGTGTCTATGCTGATGAAATATATTGCTAATTCCTCTCACATTCTGAAGAATGAACCAGTGAAATTAAAGGCAGATTTGAGCTACAAAGAAAAGACTATACAGATTTTGTTACAAGAAGTGAAATAGCTAAGAAATAAACATATTCCATTTGTTAAAGTGTTATGGAGAAACCAATCGGTAGAAAAGGCCACTTGGGAAAAGGAGGATGAGATGAGAACTAAGTATCCTGAACTTTTTCGGTAAGTGAAATTTCGGGGATGAAATTTTTATAAGGAGGAGAGATTGTGATACCCGAACCTCTCACTACTCACCTAGCCAAATATGATTCATGCATTACATGTTAATTGAGTTTTATTTGCATTTATATTGACATCATATAATTCATTTTATTTTATATGGCATTCTTAATTTTTAAACTTAATTTTGAAGCTCTCGCACGGTATTGATTATCGAATCCGCTAACTTAAATGGTCAATTCTACATTGGGATAAGAAGAAAATTAGGTATCAATATGATGAATATTACTAGGTTACACATTATAATTTTTAGAAGTGTTAAAAGTGTCACTAGTAAGTTTATACGGTTTAATTTGATTTGATCAAGTTATTTCAAAAGTATATATTTGTAAATTAACGTACTTGGAATATTGGACATGATATAATGTGATTTAAGTGTCATATTACAAGGTCCATATGTACATATGATTTTAGAAATACAAACAAGATAATCATTTAAGAAACGGATGCCAATTAGTTTAGAGATTGAATGAACGGTAAAGAAATTAGAGTAGAACTTATTATCCGATTGTACAGAAAGTAAAATAGGTTGTAAATAGATAAATCAATAATGAGAAATATTAGATTACAGCTATATAAGGTGTGTGTAACATCAGATTTAAACCACCACTTGACACCTCAAACTTTGCCATCTCAAGCTACCACCTCAACCTTTCTTCGTTTCTATCCTTAAATCATGACCAAAAACTATTTTCTGATCTATTTCACCTTCCAAACCTCCATATTAAATTTTATAAGTTTCTCTCAAGTGTTTCAAGTAAAGAAAAAAGTGAAGGAAGCAAAGAGAAGTAAGGACGAGCAAGTAGAAGCTTAAATTTGTGCATAGGTGAGCTTAACTCATGCTTTTGTTTTAAGTTCTTGAATTATTTGAGGGTTTGTGATTTATAAAGCTTCTATTGTTGTTTATAATCATGTTAAGATGTTATTTATGATTTTATAATTCACAAAAGAAGGATTTTTAGTTGCAAAATCACAATAGAAATTACTAGGGACAGAAACTGTATACTTGCTTATTTTTGTCTTTAAAGCTTTATATATGTATAATGATTTCATTAAAACCTATATATTTCACCATATATGTATTTATATAAGAGTTTAGGTGATGTATGTAAGTTTAGAGAGATTATATATTGAAATATGGTTTGATATTTAAAGAGACACTCAAAACTGTCATGATAGAACTTATAGTTTTTATGCTGTGATAAGTGGGCTAGTTTTGCTAAGGTAAATCAGTGATTTTAGGCAATTATAAAATATTATTACATTTCTTTACATGTTAGCTAAGTGAGGTAAAAATTTTGGAGTGATTAGATATACTTAGGGATGTCAAAACTATCATGCAACTAAATTGGACAATAAGAAAATATGAAAATGTGAATTTGTCCCATTTGATAACTTTGAATGTTTCAACCTAAACATGTTGCCATTGAGTTCTAACAATTAGGTACATGCTATTAGAGTGATAATACTTCAATTACATGATGTTTACATGTATCTAAATGAGAAATTAAGGTATTTGAGGGACTATATTGGGTTCTAGTTTGTGAAAGTTTGATATTTACCTAGATAGCTTGGTGTTTAAGGTCTTAGTATGAGATTTTGTGATTTCAACTTGCCAAATTGGAAATGGTGCTTGATGTTGGGTAATATTTGTAACACCCCCATTACTACACAACTATATATATATATAGTATAATTTAACATGATAGAGCATGTGTGCATGCATTATTTTTTTTTCATGTAATATATTAATAAATAATAAACATTTTCCCACTCATAGACTAATATATATACCTGCAGAGGACCCATAATAATCATAATATTTATATACCCGTGTACAGAAAAGTTATAAAAGTAACACATAGTATAAATCCAAAAACCTAATACAATAGACTATAAAATCAAATAAGTTAACAATCAACCCAAGAGGTCGTCAACCATGTACACTGATCCTCAGAACCTGTAGGAACCCCAACAGCTTGCCCAGTAAGTCCATGGTATCAAGTATCACCAGACTCACCTACAATGCATAAACTATATGAGCTAACGCTCAGCAAGTAAAGATTATGCATGTCAAAGAATAATCCATAATATCAAGTCATGCATCTCAAAATGCTATACCCACAATGCAATTTTATGCATCAAAATATTTCTCTCAAAATCATTTCTTTCTTGGGCCCCTGACCAACGCTACTATCCCATGCACCGAAAAAGAGCTCTGTATACCGCCATAATCCAATGGCCAATAATCATATAAGCATGCAAATCCATGCATACTCATACGCATGCAAATCCATGCACGCGAACCTGCAAATCTATGCATAAAACCATGCAAATCCATGCATGCTTCGGTGCACTAGTAGTGGTCAGCAAAATATTTTTCTTTCTCAGAATCATGCCGTGCAATGCAAGATTTATCACAATGCTCGTATATAATGCATGCACGTGCTAATGACAATGCCCATGTATGTATGCTCAATGGAGAGCCCTCTACTATGCACATATGATTTATGATATTACATATAATTCACACATCTACTATGTCTATGCATTGTGGTTGCAAATAAATATTTACTTACCTTTCACTTGGTTGGTGGCTTAGTCTAAATTTGTTTAGTATTCCTCTCCAAACTTAGATGTAAAATAGCCTGTAATATTACCCAACATCAAGCACCATTCCCAATTTGGCAAGTTGAAAGCACAAAATCTCATACTAGACCTTAAACACCAAGCTATAAGCTAACAATCAAGCTTTCACAAACTAGAACCCAATATAGCCCCTCAAATACCTCAATTTCTCATCTTAAATACATGAAAACATCATGTAATTGAAGTATTATAAATCTAATAGCATGTGCCTAATTGTTAACACTCAATAGCAACATGTCTAGGTTGAAACATGCTAAGTGATCAAATATGGCAGATTCACATTTTCATATTTTCTTGCTGTCAAGTTTAGTTGCATGATAATTTTAACATCCCTAAGCATATCCAATCACTCCCAAATTTTTACCACACTTAGATAACATGTATATAAATGTAACCATATCATATAATTGCTAAAAATCACGGATATAGCTTTCCAAGTTCAGCTCTCTTCACAACATACTGAAACAGATTATTTCCTACCGTGACAGTTTTGCACACTTCATGACATTAATGGTTTTGGCACCATTAAGTATATTCAATCACTCCAAAATTTTCACCATACTTAGATAACATATATAAGGAGATAAATAGGTCATAATATTACCAAAAATAACGGATTTATCTCCCTTAATTCAGTTTCCTTCACAGCACACCAAAACAGATTTTGCTATTTTGGCAGTTTGAGTGTTTCTCCAATATCATTCTCTATTTCAATTTTCAACTGATAAAACTTCATTCCAATACTCTTAACTCATATATGGTCATGTAAATGGTAATAATTATAGGTTTTATTCAACATACCATACACTTTTGAAGCCTAAAACACAAGAAAACAGTAAGATGACAGTTTCTGCCACAAGTATTTCCTATTAAGTGTTTGTCATTCAAAACCCTTTCTTTGTGCACCAAAGTCTAACTAAAAACTTCCTAACACCTTTATAAGATATATTTAAATCTTAATAAACAATAAAACCATTCATAATAATCTGAAAACCAAAGGCAAAACCGTAGATAAGTGTTACCTATGCAGATTTTGAGGTTAACTTGATGGTAATCACTTCTCCTTTGCTTTTCTTGCTTTTATTTAGACTTGGAATCAATTTGGATCACTTGGAGACCTTAAGGTGTGTGTTTGGAAGATGAAAATGGCTTAAATGAGGGTCTGGTCATTGCTTAAGGGTGAAGGGTTTGAGGTGTTAGCTTGAGATGTTAGCTTAAGCTTAATAAGAAAGCATGAGGTGGCAAGTAAATAGCAAAATCTGATTTTCTCCCTTATCTTGCAGCCCTAATCTTGTGTGTCTCACCTATTTTTATTTGGTTGCAACCTATCTTAGTCACCATTCATTCCCATAGTTATTTCCTATGTCCGTTCATTCGATCTCCAAACCGATTCACATCCGATTCTTAACGAAATATCAAGTTTGCATTTCTAAAATCATATGCATATATGGGCCTTGTAATAGGACACTTAAATCACATTATATCATGTCTAATATCCCAAGTATGTTAATTTACAAATATATACTTTTGAAATAACTTGATCAAATCAAATTAAACCGTATAAGCTTACTAGTAACACTTTTAACACTTCCAAAATTATAACCTATATATCCCATCTATATCTAATATTGATCCACCTCATTTTCTTCTTATTTCAATATAAAATCAACTACTTAGATTAGAAAATTCAATAACTAATACCGGGCAAGAGCTTCAGAATTAAGTTTAATATTCAAGAATGTCGTATAAAATGAAATAAATTATGCAATGTCAATAGAAATGCAATTAGCATATAAAATTAACACGTAATGCATGAATCATATTTAGACATGTGAGTAGTAAGAGGTTCGGGTGTCACAATATTATAGGCTATTTTACATTTAAGATTGGAGAGGAACACTAAACAAATCTAGATTAAGCCACCAACTAAGTGAAAGGTAAGTAAAGATTCATTTGCAACTACAATGCATAGACATAATAAATGTGTGATTTATATGTAATATCATAGATCATATGTGCATGGTAGAGGGCACGCACTACTGTCATTCATGTCCATTGAGCATACATACATGGGCATTGGCACGTGCATATATCATATACGAGCATTGTGATAAATCTTACATTGTACGGTATGATTCTGAGGAAGGAAAATATTTTGCTGACCACTACTAGTGCACCGAAGCATACATGGATTTGCATGGTTGTATGCATGGATTTGCAGGTTTGCGTGCATGGATTTGCATGCGTATGAGTATGCATGGATTTGCATGCTTATATCATTATTGACCATTAGATTATGGTGGTGTGCAGAGCTCTTTTCTGATACATGGCATAGTAGCATTGGTCAGGGGCCTAAGAAAGAAATGATTTTGAGAGAAATGTTTTGATGCATGGAATTGCATTGTGGGCATAGCATTTTGAGATGCATGACTTGATATTGTGGATTATTCTTTGACATGCATAATCTTTACTTGATAAGCGTTAGCTCATATAGTTTATACATTGTAGGTGAGCACGACGATGCTTGAAGCATCTTTTGCTGGTTGTGCGGCTATTTGAGCTCCTACAGGTGTCTGAGGGAGTGTGTACTTGGATGATGACCTGTTAGGCTATTTTGTTGACTTGTTATATTGTGAGTCTATTGTATTATATTTTGAGACCGGTACTATATTTTGCTTTTAAAACTTTATTGTAAACAAGTATGTAAATATTGTGGTCGTTGTGGGTGTTGTACTTTTATATAAATATTGATCTTGCTATATGCAGGACATATGAGAAGTATTTTAAATAGGATTGTGCGTGTAAAAAAAAGTGATTTATCTTTTCTTAAATATATCGCACGTACACAAAAACATATCGCACGTACACTCAAGTTATATCATGTCAAATTATACTTGATATATAGTTGTTGAGTAGTGGGTGTTACATAGAGTCTTTTAATGTCAGATTCCCAAGACTATAATATCAAGAATTGCACATTGTACTAATCCACATGAATGCGTCTCTACAGTCAATATAATGTCATCTAAAGACTCCTTACTCAGTCCATCCATAATGAATTCACTTTTATTTTCTTGTTTTTAAGAAACTATTCCTAAGAAACGACACTTTGTGTTACTAGTCCGTCGAGCACATTTGTGACAAATTTTCATATTTTTCTCCCTTCATTTTTTTGAATATGTGCTTTTACCAAAACGAGGCATATATCTAGTAAGCAAGTTTGAAAACTCACCTGATACTCTTACATTTGCTTCAATTATCCATCGTATGTCCCTGGGATGCCCTTTTGCATAAGCATCTTAATCTTTTAATCCTGATTTTATAAATTTTTAAAATTATATTTTTAGGAAGAAAAGGAAATCATTTTTTGAGAGTTAGAAGAATGTCATCCATTTTGAAAAGAATAAGAAAAGCTAATGACAGAACGAGATAAACTTTGTACAACACTTTTAGTTATTTGGGGGACTGATAAATCTGACTTCAATATCCAAGAGTACCGTTATCCGCCACTTAACCAGAATAAGAAAAGAAAAAAAAATAAAACAATGAAACATACAAAACAAATAATTTTAGAGAAAATATGTATATATATACACATCTAATCATAAAAAGGGTTACAAAGAAAAAAAAATTTCTCTTGTGAAAATTAATTCTCTAGAAACAGTTTAAATTTTTGTCCATTTACTTTGAATATATTACCATTTCTAGGATTTTCAATATCAATTGCCCCATAAGGATATATG
>CM033112.1:9135919-9183798 GCA_019321725.1 Paulownia fortunei
TAATTTGATTGTGAGGCAGACAAGTTTGCATAAGCGTTGGCCTATGTTATCAGCTAGATGATTAAATAAGTTATATACACTAGATATTCCATGTAGCTGTAAAGCTGGTATTGACAATTAAATTACTTGATCTTTCTCCACAATGGACAACCTGTAGCTATGTGCTTCCAATATAGATAAACATATGGAGCCTTCTTATTTTGTCTTAAGGGTCTCCATTTGGTTGAGAAAACATACTGTATCAAGCTGATTCTAACAGAATTGACTTTGTTCGGTAGTTTTCTGAAAAAACCAAAACCTTCATGAGAGCAATTTTTACTTAAGTCATGATTTTTGCTAAGGATTCAGATTTATGGTTTCCTTGCTAATTGAAAGGAGATAGAAGAAAAGGAAGAATATAAAGAAAAATCCATTAACCTCATGGTTCTTTTTATGCGTTGAATCACAAGAGAATTCCCAGTCTTGTCTTGCTGAAAAGTCATAAATCTGGGGGTTAATGTTGCAAGAGGATTCACCCTGTGTCTGTAATGCATGGATTTTGAAATTAAGGCATGGTCTCCCATCTTTTTCTGTTTTATGCAAGAACTCTTGTCTTTTCACCATGTTAGCATGATGTATTAATTGATTTATGAAGAGAAATCATAAATGCCCTTTAAGGTTTCTTCTCCCCAAAAGCTTCAATAAACTTTTGGCACATCCATCAAGTCTGAGGATAGTAGTGGTCCTTAATTGAATTGGGGTAGGAGTGTAAGTATAATTAGTCACTTAAACTCTCTGTGTTCTTTTGGCATTTCTTAGAACTTTCTTCATTTTACTTCTACTTCATCAATAGTTGAAATTTATATTGCTCGATGTAGTTTGACTGTAGACTAATGTTCATTTGAGAGGAAAATGAAGATTGCTTTATGTGGACAAAAATCAAATTAGATTTTATTCTGATTTAGTCAACTATATTTAATTCAGTTTTTATTGTATTATTACCTGTAAGAATCTTTCCTTAGGAGTCGTATTTTATAGTGTAAATATCCCTTAATTTTAGGAGTCTGTTTCCTTGCTGTAATCTATTTAAATGTATACAACTCAATTGAATCAATACACAGAAAATATTTTTTCATCTCAGTTTATATGATACCAGAGCCTATGGGCTAGAAATCTATGGCTGATAACGAGACAGCCATGACTGGCGACAATACTGGTTCTACAACTTCAGGCCAGTCCCAGGCCAAACGTCCAAACCTTTCTCCCATTGCTACTTTTTACGGTAGTGATGTTTCTTCTCTTCACATTTCAACCCACAAATTAGATGGTAAAAATTATCTATAGTGGGTTCAATCTGTCAAAATTGTTATTTGTGGTCGAGGCAAACTTGACTACATCACTGGTGAACTTCCTACTCCTCCTTTAACTGATCCGACGTACAAGACATGGCTGGCCGAGAACTCTATTGTTATCGCTTGGCTTATCAATTCCATGGAGCCTAAAATTAGTCGCCGTTATCTCTTTTTTAAAACTGCAAAAGAGGTATGGGATGCAGCTCGCCGGATGTACTCCGATCTCGGAAATGCTTCCCAAATTTTTGAACTTCGTTTGAAATTAAAGGAGATGAAACAGGGCTTTAATTCAGTAACTTAGTATTTTTCTGATCTTCAAGATCTATGGCAAGAACTTGATCTCTTTTTTGAAGATGATTCCTTTTGTGCTAAGTGTAGTGTCAAATAGCGGCGCAAACTTTAAAATGAACGCGTTTATGATTTCCTTGCTGGTCTTAATCGAAATCTGGATGAGGTACGAGATCGAGTTGTGGCACGAGATCCATTTCCTTCTACGGAGGAAGCTTTGCTGAGGTACGACATGAAGAGGGTCGTCGTAAGGTGATGTTAACTGATGATCCACCACTCCTCTCATCTGCCCCAGAAGGATCAGCTTTTGTGTCCAAAAATTTCTCTTCTAATGGGCGGCCTAATCATGAATCACGCATGAACAAGCGAGGAGAACGACCAAAGTGTGATTATTGTAGTTGTCCTAGTCATACTCAAGAAAAGTGCTGGGAGCTGCATGGAAAACCAACCAATTGGCAACCTCGAAAACCGGTTGAAGGGCGTGCCTATCTGACTCAATCTGGCCAAGCCACGGCTGGTCATATTGGTATTCTTGTCCTATTCAGCAATGAGCAAGTCGAGCATTTATGTCGCCTTCTAAAACAGCCGTCCTTTTATCTCACTTACGATAATTCCTTGTTAGGTTCCAATGTTGGTTCTTGCTCTGTAACTCAATCTGGTAACTTTCATTCAGCCTTAAATTCTTTTATTCACTCTATGGATCCTTGGATCATTGATTCAGGTGCCTCCGATCATATGACAAGTGGGTCTTATCACTTTTATTCTTATGTTCCTTGTTCTAATCATACTACTGTTAAAATTGGCGATGAATCTTTAACTTCTATTATTGGGATTGGCACCATTAGACTTTCATCGAATCTTGTTCTTAAATCTATCCTTCATGTTCCTACCTTAAAATGTAATTTGATCCCCGTTAGCAAAATTACTCGTGATAATCATTGTGTTGCTAAATTCTTACCTTTGACATGTCAATTTCAGGAACTATCATCGAGGAGGACGATTGGCAGTGCTAAGGTTCATGATGGTCTTTATTACTTTGAAGATGATCGTTCCCAAAATAGACAAGCTTTTGTGTCTGGTGTTGCTTCTATGTCTATTTCTAGACTTGGCCATCCTAGTTACTCTTATTTGAAACGTTTGTTCCCATCTTTATTTGAAAATAAAAATTTTGTTCCTTTTGAATGTGAAATATGTCGGTTTGCCAAGCACACTCGCACTTTCTTTCCTCCAAAACCATATATACCAACCACACTATTCTTCTTTAATTCATAGTAACATATGGGGACCATAAAAAATCACCACTTCCCATGGCAACAAATGGTTTATCACATTCATTGATGATCATACACGCACTACTTGGGTTTATCTACTTCGTGAAAAATTTGAAGCATGTCAAATTTTCCATCTTTCCACAAAATGATTCGAACTCAATTCCAGGTTCATATTCGAATTCTTCAAACAGATAATGGTAGAGCATATTTCAATTCTATTCTTGGTGAATATTTATTAAAAAATGGTACTCTCCATCAAAGTTAGTGTGTTGACACTCTACAACAAAATAGAGTATTTGAAAGGAAAAATCGTCACTTATTGGAAGTAGCCCGTGCTCTTATGTTTACCATGAACGTTCCAAAATACTTATGGGGAGATGCTGTCTTAACTGCAACATATCTCATCAACCGCCTACCAAATCGCACCACCAACTTTGAAACTCCCCTCTCAGTTCTCAAAAAAACTTATCCACATATTTCTACCTCTATTGCTCTTCCTTTAAGAACCTTTGGTTGTACTGCCTTTCTTCATATTCATGCCCATAATAGAAATAAACTTGATCCCTGGGCTCTCAAAACTATCTTCATTGGCTACTCTCCAACTCAAAAAGGTTATTGATGCTATTGTCCTAAAAATAAGAAAACCTATGTCTCTTGTGATGTTACATTCTTTGAAGATACTCCGTATTTCTATGCAACTTCGCTTTAGGGGGAGAATCAGGATCAAGAAGCTTGTTGTTCATGGGACACTCTTGACTTGCCGTTGCTCGTAGTAGATACCACCATACAACCACTATCTAGTACTTCTAATGTGCCTAATCTTTTGAGTCCAGCTCCTGTTTTATCTAATTCAACAACTATTTCAGAGTCAATTCCCATCCTAAAGTCAAATAATCCATCTGGTAATGTACCAGTTTTAGAAACAGGGGGGAATCGACTATGCCTAAGAGTTACGTGTCTACTCTAGAAGAAAGGTCTCCCAAAGAAATACAGAAATCATGAATCCTACTCACAGTTAAGAGACCGAGCCGATGGTAGAACCTTAATTGCCAATTGTGTCAGGTAATCCAAGTTCTAATCTTGATCTAGATGCTCCTATAGCAATCAGAAAGGGTATTAGGTCTTGTACTCAACATCCTATTTCTAAGTTCATCTCCTATTCCAATTTGTCATCTTCATTTCATACTTTTACTTCAAATCTTTCTAGTATTGTGATTCCTAGGTCTATTGAGGAGGCATTTACAATTCCTAAATGGAAAGCTGCAGTATTCGAAAAGATGCGTGCTCTTAGACAAAACAATACCTGGAGCTTGGTGGAATTGCTACAGAAAAAAAATATTATAGGGTGCAAATGGGTGTTCACAGTAAAATACAAGGCCAATGGTTCTGTTGAAAGATATAAGGCACGATTAGTGGCAAAAGGTTTTACACAAACCTATGGGATTGACTATACCGAAACTTTTACTCCAGTTGCCAAACTTAATACCATTTGAATTCTACTCTCACTGGCAGCAAATTCTGATTGGCCACTACATCAACTTGATGTAAATAATGCATTTCTTAATGGTGAACTTGAGGACGAGGTTTAGATGAGTCAAACCACCAGGATTTGAAGAGATATTAGGATGTCAAATTGTTTGTAAGCTCAACAAGTCTCTCTACGGTTTAAAGCAATCCCCGCGTGCTTGGTTTGATCGTTTTTCAAAAGTAATCAAGAAGTTTGGTTATATTCAAGGACAAAGTAATCATATAATATTTGTCACGCACTCTGAAGGTAAGAAGATAACTGTTCTGATTGCGTATGTTGATGATATCATTGTTACAGGAAATAATATTGAGGAGATGGAGAAAATTAAACAGATGATGGCGAAGGAATTTGAAGTTAGAGACCTTAGAGCTTTGAGATATTTCTGGGAATGGAGTTCGCAAGGAGTAAAAAAGGTATTTCTGTTTCTCAAAGGAAATACATTTTGGATCTTTTGGAATAAACTGGCATGTTGGGATGTAAACCAAGTAAAATTCCTATTGAACTTGGTAATAAGGCAAAAATGTTCGAAGGAGATCGTGTTGACAAAAGAAGTTATCAACGCCTTAAATCTTTCGCATACAAGACCTGACCTAGCTTTTGCTGTGAGTTTAGTAAGTCAGTATATGCATGCACCGTGTCAAGGTCATCTTGATGCAGTCTATAGAATCATGAGGTATTTGAAGCAAACACTAGGAAAGGGAATTTTTTCTCAAAAACTGATGATCGAAAAATTAGAGCATTTACTGATGCAGATTGGGCTGGTTCTATCGATGTTAGGAAGTCAACATCTGGATATTGTACCTTTTTATGGGGAAATTTGGTAACCTGGCGTAGTAAAAAACAGACTGTTGTCGCAAGAAGCAGTGCTGAATCGGAGTATAGAGCCTTAGCTCATGGAGTTTGTGAGCTCATTTGGATAAGAAGAGTGATGGAGGAGCTGAAAATCAAATACAAAGAACCTATACGCCTCTACTGCGATAACAAGTCCACCATCAGTATAGCTTATAATCCTGTCCATCATGATAGGACTAAACATGTGGAGGTAGATAGACATTTTATCAAGGAAAAGCTTGATGAGGGTATTATCAGCATTGAATATGTGTTTACTTCTCAACAACTTGCTGATATACTCACGAAAGGACCAAACATTTGATTTCCTTGTAAGCAAGCTTGGTCTCATCAATATCTACAACCAAGCTTGAGGGGGAGTGTCAGATTTTATTCTGATTTAGTCAACTATATTTAATTCAGTTTTTGTTGTATTATTGCTGTAAAAATCTTTCCTTAGGAGTCATATTTTATAGTGTAAATATCCCTTAATTTTAGGAGTCTGTTTCCTTGTTGTAATCTATTTAAATGTATACATCTCAATTGAATCAATACACAGAAAATATTTTTTCATCTTATACTTTAGGTATATGAAATTGAATTCATAGATAAGTTCTTCGTTTGTTTGCTCTAAAAGTTCAGCTGTGTAAGGATTCCGAACATTTTGTACATGATACAATAGTCTTCTCGATGTTCGGCCTTGATATATATAGCATTAGTCGTACAAGACAAGAGAAAAAAGCAAACGGGTGATGACATATGTAGTTTATGTGCCTAACCACTTATCTTGACTGAGTTAGGATGTTCTTAAATCCAGTAAAATGCACAGCTTCACAGATTTATTTCTCTCTTTCTTGCATTTGGTCTTAGCTCATGAAAATCTAACTAATATGGCAGGACACCAGTCTTGTGCATTACCTTTTGATTTCTTTTTAATTGCCTTTTAATTTGTTTATGAATTCCTTGCTGTCCCATCTAGGATTTCCAAAGCTGAAATTTATGCTTAAATAAAACTTGGCACTCAAAGTTCGCCATGTATTTTGCAGGTGACGATGATACTAATGGTCATATTGATAACATGTGCTGTTTTGTGAGGCCTGGTGTTGTTTTGTTGTCATGGACTGATGATGAATCAGACCCCCAGAATGAGCGATCTGTGGAAGCCCTTTCCGTTCTTACCAGTGCCATAGATGCCAAAGGTAGAAAATTAGAAATCATCAAACTTCATGTGCCTGGGCCACTTTATATGACAGATGAGGAGGCTGCTGAATTGGAACAGGTTAAAATTACTCTTACTGTCAATCCCTTCCCAGTGTTTTGGTTGCATTCTAATCTGAAAATTGACGATAACATGCCAAAGAATGTTGTGCTTTTATCAGATAGTTGTACCTTTTCGCTTGTTAAATCACTGAGCTTCTTTCAAGGTTGATTGCGTTTTTGTATGATGCAAAGAATGGTCAGTAAGCACACGTAATAACACCATTTTCAGTTTTCTCTCTCTTAAGAAAATAAGTACAATTTTTGTGTTTTCACAACTTTACATAAAAAAAACTGTTCATGTAGATAAATCAGAAATCCCGGCCCCTTACTTTATGCCACATTTTTTTGTTTGTTCCTTAAATAGGACAACCGCGCCAGTAGATTAAAAAAGTGTACAACAGTTGGTACCTTGTCTTGCATTCCATATTTGGTGTCTTTGGTGGGTCATGCAAACCTAGTAGAGTCTCTCTATTTTCAAATCCTACCTTAGGTCCTTGGACAGGAGCATATAACCCAACATCCTAAACACCCCCCAACAGGTAGAGTTGACTGATATATGAATAAGCTCTCTCTCTCTCTCACACACACACACACTTTTTTCTGTTTTGGGCTAACTGAAACAACAGGATGGCGATGCTAAAGCAAGGATTCCTGGTACAAGGCTTGCTGCTTCATATATAAACTTCTACATTGCCAATAGAGCAATTATTACACCCCAATTTGGTGATAAAAAGTGGGATGATGAAGCTGTTCGCGTCTTGTCTTTGGCATTTCCAGATTATGAGGTCAGGAAGTCTAGTTTTTTTTCCCAATAATCTTGCATGTTCACATATCAATTTCTTTCAATTTATCTAACCATTAGAGTTGGGAGCCTTACTGGTGCCAGCTAGTAGTTGGGTTCATCTGAGGCTTCATTTAAAAGATAGAGGTGTTTTGATCCTCCTTTACCTTAATGGGGAGGATAAAGTTCTCAATTCATTTTTTTCACAAAAAGTCTCTTAG
Source organism: Paulownia fortunei (assembly GCA_019321725.1). Taxonomy (NCBI): domain Eukaryota; kingdom Viridiplantae; phylum Streptophyta; class Magnoliopsida; order Lamiales; family Paulowniaceae; genus Paulownia; species Paulownia fortunei. The sequence goes on from CM033112.1 coordinate 9,143,428, forward strand.
CTACGCAGTTGATTGCAAGGTCATGCTGACTCAATTTGGTAGAATTTGCAAGAATAACTTGGAAGATCAAGACACATAGGAAAAGAGAAACCATCTTTTATTGAATTTTCAGTTTTTCCATTCAAGTTCAAGCCCTCTAGCATTGTCATACGAGCCATCATCCTGTTCAATTCAAGAAATGAAGAAATTACCTTTCAGAGCCATCTCCAGTATTCCATGTTTTCAGGACTTAGGGCTCTGCAAATTGTTGCAGCTGTCCTATTTTTCACAAGCAAATAAAATTTGGCTGCTTTTGCATGAAACATCTATTCAGCAGAGGAAAGTGCACGTCTCCTTGTTCCTGGCTAGTGCTGGATGCCAAGTTTTGAGAGAACTGCAAATACCATGGTCACTAAATCATGAAATGTTACATTAGCTAATATAGGGATTTTTAACAACATAACATACTTATTCCCCATAAAGTTGGGGGGTTGGGATAGCTTTCTCATATTTATTGTTGACATTATTTTTAAGTGTCTGCTTTCCTAAGTATTCTCTACATTTTTTACAAATACTTACCTAAATCATCTTCATAAATATTTGGGTTCAGATTGTCAGAATTGAAGGTGCCCGTGAGATTGCACTTGGTGGAGGAAATATTCATTGCATCACGCAACAGCAACCAGCCAGTTCATAATATTTCATGGAGCAAGATTTCTATGAAAAATTGCAGAAATCAACTTGCATGGAATTGTATTTGTTAAATATACTATGATCTCAATATTTGACTCTAAGATCCGGGTTAGACTCCTGATATCAACATTGTCAGGTATTTACTTACCGGCATGAAAAGCTTAAGGTAACGGTCACAAGTAGGAGGTAACTTAAGGCTTATAAACTGGTCATTCCTCCCACAACCGATGTGGACTTGGGTGTTACAGATTTGTTTTTTAAATATCCTTTCTCAGGAATTTGTGGTGTGTGATGAGTTTTCTTTCTGATCAATAAAACTTCGTTTTGTGAAACATAGTTGTGTGCAGTTTTCTATTGTTGGGTAATAGGTTGATCCTTGTTTGAAATACTTTGGATCATATTAATTGTGTTCTATTTGAGTAAATATTATTGTTGCATAGTATTTGTTTTTATTTGCCGAAATCATGCAAACTTTCTTTTAATCATATAATTCTACTTCTATAAAAGAAGTTAGGGTTGCTTACACCTCATACCCTGTAGTGTGTCTATAGTCGCATCGACCTTCTAAAGTTTCAAAGGTAACAAAAACACTCCTTCCTTTAATGATTTTTTTTTCTAATATTGACCATAATTCCCTCCCCTCTACTATATGATTGTAACCATTCGCAATTTCACTCCCATGTTATGTTTTCTGTATTTGTCAGTCAGGAAAGTTTCTCCAAAGAAGGAAGAGAAAAATTTTCTTGTTTTATTTTACATTTTATTGTATAAATATCTAGCAACAACTCAAGTTCACATGCCTATTATTTTTCATGTCCTCAGTCAAAGCATTATATGGCTAATATGACTAATTTTCGTGCAGCAAAATGTGCCTGAAATGGCATGACAATTTGAAAGCTCGGTCTACAATATATCATGGGATGAAATTTGCAAATTGTGTCAATTAGAATGTAATCAATTTCTAATTAATTTTCCATGCTTCATATTTTTGGCCTTTACTGAATTATGTAAGCATTGTAGATTATAAAAAAAAATTAAAATTCTGGCTTTCTTTGAAATTTTCCTAGAACATGGACAAAGAAAGAAAACAAAACATAGTGAAATTTTGAATGCTTGCCTGGAAGGTATTATGCTCAATATCTTAAAAATAATTACAGATGGGTATTTTTATTTAGAAATGACAATAGAACGTCTCCAAATTCAAATGTCTTAAACTCGCTTTATTTGGGATGGATTTTTAAAGTTATAAACATGTTCTAAGTGAGTTTTGATTTTTTATTTTCAAACCTACTTCGCATAAATTTGTATTGTTTAATTTTTTATTTATTTTTATTTTAATTATATATTTATTAAAAAGTATATTTTTTAGAAACTCTTCCACTTACGCAACATTAATTTTATTTTCCTTAAAAAATCAAAATTCCATTTGATTGATAAACAAAATATTATGAGAATTATGCAGTAAATTAAGATTTGGTTCGTAAATTAGATCACATATTGATATGATGTATATCACATCAATATGTAATAGATTTGGTTCATTATTTGTGCTAGTTGTGAATTTCTTTAATATGATATTGTTTTATAATGTCCTAAACTATTTTTATTTTTATAAGAAACTAAATTAAAGCAATTGGTTTCTTGAATTTTTGTGTGTGTGTATTCCTTTTGCTTTTAGTGGCATTGAGAAGTGTCACGAAACTATTTTTTTACCATTATACTACAATTTTAAGATTACAAACCCAATTGTAGATTATGTCAACTAATAAATTTTTTAAAAGTTCGAGATTGATTCATATGAAAGTTGTTTGAAGTTTGCGGGTTTATATTTCTTAAAAGATGAGTTGAATGTGGTTTATATTATGAAGAAAAATTTATAGTATAACAAAGAAATAAAAATAATAAAAGTATTGAAAATTTGGGATTCACTCTTGAGTTTTGGATAAAAGAATGATTATTTATTTTTTTTACCACTTTTAAATGCTACTATTGAAATTTATACATACTGAAGGTTCTAATGGAAAGATGCTATCAAATAACTCATGCATTAAGGTAATCATGATATTGTCTTACTATTTATAAATTATTTATTAACACTAATACTTGTTTATGAGATTAAATATTTATGTACACCTTTGTCTACAATAAATTAAGGTTTTGCATTACAATCGGTGTAGTAGAATCGTACAATAAGTTAAATGAATCAAAATATTTATTGTGCCTTGGTGATACAAAAATCAAGAATCGTCACTAAACAATAAGGATTTTAATGCTAATATTTATTTATGAGATTAAGTATTTATGCATATATTTGTCTATAACAAATTAAGATTTCACGTTAGCAGTTGGTGGAATAATACCGTACAATAAGCTAAATGAATCCAAATATTTGTTGTGCCATTGGTGATACATAAATCAAGAATCACCACAAAATAAGGAGAGTTTGAATCAAAAATTAAAATAATAATATAACAATGCACCTTTATAACCGTTACTCTCCCTCTATCAAGAGGTTCACACTTTCTCTTTAGTTAAATAAAATTTAAAAAGCACAATGAAAGTAGAAAATACTAAAAATAGAAGAGAAACTAGATAATACATTTCTATAATTATTAGAAAACTTACATTACTAATAGAAAAATTAGTTTAAAGAAATACAACAATAAAACTTTTTTTCCCTGCTTAAGAGTTTGTGTCTTAAATGACATTTAAGTGTCTAAATTGGCATCTCCAAATTAACTCCAAATGCACTCCAAATTAACTTAAAATGTATTCTAAATTCATATGTATTTTTTAAATTTGAATTTTGTCACACATTTTTTTCATAAAATTAGTTGATTTTGAAAAAATGATCAACATGAAAGCTTGTCTGTTAGATTTATTTTTCAAGTTGAATCACCTAATTTCTATGACTAGGAAGAAAATTATGTTTGATTTAAAGAAATATGTCAGTATAGATAAATTCTTTTCAATACACATAATTGGATGAATTTTCTGCTATAATCAAGGTTGAATTAGGTTGAACTTCCAACAATAAAGTTGTAGTTCTATCTCTTGCCTTTCAAATGAAGTAAGATTCAGGTTTATAAGGCTTTTAAAAATAGAGTTATGCCAAAATACGAAAATTACATAAATCTAGAACATGCTTATTTTGAATTTAATGCAAGCCCAACAATCACTTATAAAGTTTAAATGATTTCTTGCATATATTTTGATCTACACATGATGAATTTATGTAAAAACGACTCTTTTTTTCTAAGTGTGATACTTCTTTGATCTAATGAAATATTATCTCACAACTTACTCACGAAATGTATTGTCTTCTTTGGTTTTATTTTGACTCTTTTTACCTTTTTTTGTTCATTGGTTCTCTAACACAAAATATTAATAAAGAAAGGAAAGTATAAAGGATTTGATACAAAAATATATCAAAATATGCACCTATCAAATTCCCCCATACTTAACCTTTGCTCGTCTAAAATAAGCCTAAACTAATCAACTTTCATAGAAAATTATGATCGGATTTAGCATATGCAACTAGCCTTTAAACCCCTAGGTGACCCATAAAGAACGAGTTATAGTCTCGTGAGAGTTTTCAGCGGTAATACCTACAAACACCTATGATAACTAACTTCTAACCATTATTCTCAGGAAGTAATAAAGTAATATGGAAATGAAATCAAATAAATATTGAATCTAGCTCTTAGTCATTCAAAAGCGAATACATTTCCACAATAAGCATACTCAAGTGTGGGTGTGTGTGTGTGTGAATAGAACGTCAACAATGACAAAACTATACATTCTTCAAATAAGTGAATTTCCATAGAACCTCATAAAAACTATCACCCAATCTCTAATGAAAGAGTTAAATATCGTAGGCTCTTCCTTTGGTATAAATCTCTTACATTGAAGACACCACATGAAATCAAAAAGTATTCAACAAAGGTTATAATGGGGCTAAAGAGCAGTGATATGGCTAAGAAATAATATGCAATAAAATTTCTAAAAACTTTATGTGATTAGAAATATAGAGTTTATCAATGAAAAATTTTCATATTCCATGAAGTTGAATACAGAGTCCTATTGTTATTGAATCGAACCCCTCTTTATCATTCTTATTGATTTTGCAATATCCCATTTTTAGATGCAACTCATAATAATTTTAACACATTGCGATTTTTTTTTAATTTTTTTTGAAGAGAAACTCCCCTACACTTATCTTATATTTCAACCTAATTTTTTTTGCAAGCTCACATTGTCAATAGAATGTCTCTTAAGATCTAAATTATTTTTAGAACAAGGGTGGGATAATAGTGTGTTTAGGCTTGGTAAGAAGATATGGTTATAACAAAAAAAAGGTTTATTTAAAAGACTCAAAATAACTCACATGAAGGATGTTCTCTTGGGACATCACATGGGGAACAAACTGATTTGACTAAGGTGATAGATAGTTTAATGCCTTAATCATTTTTCAAGTGGTGTTCAATCAATCATTCGTTTCGATAAATCAAAATAAAAAGTTCTAACACTCAACCCCTACATGTCGAAAATTTAAGTAATGATTAAAGCGAAGGGTATAAGAACTTCCTATTTTGACATGCTTGTCTCCACACCAAATAACATAACAATTTGTGCAAAAAAATTTAAGTATAATTATTACAAAAATATATTAACCAAATAACATCAAAGTTGAAAGCAACACCCATCATCAATCAACCATATTATTCGTACTTAATTTTAATCATTAATGTTGGAAGAACATCTACAACTAAAAAAAATCAATAATTCACAAACTTTTTTTAAAAACTACACAATCCGTGTTATGCAAAAAATAAATAAATAAAGGTATGTCTCAAGAGTGTTAAATTACCCTGCCACCCTTTTTCATGGTTCAATAGACCTAAAAGAAAACACACTTGAAATATATATATATATATATATATATTAAAAAGAACTAGAAAAACTCACATTGAACACATAAGACATGATATCAACTCTCCCCCAATCTAATTGAGACATTGTCCCTAATGTAAAAAATAGATAGGAAAGTAGAGTTTAGAAAATATTATCTGAAATGTGACTTATTGAAAAATAAAGCTGAAACAACATAATATATATACTATTATTTGAAATCATTAAGGATAAATTTCACAAGCTGAGAGTCAAATTTATTTTGCATTTTTTTATCATTGTCCCTTTGGACCAATCTACATAAGCCAAGGCTGGATCAGATTTTGGCATATATGCTAGAAATTGATCAATCAGTTAGTCAGGTATTGGAGCAAAAATGAGAATTTATCTTTAAGACGGTGAAATAATTTTTTTTTCTACATTATGATCTATAAAAGATAGCAAACCATCAAAGAAACCATTAACTTACATGTTTTTGGTAAATGATGAGTTGCGCCCAATAGACAACTTGAAATAATTCCTCCAGTGTACCAAAACCACCAAGTAGAGTGATGAATGCATTTACATTGTTTAACATGTTAGGCATTCTGTCCTAGTTCATCTCCGATGATCATGCCTGTGATATTCTGTATTGTTAAAGTTTTTGAGATAACTCCTAAAATTTTGACTCTTACTTAAACAGAAGTAGCAACACTTCCCATTAACCCAAACTGTCTTTCCCATACACTAAATGAATTTCTCTTTCTGCTAAAGTTCTACCAAGGTTATTGGCTACCCCTATAAACTCACTATTTTTTTCTGAATTGGTTCCACAAAAGACACAATTACAGTTAAACTTGTGAGTGAAAGAAAATTCCATTTTTTTTTTTGAAAATGAGTTATACAAAATTAGAGTAAATATAGTGCTATTTATTGAGGTATGAATAGAGAATGCATTTATTGCACGTTCTTTTCTTTTGTTAGAAATATTGCAAATAAGGACATAAAGTTTGAAAAAAAAATTAACTACTACACATGAATGTACATGTAGTTGTAATTGTAGCTTATATCTTTCTCTGGTTTTACATCCAGTAATGGCTTAACCGTTCTCTATGGATCGAGGATATGATTCCCATCCAATTTTTTTATAAACTGGCAAACATGGTCTTTTAATGTCAAATTTCTAAAACTATAACCCTCATATTCATTCTGGAAGTGATTACATAAATCAATAATTGCAGGATTCACTAATCCACATGAATGCATCTCAAGAGTCAATATAATGTTATCTAAAGTCTTCTTACCCAATCCATCCATAATAAATTGAATTTTATCTTCTCAATTTTTAGAAACTATTCCTAAGCAATGACATTGTGTTGCAAGTCCATCAAGCATATTTGTGACAAACTTGCATTTTTCTTGTCCTTTATATTTTTGTGTAATGCCCAATTATCTCCTACATAGCCAATAATAATCATCTTGTATGATTATGCATATAATCAATACATATTATTGTATTATGTTATACAAATAGCATGATTGTATGAACATGAATAATTATTACTATATGCTCCACTTATGCTTTAACATGTATTAATACATGAAATATGAGATCAAACTTCTATTTTTTTTTATTAACATATTACTTAAGTGACTTTTTGCAGTGAAAAGTTCGGTATCTCGATTAAAAAAGATTGATATGTTGAATCACCATAAAATAAATTATTTATGTTGCTCCTTACTTGTTACATTCTAAAGTGATTAATTGCCTAAATATTTGATTGAAATATGTTACGTTGGGCTAAGAGTTAAAAGTATGCAAAATGATGCAATTTGATTGGTTGGTTGACTAGGTTGAATGAAATCATTTTAAACCATATTACACTTGATTATAACACCAAATCATCATTTTTTATCACCTCCTTAGCCCATAAATGTGGCTCTTTGCATGAGAGGACACCAAGCATGATTTAACCAATCACAACCCTCCACTTACTTTTCTTTGAAATGTCAAAAAAATTATTTTCATTCATATTTTCTAGTGAAAGCTCCTAAAAAATGACCAACCCTACTTCTCTTAAGTTTCTCCCAAATTTCTGCACTTTCTTACTCACAAAAATTGAATTCAATCCATAGGAATCCATAGAACACAAACTAGATCAAATTTCCACCTTTTTAAGTTTGAAAACCTTTGATTTTGAAGCTTAATTCAAATTTAATCAAGAAATATTTTATTTCAATATTTATTATTATGAATTTGTAGTATGTTGGATGATTACATGTTTTAGTATGTTTTTGTATGAATGAAAACTCCAGTGGGATAAACTTGAAACCAAAACCAAGCTAGTTAAGCTAGTTTTTAGCAAAATTGATAGTTGTGTGAAATATGCTTAATTTACTTATTTTTATGGATTTTGTAATGCTTATATTGTGTTTGAAAGTGCCTATAAATGATTGTGAACAATAGCAATTAAGTTGCTTAATTGAAGGTTAGAATCAATTTAAAATATAACTAAGTTTAAATCATGTTAATTGGATTGTGTTGAAGTTTTGTGGGCTGCCCACATAATTATGTTTGAATTATTAGTTATTTAATAACTGCCCTAATGTTTGATGACTTGAATTAGTAGTAAAATATGGAATATGTATTATTTTTGAGGTCAAGTAATTGATATAGAATTGTTTACAAAAGATTGAAAAGTGTATGTGATTTTAATTAGAATAGATTATGTGATTTATTAAAAGGATATTGAAAGGTACATGATTTGATTATATTAGGCCTTTAACATATCCTATCTTCCAAAGAGATTAACCTTTTCACTTGGCATAAAGCGGACTTGAGGTAAGTTGAAATTTTCATTTATTGTATCACAAGACTCATATAATATTGTTCATGTTTCAATGTGATTGTCATTATTTGCCAAATGTTGTAATGTTTGATGCGTACATGGTTCATGAAGCATGATACTATATTAAAAAAATAATGAGGTTTTTGAAAAGAAAGTATGCTACTTGATTAATGGTCGAGTAGGCAAGAAAGTTATTAAATTGAATAATGCATTTAATCATTTATGTGATTTATATGTACACTATTTGTTATTGGATCAGTTTCACCTTACTGAGCCTTTAACTCATTAGATTCATGTGATGCAGATGAAAATGTACAGGTTTATAGGTTGACTGAGTCTCGAGAGCAGCCGAACAGAGGTTGATTTATATGCCATGTTTCGAGCTATTTTGTAGCCTATTTTGAAAACTCTCTTTTATTTTTAAATAAGCCGCTCTATTATGATTTTGTAAACAAATATACTTAATTTTGATTTATGTATATGGTGTGTTTTAAACAAAATGAAAAAACAAATGAATTCAAGTTCTTTCTCTTATGGAAAAAAATGGGAACTTTTATTAAAACCATAAATCCATTATTGATGAAAAGTTAACATTTGTTGACTTAACTGTATCAACTTATTTTGGATCTGTAATTAGGTTAAGGGGTATTACATTTTGAGTATGTGTTTTTACCAAAACCAGATATGTATCTAGTAAACAAGTTTGAAAACTCACCTGCTACTTTTACCTTTACTTCAATTATCCATTATATGTCCCCTGTGATGCTCTTATACATAAACATCTTTAATCTTTCAATCCTGTATTTATAAATTTTTAAAATTATATTTTTAGGAAGAAAAATAAATCGCTTCTTGAGAATTAGAAAAATATCGTCTATTTTGAAAAGAATAAGAAAAGATAATGAGAAAAAGAGAGAAATTTTGTACATAGATTTCAATTGTTTGAGAAACTAATAAGTCCTGAAAGTTCTTGTGCTGTGAAGGTTCTCGATGAAGTAGTGTCGCAAGCTGCATTCGCCAAAAAGTCGACGACTCTATTGCCGTCTCAATAAATATGTGTAATGGAAGTAGTCATGTGATGAAGAGCATTTTTGATACCAACAAGAAGCTGCTGTAATCGCCAATGTCCAAGAGCAGATGAACGGAGAATGTGGATGACAACAAGTGCATCAATCTCAATCCATAGATGAGTGATGCTTATATTCAAGTTCAAGAGGTAAATGACAAGATTTTTCATAAACTATCCTATAAGAAAACGTGTCTAATGATGTTTTGAAAGCAGTTTATATGCTCAAAGTGTATTGGTAAGTCTAAGAGATAAATTTTTACGATTTGGGTTAATTGTCTTTTCCAAAAGTTATTTTATCTCCCTATTTACAAGTTCACTTTATCCATTTGTTTGAGGATGATAAGGGGTTGCAACTTTATGTATGATTCCATATTTCCTCATTAAAGTTCCAAAAATTTTATTACAAAAATATTTTTCCCCATCACTGATAATGGATCGAGGAATTCCAAATCGATATAAAATATTTTCTTTCAAAAAATTCCTCACTGTTTTGTGATCATTGTTTCAACAGAAAATTGACTCGATCCATTTTGAGACATAATCTATGGCAACAATATATAAATAAAACCAAATGATAATGAAAATGTTCCCATGAAGTTAATACCCCAACAATCAAAGATTTTAATTATTAGGATGAGGTGTAGGGGCATTATGTTTTGCTTTGAAATAGATCCTAAATTTTGACAATTTTCACAACTTTCGAGAAAGTATAAGTGTCTTTGAAAAGAGTTGGCCAATAAAATCTACATTGTAAGATATTTGCAGTGGTTTTCTTTGTTAAAAAGTGACCACCACATGCTCCTGAATGACAAAGTTTAAGAATATTACCTTTCTCATTATCAGTTACGCATCTCTAAAAGATTTGATTAGGAAAATATTTGAATAGGTATGGATCATTCTAATAAAAAAATTTTACCTCGGTCAAAAACTTTTTTTTATCTCAAAAATTCCAATGCAGTGACATCTTTCTTGTCATAAGAAAATTAACAATGTTAGCAAACCAAGGTATAATAAAAACATTAAATAGTTGTTAATCAAGAAAAGTGTCATTAATAGGTGTGGCTTGAAATGAGTCATCATAAACAAGTCTCGACAAATGATGAACCACCACATTCTCTACTCTTTTCTTATCTCGAATCGTAATGTTGAATTCTTGGAGTAAGAGAATCCACCTAATCAGTCTAGGTTTGACATCTCTTTTTGATAAAAGATATTTCAAAGCTGCTGATCACTGAAAAAAATAATTGATTAGCCAACAAGATAAGATCTAAATTTGTACAATGCAAAAACTACAACAAGTAATTATTTTTCATTGTTGAATAATTCAATTGAGTACTATTCAAAGTTTTACTTATAGAGTAAATGACATATGGTTTCTTATTTTTTCTTTTTCTTAAGACAACTCTAACAACATAGTCACTGGCACCACACATTATTTCAAAAAGTAAAGTCCAATTTGGAGGTTGTATGATTGGAGTAGATGCAAGCATGCTTTTAAACTTAACAAAAGTATTTTCATAATTTTTAGTCTATTCAAAAATAGTGTATTTTGTTAGGAGATTACATAAATGTTTCGCTATTATACTAAAATCTTTGATAAATCTTCTACAAAAACTAGCATATCCTAAAGATATCTAACCTACTTTATAGACTTTGGTATTAACAAATTGGTAATTAACTCGATTTTAGATTTGTCTGCTTCAATACTTTTTGACAAAATAATGTGTCCAAGAACAATACCAGTTGTTACCATGGAATGACATTTTTCCCAATTGAATATAATGTTCTTTTCTTCACACTTGATCAAAATCTTTCCTAAATTAGACAAGCAATTGTCAAATGACTTACCAAAAATAGAAACATCATCCATGAAGACTTCAAGAAAACGTTCAACCATGTTACTAAAAATACTAAACATTACATAATCTAAAAGGTATCATTTATGCAATAGTACCAAAAAGACATGTAAAAATAGTTTTCTCTTGATCTTCAATTATAATTGCAATTTGATTATATCCAAAATATCGATCTAAGAAGCAATAAAATTCATGTTCCTAAACTCTTTGTAAGATTTGATCCATGAAAGGTAATAGAAAATAATATTTTCTAGTAACTGAGTTGAGTTTCCTATAGTTAATGAACATTCGCCAATCAGCAACAATTCTAGTTGGAATTAATTCATTATTTTCATTCTTGACTACAATAACTCCGAATCTTTTGGTACAACTTGAGTAAAACTTATCCATTTGTTGTTAGAAATAAGATAAATGATTCCATTAACTAATAGTTTAATGACTTTATTTCTCACTATTTCTTTCATTTAAGGATTTGTCTTTGTTGCATCTCTCTAGAAGATTTATCATTTTCCTCTAGATAAATATTAAATGCGCAAATTAAAGAACTAATACATTTAATTTCAGCAATGGTCCATCCTAAAGTATTCTTATGCATTTTTAAAGTTTTGATCAACTTACCTTCTTAGGATGCATTAAGTTTGGAAGAAATTATTACTGGAAAAGTCTCATTCTCACCCAAGAAAGAATATTTCAAATCAGATGACAATAGTTTCAAATTAATCAGAGGAGCTTTATACTTGATGGAACATATTTTACTATTGATGATGAAAACCTTAACTTCTAAAAATATTTTTCCTGCGAACATTCAAAAAGAGTATTAGAGTGTGTCTTTTTATAAATACTCACTTTCAAAACAAGTTTCTAGAGGATCAAAGAAATTAGTGAAAGTAAAATATTCGTGAACAAGTTACTTAATTGAATCCACTTTCTGTAATTCAACATTTTTTGTAGATTGCTTACAAACATTAAACATATTTAGTACCAAAGTCATATTTCCAAAAGATAATTTTAAAATTCAATTTTTATAATTAATCAAAGCATTTGAAGTTACAAGAAAAGGATAACCCAAAATGATAAGAATCTGTGTATCTGTATGTGCAACAGGCTCTGTGTCCAAAATAATAAAATTCATAGGAAAGTAAACTTATCAGTTTGTACCAACACATATTCTACTACTCCATTTGAAACTTTAATCAAACGGTCAGCTAATTGGAGTACAACGGAAGTTGTTTTAAGTTATCCCAAACCTAATTGTTTATAAATTGAGAAAGGTGAAAGATTTACACTAGCACCAAGATCAAGCACTATTCTAGTATTTTCTATGGTACATGAAATAGTTGGACAACTTGTATCTTTGTACATGGGTGGAGTGAATTATTGAATGATTGAACTAACACTTTCAGTTAAGAATGTCTTTTTTTGTAAATGATACTTTCTTTTGATTGTACACAAATTTTTCAAAAAATTTGGCATAAGGTGGAACTTGTTTGATTGCATCTAATAATGAAATATTAATCTTGACTTGTTTAAAAACTTCAAAGATTTCAGCATTTGAATTCAACTTTTGATTCGATTGCAATCTTTGAGGAAAAGGAGCTAGAGGTTAGTATTTTTTTTCATCATTTTCAAATTGACCTTCATTAAACTTATATTCATCATCAAGACTATTTCCATTCTTCATTTTTTAAGGTGGATTAGAAATTTTCTCATTGGAATGAATAGTCTTGTCAACAATTTTTTCATTTCGAAGAGTTATGACCAAATTACCCTATTTGATTGAATCTTCATATGAAGAAAAAACATGACATTGAGTGGAAAGATTAGGTTGAGGCTGAGTAAAAAATTTACCTTTTTCATGAGTACATAAAAAAGTTGTTAGTATTGAAAGTGTGTTTTTGATCTCATTGATAGCTTATGAAGTCTAGTTATTGATGTTTGTTTGCCCAAGTATAAATTCTTGCAAAGTTTCCTCAAGAAATTTTATATGTGGAGTTGGATAAGAAAGAAAGTATAATGCCTAATTATCTCCTACATAACCAATAATAAATATCTTATATGAATATGCATCTAATCACTACGCATTATTGGATTATAGCATACAATTAGCATGATTGCTTGAACATGAATAATTGTTACTTTATGCTCCACTTATACTTTAACATGCACTATTACATGAAATATGAGATCAAACTTTTGTTTTTTTATTAACATATTACTTAGGTGACTTTTTTCAGTAAAAAGCTCGGTATCTCGATTAAGAAAGATTGATGTGTTGAATGACCATGAAATAAATTATTTGTATTGCTCCATACTTGTTACATTCTAAAGTGATTACTTGCCTAAATATTTGCATGAAATATGTTACATTTGGCTAAGAACTAAAGTATGCAAAATGGTGCAATTTGATTGGTAGGTTGACTAGGTTGTATGAAATCATTCTAAACCACATTACACTTGATTATAACACCAAAGCATCAATTTTTGTCATCTCCCTAGCCCATAAACATGGCTTTTCGCATGACAAGACACCAAGCATGAGCTAATTATAACCCTCCACTTAGCTCTCTTTGAAATGTCAAAGAAGTCATTTTAGCCATATTTTATTGTGGAAGCACCTTAAAAATGATCAGCCTTCTTCTCTAAGTTTCTCCCAAATTTCTACACTCTCATACTCACAAAAATTGAATTCAATCTATAGGAATTCATAGAACACAAGCTAGAACAAGTTTTTACCATTTTAAACTTGAAAACTATTGATTTTGAAGCTTATTTCCAACTTAATGCAAAAGTATACTAAAACATGTAGCCATCCAAGATACTATAAATTTATCATAAAACATATTGAAAAAGAATATACCTTGTAAATTAAAACTCAAGTGGGATATACTTGAAGCTAAAACCAACCTAGTTAAGCTAGTTTCTAGCAAAATTGATAGTCTTGTGAAATATGCTTAATTTACTTATTTTTATTAATCTTGTAATGCTTATATTGTGTGTGGAAGTTCCTATGAATGATTGAGAACAATAGCAATTATTTTGCTTAATTATTGGTTAGAATTAATTTAAGTTAGAATCGAGTTTACTCATGTTATTTCAGATTATGTTTAAGTTTTGGGGGCTGTCCTAATATTTATGTTTGGATTATTAGTTATTTAATAGCTGTCCTAATGTTTAATGTCTTGAATTAGTAGTAAAATATAGAGTATGCATTGTTTTTGAGGTCATGTAATTGATATAGAATTATTTACAAAAGATTAAAAAGTGTATGTGATTTTAATTAGAATAGATTATGTGATTTATTGAAAGGATATTGAAAGGTACATGATTTGATTATGGTAGGCCTTTAACACATCATATCTTCCAAAGAGATTGACCTTTTCACTTAACACAAAATGGACTTGAGGTAAGTTGAAACTTTCATTTGTGATTTATTGTTCATGTTTTAATGTGATTGTCATTATTTGTTAAATGATGTAATGTTTGATGCATTTATGGTTCATGAAGTATGATACTATTAAGAATATAATGAGGTTTTTGAAAAAGAAGTATGATACTTGATTGATGGTTGGATAGACAAGGGATGCAGGAGGGACCGATGGACCCAACAAAAGGTGGTAAATACTTGAGGTTGAAAAACTAGTATAGAAAAGCCATAATGAATGAGATAGAATACAGTTAATACCTGAGGTTGAAAGACCAAGTATGGAAACCCCATATTATTTCTCTTACTGGCCAATCATTATGATCAGGTTTCAAAAACTATGGTCTATCGCTATTAGTTAGGTACCACACTTCAAGGGCCCTAAAAATTAATTTATGAATAAAAGTTATTAAATTGAATGACGCATTTAATTATTTATGTGATTTGCATGTATGGTATTTGTTATTGCATCAGTTTCACCTTACTGAACCTTTAGCTCATTAGATTCATATGATACAGGTGGAAATGTATAGGTTTAGAGATTGACTGAGTCTCTAGAGCGTTTGGATAGAGATTTGTTCATATGCCATGCTTCGAGGTATTTTGTAATCTATTTTGAAAATTTTATTTTATTTTTAAATAAGCCGCTTTATTATGGTTTTGTAAACAGATGTACTCAATTTTGATTTATATATATGGTGTGTCTATAATGAAATGAAACAACAAATGAATTCAAGTTCTTTATCTTATAGTCAAAAGGGGAACTTTTATTAAGAGCATAACTTTAGTATTGATGAAAAGTTAATATTTCTTGACTTAACTGTATTAGCTTGTTTAGGTTCTATAGTTAGGTTAAGGGGTATTACTCTTTGTGGTATCAAAGAGGAGGTTTAGTAAGGCATATAAACATATCCTAGTTAGAAAACTCGGTCAACTATTTATTTATTTGATTTTATATTTACTTGATTAGATTTTATTTTATGTTATTGTCATGATTATGTGTTTATTGTTGGCTAATGAATGGAATGAGATTGGATAAAGCATATCAAGTCATGGCATCAAAAATGAAGACAATGGATGATCATGAGGGTAATCATAGTGTGGTGACTGATCTCATTCAACAACATACTAGAATGTATGGTGAACAGATACAATAATTGTTAGTTATGTAACAAAGAATCCAAGAACAGAATCAAAACTTTCTCCACCACAAGCTCGACAGGATACTTCATAAGTTGTGTATGAGAAATTTAGAAAGATGGAACCTGTTGATTTTAATGGTGGGTTTGATCCCATGGTTGCAAAGGAATGGGTGAAATCTTTGGACACTATCTTTGACTACATGTGAATTGATGATGATGAGAAGGTACTCTATATAATTTTCTTATTGAAGAAGGATGTTAGAACTTGGTGGGAAGGAGCTAAGCTTGCAGTGAATATGGAAGAGCTAACTTGAGAGATGTATAAAACAAGATTTTATGATAAGTATTTCACCAAAGATGCTAGGTCGCTCAAAGTAAAAGAATTCTTGGAGTTAAAACAAGGAGGGATTTCTGCATATGATTATGTGAGAAAATTTGAAGAGGGTTGCAAGTATGTGCCATACATTGCCAGAGATAATAATGAGAAGATGGATCATTTCCTGAGGGGCTTAATCCAAAAATTAGAAGAGATATGAGAATGCCTCCAGCAATAAATTTTAGGGAACTGGTAGACAAGGCTTTGATGGCTGACTTAGATAAGAAAGAGATTGAGAAATTCCATCAACAAAAGAAGCAGGTATTCACTCCAAGAAATCTGAACCAATGGAAGAAAAGAGAGCTAAAATCAAACCAAGGGAATGAAAAATATCCTAGAGTTGGACAGAATTCTACTACAATTGAAAGGCCTAAATGTGCTAAGCGTGGGAAGAATCATTTTGGGGAATGCTTTAGTGGTACTAATCATTGCTTTAAGTGTAAAAAGCCTGGACATATAGCAAAGGATTGTCCAACAGTACAGGGGAGAGTTCAGGGGATAGTATATGCAATGACATAAGAACAAGCTAATGCAGATGCTTCTATAGTCACATGTACTATTTTAGTTTATGGGATACCTGCAATTACATTGATAGATTCTGGATCTACGCATTTATTTGCATCACGTGCATTTGTGAAAAAAATAGGTATTACACCAGATTTATTAAAAGTAAGGTACAATGTGACTATTCTATAAGGGGAAGAAATGGATTCCAGCCAAATGTTAAGGGCTTGTTCTATTCAGATTAGTGATAGGACTCTCTATGTAGATCTTGTTGTTTTATTGATGCTAAATTTTGAGGCTATTCTAGGTATGGATTAGCTTACCAAATATCATGCAATAATTGATTGTAACAAGAAGATTGTGATTTTTCAACCACCTGGGGAAGAACAGTTTGTGTTTAGTGGTACCTCATTCTCACTATCTTTACCAATTATAACTGCTTTGAAAGCTCAAAAAATATTGAATAAAGGTTGTGTTGGATATTTGGCAAGTGTTCTGGACACTTCGATCGTAGCACAATTGAAGCCAGAAAATATAGATGTGGTTCAAGAATTTTTTGAGGTATTTCCAGATGATTTACCAGGACTACCACCGGATTGAGAGATTGAATTTATGATTGATGTTATGCCAAAGACCACCCCTATTTCTAAAGCACCATATCGAATGGCACCAACAGAATTGAAAGAGTTAAAAGTTTAATTGCAAGAATTGCTTGATAAATGTTTTATTCACCCTATTTATTCTCCTTGGGGAACACTTGTATTGTTTGTGAAAAAGAAGGATTGTACATTATGGTTGTGCATTGATTATAAAGAGTTGAATAAAGTAACAATCAAGAATAAGTATCCACTTCCAAGAATAGAAGATTTGTTTATTTAATTATATGGAGCATCAATATTTTCTAAGATTGATTTGCACTCTGGGTATCATCAATTAATGATCAAGGAAGAAGACATACAAAAGATAGCATTTCGAACAAGGTATGGACATTATGAATTTCTAGTGATGCCCTTTGATTTAATCAATGCCCCTGCAGCTTTTATTGATCTACTGAATAGGGTGTTCAAGCAATATTTTGATAAATTTGTGATTGTGTTTATTGATGATATCCTAATTTATTCACGTGGTAAAGAAGAGCACAAGGAACATTTGAAGATTGTGCTGCAAGTTCTTAAGACAAAGCAGTTGTATGCTAAATTCAAGTAGTGCGAATTTTGGTTTGAGCAAGTGGTATTCCTAGCGATGCTTCAAAAAATGGTTTGGGTGCTATTTTGATGCAAAATGTGAAGGTTATTACCTATGTTTCAAGGAAATTGAAGGAGTATGAAAAGAATTATCCAACCCATAATTTAGAACTTGTTGTTGTGGTTTTTGTCTTGAAAATTTGGAGACATTATTTGTATGGTGAGAAGTGTGAGAAATAGACTAATCATAAGAGTTTAAAGTACTTCTTTACCTAAAAGGAGCTGAATATTAGACAAAGAAGATAGTTAGAACTTGTGAAGGATTATATTATGTGATCAACTATCATCCTGGTAATGTGATTGTAGATGCATTGAGCAGAAAATTCACATTTTCTCTTTTTATCATACAAAAGTCAATATTACTGGATTTACAGATATTAGAACTTGAAATTATACCTAAAGGGAAAAAGTGTTCGTTGTCAATCTTAGTGTTGAGACCTGTATTTCAAGATAAAATTAGATAAGGTCAAAAGGTGGATATGCAGTTGTGTAGATTTAAAAGAAAGGTTTATGCTGGAAAGAGGCCAAACTTCTCTGTTACCAATGATGGAATTATTCGATATAAAGGGAGACTATGTGTGATATTTGACAAGGCCATAAAATGAGATATTTTAGAAGAATCTCATACTATTCCCTACTCTGTACATCCAGGTAGTACAAAAATGTATAAGGACTTACAATAACATTATTGGTAGCCTAAAATGAAGAGAGATATAGCAATATTTGTGGCTGAATGTCTAACTTGCCAACAAGTTAAGATTAAACATCAAACATCATCAGGGATTGTTGAAGCCTTTGTTGATTCCAGAGTAGAAATGGGAGCACATTACAATGGACTTTGTGCTTTGATTATCTAGAACTTAAAAAGGGTATAATTCCATATAGGTGATTGTTGATAGATTAACTAAATCATCCCATTTTCTTCCAGTGCAATCCACATACAATGTGGACCAATATGCTCAATAATATATTAAAGAGATAGTCAGGTTACATGGGCTACTGATTTCAATAGTGTTCGATAGAGATCCTAAGTTTATATCTACATTTTAGAAGAGCTTACACAGTGCCACGAGAATGAAACTTGCATTTAGTACATCATTTCATCCACAAACTGATAGCTAATCAGATAGGGTTATTCAGATATTAGAGAATATGTTAAGAGCTTGTGTGCTAGATTTTCAAGGGAGTTGGGATGCAAAACTTCCATTAGTGGAGTTTACTTATAATAACAGTTACCAATCAATAATTGGAATGGCGCCTTATGAAGCATTTTATGGAAGGAAATGTATGTCTTCAGTTCATTGGGATGAATTTGGAGAACGAAGCCTACCTGGTCTAGAAATAGTTCAACATACTACTAAGGTAGTAAAGAAGATATAGAGAGAATGAAGATCACGCAGAGTAGACAAAAAAGTTATGTAGATAAATGGAGAAAAGATCTAGAGTTTACCGTTGGGAAATATGTGTTCTTAAAAGTAGCTCCCATGAAAGGTGTCAAGAGATTTGGAAAGAAAGAAAAACTCAGCCCAAGGTACGTCGATCCATTCAAGATTCTGGAAAAAGTTGGTGATAAAGCTAATAGAGTGGCCTTACCTCCATCATTGTCTAGTGTTCACAATGTTTTCCATGTGTCTATGTTGAGAAAGTTCATTTCAAACCCCTCTCATATGTTGAACTATGAACCATTGAAATTTACTCTTAATTTAGCCTATGAAGAGAAACCAATGCAAATTCTAGATCAGAAGGAAAAAGAGTTGAGAACGAAAAAGATTCGACTTGTTAAAGTATTGTGGGGGAATCATTCTATAGAAGAGGCCACGTGAGAAATAGAAGAAGAAATGTAGAGCAAGTATCTAGAATTATTTAGTATGTCAAATTTTGAGGACAAATTTTTTATAAAGAATGAAGGATTGTAATACCTGATTATCTCCTATATAGCCAATAATAAACATTTTCCATAAATATGCATCTAATCAATACACATTATTGGATTATAGCATACAAATAGCATGATTGCACGAACATGAATAATTGCTACTTTATGCTCCACTTATGCTTTAACATGCACTATTACATGAAATATGAGATCAAACTTTTGTTTTTTTTATTAACATATTACTTAAGTGACTTTTTGCAGTGAAAAGCTCGATATCTCGATTAAGAAAGATTGATGTGTTGAATGGCCATGAAATGAATTATTTGTATTGCTCCATAGTTATTACATTCTAAAGTGTTTATTTGCCTAAATATTTACATGAAATATATTACATTTGGTTAAGAACTAAAAGTATGCAAAATGGTGCAATTTGATTGGTAGGTTGACTAGGTTGCATGAAATCATTCTAAACCATATTACACTTGATTATAACACCAAAGCATCAATTTTTGTCATCTCCCTAGCCCATAAACATGGCTTGTGGCATGAGAAGACACCAAGCATGATGTAACCAATCATCACCTTTCACTCAGCTCTGTTTGAAATGTCAAAGAAGTCATTTTTGCCATATTTTTTTGTGAAAGCACCTAAAAAATGACCAGCCCTTCTTCTCCAAGTTTCTCCCAAATTTATACACTCTCATACTCACAAAATTGAATTCAATCTATAGGAATTCATAGAACACAAACTAGAACAAGTTTCTATCATTTTAAACTTGAAAATCGTTGATTTTGAAGCTTAATTCTAACTTAATCAAGGCATATTCTTTTTCAATATTTTTTATGATGAATTTATATTATCTTGGATGGTTACATATTTTAGTATATTTTTGTATGAATGAAAACTCAAGTGGGATAAACTTGACGCCAAAACCAAGCTAGCTAAACTAGTTTTTAGCAAAATTGATAGTCTTGTGAAATATGCTTAATTTACTTATTTCTATTAATCTTGTAATGCTTATATTGTGTTTGGAAGTTCTTATTAATGATTGAGAACAATAGAAATTAGTTTCCTTAATTAATATTTAGAATTAATTTAAGTTAGAATCGAGTTTACTCATGTTATTTTGGATTATGTTCAAGTTTTGGAGGCTGCCCTAATATTTATGTTTAGATTATTAGTTATTTAATGCTTCCTATATTTAATGTCTTGAATTAGTAGTAAAATATGGAGTATGCATTATTTTTGAGGTCTTGTAATTGATATGGAATTGTTTACAAAAGATTGAAAAGTGTATGTGATTTTAATTAGAATAGATTATGTGATTTATTAAAAGAATATTGAAAGGTACATGATTTGATTATGGTAGGCCTTTAACACATCATATCTTCTAAAGAGATTAAACTTTTCACTTAGCACAAAATGGACTTGAGGTAAGTTGAAACTTTCATTTGTTGTATCACAAGAATCATATAATGTTGTTCATATTTTAATATGATTGTCATTATTTGTCAAATGATGTAATATTTGATGCATTTATGGTTCATGAAGCATGATACTATTAAGAGTATAATGAGATTTTTGAAAAGTAAGTATGACACTTGATTGATGGTTGGGTAGACAAGGGACCACCTGACCCAACAAAAGATGGTAAATACTTGAGGTTGAAAAATCGATATAGGAAAGCCACAATGAATGAGACAGAATACGTTTAATACCTAAGGTTAAAAGACCAAGTATGAAAACCCCGTATTATTTATCTTACTGGCCAATCATTATGAACAGGTTTCGAAAACTACGGTCTATCGCTATTAGTTAAGTACCGCACTTCAAGGGTCCTAAAGAATAATTTATGAATAAAAGTTATTAAATTGAATGATGCATTTAATTATTAAAACCTTACTGAGCCTTTAGCTCATTAGATTCATGTGATGCAGGTGGAAATGTGCAGGTTTAGAGGTTGACTGAGTCTCTAGAGCGACCGAACAGAGATTTGTTTATATGCCATGCTTCGAGCTGTTTTGTAGCATATTTTGAAAACTCTATTTTGTTTTTAAATAAGCCACCTATTATGGTTTTATAAACAAATGTACTCAATTTTGATTTATATATATGGTGTGTCTACAACAAAATGAAACAATAAATAAATTCAAGTTTTTTCTCTTATAGTCAAAAGAGGAACTTTTATTAAGATCATAACTCTACTATTGATGAAAAGTTAACATTACTTAACTTAACTATATTAGCTTATTTAGGTTCTACAGTTAGGTTATAGGGTGTTACAGAAAGTTTGGTAGATTTTGTGAATGTAGCGG
Organism: Paulownia fortunei; assembly: GCA_019321725.1. Lineage (NCBI taxonomy): Eukaryota > Viridiplantae > Streptophyta > Magnoliopsida > Lamiales > Paulowniaceae > Paulownia > Paulownia fortunei. The sequence continues at coordinate 9,165,642 of CM033112.1, forward strand.
TTGGGCACAGTTATCATTTGACCAACTAAAATTAGGATGATTTATCCATTATAGATTGTAAGTTTCGGAATATAGAGAATGGAAAGACTTTTTGAATGTGTTCTTGAAATTTTCTTGTATTGGAATATTTGGGCATTCATTGGTAGAGTGTCCCACATGTTCACAAATGCTACAAACTTCTTCATCTTGCACAGATCTGATTTCGTTTATTTTTTTAAGTTCCATGCCCTCAACTTTTCTTGTTAAACTAACAATCCTAGCATTTAGATCATTTTCTTGACTAAGGTAATATTTTTCTTTATCACTATTAGCAATATTAGATCTAATAAGACATTGGGAAAAATTATTCCTACGTCAAGATTGATAGTTTTCTGCCAAATGGTCTAGATATACTAGGATTTCATTAGGTTCTATATCAAGAAACTCACCATACACATTGTTTTAATAAATTATTTTATTTTAGGAGTTAAACATTCATAAAAGAAACTAATTAAGAATCATTTTTCAAAATCATGATGTGTACCTGAATTGAACAAATCTTTAAATCTTTCCCAATATTAAAAAAAAAGCTTCATTTTTAGAAAAAAATTGGATTTATTTTTTCAAAGCATCAGTTTTTTGAGTTGAAAAGAACTTTTTAAAAAATTCAGCTTGCATTTCTTGCAAAAGTGCCAAGTGATTTAGGTTTTAAAGAGTTAAGCCAAGTTTTTGCTTTATCTTTTAAAGAAAAATGTTTGAGCTTAATGATCTTATTTGTCCAGGTTTGATCTTCAAAAGAGGCACATACTTCATCAAATCCTTATAGATACAAGTAAGGGCCTTTAGAGTCTAAACCATAGAAATTAGGAAGTAAAGGGATCATACCTGATTTGAATCGAAAGTTATAATGAAACAAGAAGGAGAAGAATTTCGAAGAGGTTGCAAGTAATAACGCATGGTACGCACCTGTTAATTCTCATTTTTATCCTGGAAACTTTCATTTTCAGTCATGGTAGAAGTGTGTAGAGGTGATTCAAAGATTTTTGAATAAAGTTTCAAAATTATTTATAGGTAAACGATGAGAATTATGATTATGATACCATATGAACATATAACCGTAAAGAAAATAAACACATAATATTTATAAAGGAAAAATATTTACAAACCTGAATACTTGCATTGCCTTTCTCGCAATGGTGCCAAAAACTTATTACAACTTTAAGGTTTCAAACCCAAGTGCAAGTTGTGTCAAGTAATAAATTTCTCGGGAGTTTGAGGTCGATCCACAGGGAAGTTGTTTGAAGTTTCTGAGTTTATATTTCTTACAAGATAGGCTGAATGTGGTTTAGATTATAAAGAAAAATTTGAGCTATAACTAAGAAATTACATTAACAAAAGTGTTCAGGATTAGAGATCTGCTCTTGAGTTTTGAATAGAGGAACGATTATTTATCATGATATTGTCTTACTATTTGCAAATTATCTCTTAACACCAATACTTATTTATGGGATCAAGTATTTATACACACCTTTGTCTATAACAAATCAAGATTTCATGTTAGCATTCGGTGGAGTAGAACTATAAAATAAGCTAAATGAACCCAAGTATTTATTGTGTCCTTGGTGATACACAAATCAAGAATCACCACAAAACAATGAGGGTTTCAACCAAAAATTAAAATAATAATACAACATACCTGAACATTATGTACCTTTGTAACCATTCCTCTTCCTCCATCAGTTCACCCTTTTTTCTCAACTAAATAAAATTTAGAATGACATAATGAAATTAGAAAATACTACAAATAGAAGAGAAACTAAAGAATACATTTCTATTACTATTAGAAAACTTAGCCTAAAGAAAAACAACAAAAACTTTATTTTCTCCTCTAAGGGTTTTTATACTTCAATGACATCCAAAAGCCCCTATTTATAGTAGAAGAGTGCCTAAATTGACATCTCCAAATTCACTCCAAATTAACTTCAAAAGTGCTCTAAATTCATATGTTCTTTTCAAATTCAAATTTTGTCAGACATGTTTCTCTATGAAATTTGCTGATTTTGGAAAAGTGATCAACATGAAAGCTGTATATTTGTCTATTATCTTCATTTTTCAACTTGAATCACCTAATTCCAACCATTAGGGATAAAATTATGCTTGATTTAAAAAAAATATGTGAGCATAGATAGATCCTTTCTAATACACACATTTGAATGAATTTTCTACTATAATCAAGGCTGAATTGAGCTGAGCTTTCAACAAAAATATTATAGTTCTATCTTTTGGATTTCAAATGAAATAAGACTAAAGTCCATAGAGATTTTGGACATGGAGTTATGCCCAAAATACCAAAATTGCATAAATATGGAACATGCTTATTTTGAATTTAATGCAAACCCAACATTCACTTGTAAGGTCCAAGTGATTTCTTGCATATATTTTGATCTACACATAATGGACTTAGGCAAAAATGGTCCTTTTCTTATAATTATGATGATTCTTTGATATAATAAAATCTCCCAATTTACTCACGAAATGTGTTATCTTCTTTGATTTTATTTTGGCTCTTTTTGATCTTTTTGTTCCTTGATTCCCTAACATAAAAATATTAATAAAACTATAATATTAACAAGAATAAAGTAAAAAAAATATAAAGGATTTGATACAAAAATATGTAAAAATATGCACTTATCACATTTCGCAAAACTATTCTTTTATCATGAGGCGAAACTATTCTTTTACTACAAACCATTTAGCCTGGTGGTACCGCTTCCCACCTTTGTGTGGGAGATTAGAGGTATGACCTTATTGTATGTGAGTGGGTGTATTTTTGACATAGCAAGTATTTTTTGTTCTTTTTTAATTTTTATTTTTGGGGTGAAAATGGAGTTTAGGCCAATCCTAATTTCGTAAAATAATTTTAAAATTATTTTTTGCCAAGTTAAATCAATTATTTTAAAAAACTTATCTTGATAAAACTCTAAAAATTTGTATTATATTATGTAACACAAACTATCTACATGATCTTTGGTTAAGGTAAAACTCAATTGCTAAAATGCAGATTTGGTTAAGTTAGAACTCAATTGCAATACGCACTCCTTTAGTGCATGAGGGTAGTAAATGTATGGGAAAAACAAACATGTGGGGCTATATTTTACACTATACACTTGTAGACAAATTAAATTTGTGTCAATTAGACTATATATTACATATTAATTTTATATTTTCTATTTATACTTTGAGAATTTAATCATATTTAGTTCCTAAAGTAAATAGTTAATTAATTAATATTATGATATATAATTTAGTGGTCAATTAAATTTTGTCAAGTGTCTAATCTCAATTCTTGACAATCAAGATTGTATCAAATCTTGTGATTAAAGAGAAAGATATTAATCAAATGATGAAGGGCCAATTAAATCAAGTCACTTCATCAAATAATTTATCAAAGAGCCACTATCCTTCAAGTATAATTAGGGTCATCTCTCCCAGGAGTTAAAACATAAGTTGTGAAGAAGAACTCCAAGTAAAAAAGTGTTGGAGGAAATTCTCTCAACCTAAGGCGATCAAGTTTAAGGAGATCCACGGTGTTCAAGATGAAATTCAAGGTGTTTATCTCCAAAACCATTCAAATAATAGTATTTAATTAGAGATTACGTTGTTAAACCCTCGAATTAACATTTTTGGATACTAAATCCTTCTTGAAGGAGATCGAATAGTCAATTTCATCAATAAGTGACCAAATTTAGAAAATCAACATTCTTAAAGTTGTAACATTTAATTCGAGATCGTGGTACTAAACACTCAAATTAATATTATTGAAGGGTAGAATCAGGTTCGAAGGAGATTAAATCAATGATCAACATCCTAAATTCCAATCCCAAAAATTCTTGTTTTAGAAAAGAAGAATCTGAGGGTCCATAGATATTGTAACCATTTTATTCTTTTAATTCAATAAAATTCAATTTGTACTCTTTTCCTTCTTTCTAATTTTGCAAATAACGAAATTTGTTATAAATTTTTTGCACGCCCAGTGGGACAAACTTGACCTCTCAGCTCTTTTTTTCTTCAAAAGATTTGAAGTATCACAATGGCTACCTGCAAGATCACAATAGTAAAAGTTATTACTTCAAGTTTTTCGAATGTTGCAAGCCAAAGTATTGGTGTCATCACAAGAAGTATGTCCAAGAAGTTGCATGACTCATTGCTTGAAACTGCTGGGAAGGATTTACCATGTCTTGCCAATACAAATAAAGATGATAGAGACTAAAAGATGAATCAACATCATCCACCCCTCGATCAGCATCAAGCTACTCATTTATCTCAAACATAGTGCTCGTCATGGTGATAAATGTTGCAACTCTCGAGGAGAAAATTATAAGTTTGACAAAAGCCATTGAGGGACTCACGAAGCATGCTTAAGAACGAGACTCAAATCACAAAGTTGATAAACAAAGTGGACAATGTTGATACAAGTCATGTGATGGACAAACAAGTCGAGGCTTATGATGAAGTTGAGACGTCCATGAAGCAACAATTAAGTAAAAAAGATAAGTCTTCAACTAAAGAGTTGTAGGTTTCATCTAATGGGTTGATCCCAGTTGACCAACTAAAGGAGTTCATCATGGGGACTATCAAAGACAAGTTTGATAGAAGCTCCAAATCATCTTTAACTTATGCCAAACTATACACTCAAGAATTAACAACTTGAAGATGCTAATTGCCTATAAACCCCCAAAATTTTAGTAATTTGATAGTTAGGGCAAACTAAAGCAGCATGTAGCTCATTTTATTGAGACGTGTAATGATACTGGAACATATGGAGTTTACTTAGTGAAGCAATTTGTCCAATCATAGAAAGAAAATGCATTTGATTGGTACACTAATTCAATTGATAGTTGGGAGTAGTTAGAATAAGAGTTTCTCAATCGATATGACAGTCAACATGATTGAACTCCCAAATTCATGTCAGTGGAAGGAAGAACTTGTGATTGACAATATCAATCGTTAGAAAAATTTAAGCCTTAACTGCAAAGCTCGATTGTTTAAGGTTTCAACTATTGAGATGTGCATTCAATGTATGATTGGGGCCTTCGATATATTCTTCAAGGAATCCAATCCAAGATGTCTGAAAAATTAGATACATGGGCCTATGATATGGAGTTGAGTATGACTGCAAGTGGAGCTGATAGGCTACCCATCCATGAGCTTCACAATTCTAAAGAAAGGTAAGAAGCCAATAAAAAGGGCAAGCTTTTTCTCAAAGCTCTGAACAATGAATCTATGGCAGTAAATGCAACATCGATCAAGTTTTGAGGAAAGACAAATATCAAAGTAGTGAAAAGAAAGACAAATATCAAAATAGTGAAAAGAAAGACATCTCCCAAGAAAAAAGGCAAAGAAAGTTGACTCTAAAAGTTATGCAGGCAAAGCAATACCAATTCCTCAACTCTGATGTCTCTGGAATATTCAATGACTTGCTCAACAATGCAAACCTCTAAATGTGATAAGTAGACAGTTGCTGTGGAAGAAGAGTTAGGCTCGATGGCTAAGACCAAGTTTAGGAGCTAGTCAATTTTTCATATGGATGCAAGACCATTGGGAATAAGTGAGTTTTAAAGGTCAAGTGCCAGACAAATGGATCAATCGATAAGTATAAAGCTCGACTTCTAGTGAAGGGTTGTACGCAAAAAGAGGGTATAGACTATGAAGAGATATTCTCCCTAGTAGTGAGGTTTGCCTCCATTGGCCTCATATTAGCTATTGTCACCCACCTAGATCTGGAATTGTTTCAGATAGATGTTAACATATCATATCTCAATGGAGAGCTGGTTGAGAAAATCTATATGGATCAACCTAAGGAAATTCATAAAATGGGACAAGAGCACAAAGTGTGCCGCTTAAATGTTTCATTTATGGACTAAAACTATCATCCAAATAGTGGTACCATTGATTTCATCTAATTATCACCACAATAGGATTTACGATGGTCAAGGAAAACTACTATGTGTATGTCAAGAGAAATGGGAGGAATTTTCTTATACTCTTTATATATATGGATAATATTTTAATAGTTGGGAATGTCATGAAGATGATTGTCACCACCCAAAAGTGGTTGTCCTCAACAATTGAGATGAAGGACATGGAACAAGTTGAATACATACTTGGTGTTAAGATACACCATGATTATTTTAAAAACTTTTGAGTTAGTCTTAAGAGACTTATATCAAGAGGATTATAAAACGATTTCATATCCATAATGATATTCCTATTGACACACCTACAAACAGAAGTTGTATTTTTAGCAAGGAATTGTGCCCTAAGACAGAAGAGGAAATAAAATGCATAGCTAAGGTTTCTTATACAAGCGTTGTAGGGAAATTATATACGCAATGATGTCTACTCGAGGACTTGTGTTTTGAAGTTGGAATTGTGAGCAAATATCAAAGCAATCATGGATGCGACCATTTGGTTGTATTTAAAATGATACTCATATGTTTGAAGGTGTAATACCCGAACCTCGTGCTACTCACCTGTCCAATATAATTCATGTATTTCATGCTACATATGTGCCATTTGCATTTTTAATTGATATTTCATAATGCACTATATTTTATATGGTATTTTTAATAATTAAACTTTTGAAGTTGTCACCCGACAACAAGGGGACAAATATTTTATCAAGAAAAAAAAAGATATTACTTCGGGGGTACCATCTGATTTTAAAATATCCGTGACGGGAGTGCTACAATTTAGGGAATGATTATACGGCATGCGGATAACATCAAAAAAGATATTCTTGTAGAGGCACATTGAACACCTTATTCAATACATCCAGGAGCTACTAAAATGTATAGAGACTTGAAGATGCATTACTGGTGGCCAGGTATGAAAAGAGATATTGCACAGTAGTGCCCCAGAATTTCTGTGAGACTGAGATGGATTGGGAGTACATATGTACATTGTTCGTGTCAGAGGAGTTTAAGGTAAATCCAATGTTAATCTATTCTTTGTTTTAGCTAATTAAATTAATTAAATCTTATATTTATTAATTAAATCTTATGGCATTCATTTCTTGGAAATTAACTATTTTTTGCAGAAACGGGTAGCACCGAACTCCGCAAATCGAGCAAAGTTGCCTTACAATCATCGTGGAGATTCAAAGTCCTTTCTGCAGCACAGTTACAATGGTGTAAGTATATAAAATATTAAGTTTCATTGAAATAGGTACTTGATTCAATTTTTTCAAATCTGATATTTTTCACACCTTATACAGCTCTAATCTAGTGTTTCTCATTACTTATTTATCTATGTACAACCTACTTTAATCTCCATATGATCGGACAATACATTATGCCCTAATTTCTTAACCGTTCATTCGATCTCCAAACCGATCGACATTCGATTCTTAAATGATTGTCTAGTTTTCATTTTATAAAATCACATGCACATATAAGCTTACTAGTGACACCTTTAACACTTCCAAAATTATAACATATAACCTATGAATATCTAATATATTGACCAATCTATTCTTTTTCTTATCTACAGATAAAATTACTTAATTAGGCTATAGGATCTCAACCATTAACATCAAGTAATAGCATTAGAGGTATAGCGATTAAGAATGCTATATAAGATGCCATGTAGATGTTAATACAAATTAGCATATAAGTAGCATGTAGTGCATGAATCATATTGGCCAAATGAGTAGTGTGAGGCTTGGGTATTACATGGTCCCTCCACTGTACCTTGACTAATGGGATTTTCTTATTTCTAAGTTATTTTATCTTCCGTAGTAGAATCTTGACAGGTATTTCCTCATAACTCAAATCTGATCTCAACTCTACTGGTTCGTTTTGTAGAATGTGGGATGGATTCGCAATATATTTTCTCAACATGGATACATGGAATACATTATGTACTTGAGGCATTGATGTAGGCAAGGCAGGTTAGGTCTGTAAGCAACATCACCTATTCTCTCGGTAATAGAAAATTGACCAATATATCTAGGACTCAACTTTCCTTTCCTCCCAAACCATATAATACCTTTCATTAGAGCTATATTGAGAAATACTTGATCTCCTATGGCAAACTCTAGCATCCTCTTTCTTTGGTCTGCATAACATTTCTGTCGACTCTGGGCAGTTTTCATTCTTTTTTGGATTTGTAACATAGCCTTTGTCATTTCTCGAATCATGTCTGGGCCTAAAGGTTTCTTTTCACCTACCTTATCCCAGTGAACTAGAGATCTACATTTCCTGCCATACAGTGCTTCATAAGGAGCTATCCCGATTGTAGCCTGATAATTATTGTTATGTGAAAATGCCACCAAAGGTAGATACTTGCCCCACTATCCTTGGAAATCCAATACGCAGACTCTAAACATATCTTCTAAGGTTTTTATTGTTCGTTCAGATTGCCCATCGATTTGAGAATGATATACAGTACTAAAAGATAATTGCATTCTCAATGCCCTCTGTAGACTTCTCCAAAAGGTAGACAAAAATCTCGAGTCCCTGTCAGAAGTAATGTATAGTGGTACACCATGGAGTCTAACCACTTCTTGTATGTATATCTGTGTGTATCAGTCTATGGAATATGTTGAACAAATAGAAACAAAATGAGCTGATTTAGTTAATCTATCCACAATCACCCAAAGAGCATCATGACCTTTCACGGTCTTGGGTAAACCCGCCACAAAGTCCATAGTGATTCTTTCCCATTTTCATTATGGAATAAGTAGAGGTTGCAAAGTTCCCGTTGGACTTTAATGTTCTGCTTTTATCTGCTGACATGTCAAACATTGCAAATAGGTCATTATTTATAACTGGCCATAATAGAGGCAAACATGGAATTATGCCCATAATAGGCCATTATTTATAACTGGCTATACTCATAAGCAAAAAATGAATAGGATGTTGATTGATGGAGGCTCTGCAGTCAATATCTTGCCCTTGCGTATAAATGAGGAGTTGGGAGTTTTTATGGATGAACTTACAAATAGTTGTTTAATGATCCAAGGTTTTAACCAAAGGAGGCAAAGGGCTCTTGACATAATAAGGTTGAAGTTGTTGATGGATGAAATGGCCTCAACTGTGCTATTTCATGTCATAAATGTCAAAACAACATATAACATGCTTCTTGGCCGTCCTTGGCTACAAGAAAATTTAGTGGTTCCTTCTACTTAGCACCAATATTTCAAGTATTATCAAGAGCACGTGGAGAATTATTTTTTTAGTGATGATAAACCTTTTACCGTAGATGAGTCATATTTCATTGATGCGAAGTACTATCTTAAATATGCAAAAATGACGAAGGCCAAAGAAAATCCATTTCATAAGTAATCAAACCAACATGATGATGGAGTTGGAGGGGGTAAAACCAAAACCAAAAAATACTTTTCCAACTCACAAAAATCACTTAAAAGGTGGATTATCTCTTACTGAAGCTAAGCCCTTAAAAGAGTCGGTGCTTAATTTGACAAAACTTGATACAAATAAACCATTTTCTCAGCCACTTGAAGGGTTTGTTCACCCAACTCAAGGAGTTGAGACAAAACATAAGGTATGTGTAGGACTCCAAAAAATAAAATGCTTTGATCCAAAAGCTTTCAAACTTATTGTTAAAGTCAGATACAATCCACAAGAAAGTTCTAGCTTGGGCAAACTCCCTTTTGAAGTCACTAGCAAACAAGGGCATGGACTTAACGCCGCCCAAAAAATGTTGAAAGAAAATAGGCATGCTAATGGAAGTACTCGAATAAGCCATGAGTTTATCCCATAAAATCCTATTCATATTACTATCAAAAGAGCCAACAACAATCATATGACTGAGGAAGAATTTTCATAAAAAATGATGACTTTGATGAAAATGGAAAGAAAGTGCAAAGAATATCTGTTTTGATAGACTTAGCCTACCTAGAAAGTTGAGGCATAAAGGAACTAAAAGGTGAAGATTGGTTATCTCCAAGATGTTAAGGCATATGAAGAAGGTTGATGGGCCACAATCTACTCAAGAGATTCAATATTTGATTCCATCCCATATGAGGTGGTGTAGTACTTTGATCATATCATGTAACAAAATCTTGAAAGTCAAATTGCTAACTGTTATTTTCCACGAACCAAAGATGATGAAGGAGATGATGGAGAAAGTGGCTTTATCTTATTACGTTGATGGTGTAATTGACCATGCAACTCCTCAAAATGCTAAGGATCTATTGCACAAGCAAATCTTTAGATTGATCACTGATGGTTATATTAGCAAAATAGATAATGCCATGTAAATAGTTTGTATAAGAAAGAATGGTCAAATAAGGACAAGTGTGGATTTCAAGGAGATTGAACATGAAAATGAGGATATTGTGTTAACATATCATATCACTTTGAGTGAAGAAGTTCAAGTTGAAGAAGAAATGCATACTTGCACCTTAAGGGGTTGGAAGTCTTGATGAGAGAAGGTTAGAAGTGCAACAAAGACTTGAATGCTATCAAGCTTGCCTTTCTAGGGTGTTCAATAAGAAAGTGCAGTCACACTATTTCCAAGTTGGTGATTTGGTGCTTACTGAAGGACCATCATTACTACTTATCAAACTAGAAGCAAGTTCACATCAAAATAGAATGATCATTATGTTGTCAAAGTTCTACACAAATGGCGCTTACAAGTTGGTTGCCCAAGATGGCTTAAGAATTAGCTTCATAAATGGAAAGTTCTCAAAATGCTATTATGCATGAAGTTAGAAAAATGCTCCATGGTGCATGAGCCTAAACTGCATGTTAATCCTGACTCGTACAAGTATAAACTTTGAATAGTAGCCATTAAAGATAGTATATGTGGTTAAACTTTTAGCTTACCCCACCAAAAGTGAAAAACTATTAATTTACCCCACTAAAGGTGTTTTGTGTGGTTAAAATATTAAATACCCCACATAGTCTAGGGTGCTTAAGCAATGGATACTCCTAGCTCATAAGGGTATAAACTGCGTACGAAAATAATTGAACTACGTTATGGCTTGATCCTTTGTTGGGGTATGTAGAAAACTTAGATATAATCTAAGTTTAGTCATGAGTGCAAAATAGATTGTGTTGTCTTTTCATAGGGAATAATGGTTCATTGTGCAAAAAAAAAAGATGAAAATAAGCTTCATGAACTTCTGTGAAAGTAAATGCCCTTCAAGGATTGCAAGATAGAAAAAAAACAATTTCTATTATGTAATCTCAAAAATAATGATGTTCGTTACATTAAGTAAAAAATGAGGGAAATATCCTAAACAAACACAACATATACTAAGCAAAGGGACTTAAATTCTTTAATTCTTCTTTGGCGGGCTTTAGACGTATTATTGAAGTCATTTTCAACTACTTCATCACTCAATGGAGAAATATTCTTGATAGAAACAACCTCTTCTTCAATCTCATTAACTTCGACTTGAGCACTCTGAAGAAATTTTTGTTGTCGTTGCAACGATTCAAACAAGTTCTTCTTTCATCTCTTCAAATCATCAAGCTCATTTTTATTAAGCTCCAACTCCTCCTTGGTAGTTTTGACTTTGTGTAGGCAATCTTTGGCTTTACTTAGTTGTTGCGCAATAAGTTTTTGATGTTTTTTCAGCAGATATTAACCTTTCATCGTCATAAGTGGCAACATTGGTCAAAGTGCTTTCAATGGTCCTTTTGCATAAGAAATGTCAAAATTGGTGTAGCTCTTCATAGAGCATAAAAAACCATATTATCTTTGATGGAAGAAATGGAGTCAATCGAAATATTTGTATCTTTTTTTGAAGATCGCTCTACAGCTTTTGAAGGTAGTCCTTTTGGTGATTAAGTATGAATTTTCCGCCTTCAAACACTGAAAATGCAGCACAATGGGGTGCCTATTTAGCTCTAGTCGAGTTAAGTATCTCTTTTTGTGTTGCCTCGTTAATTAGAGGAATTGTGGCTGACAAGTTAGGCCCATGATCGACCTTTGGCTACTTTGTGATCCTTTATATTTTCAATATTAAGTAGTTTTTTTCTCCAACTGAAGCATTACATGTTTTGATTTAGAAAATAATTATAATTTTTTTTATTTGTCAAGCTCAAAAAAAAAAGAGAGAGAGAGAGAGAGAGAGAGAGAAGAAGGAGAAGTTAGGAAATGACCTATTTAATGAAGTTCTGCATTTGCTATGGATTACTTGCAACATCACCAACATCTACGTCTATTGGCTCTGAAGATTTGGGGTTCTTTTTAGGTCTCTTTTAATGACGGTCTACATTGCTACTACTACTTTCCTCCAAAGGGAGAGGGGCATCATTTCTCTTATTGGCTTCGAGATGCTCAATGGCTTGGGCATCATATCTGTCGGGAGAGAAGTAATATACACATGTGGGGGATTCTGAGCATTTCCACCAAGAAGACTATCATTTTTGTCATGTTTTTTGCCTTTGAGAGAGACTTTACTTGACTTCAAGTCAATTAAACTTGGAATGTTTTCCTCAAAGTAACCTCCATGGATTTTGGTCTACCATGTCTTGTAGTTTTTTTGGGCATACAAGGAAGACATGCCTTAGACATAGATTTGGACAAGGTATAAAAACGCCATTAGTGAATTCCTTCTTCTAAAGAAAGCTTTACGGACGTCTCATGTGAGAGTTCTCGACATTACTTGATAGAATCTGAATTGATGACTAAATTAATGGGGACTATAAGGCTCGATGATGAAGTTTTCAACTTGGCCCAAAGAAAGATAGTTCAAATAGATGGCTATGAAATAGGTTTTCTCAAACTTCTCTGCATTCCCATTGTCAACATATAAGAAATTTTTGCTCTTGGTGATCATGGTACAAGTCTAAGAAACGAAGTCTTCTTTGTGGATTCGCTTGTGGGCTTCTTTGGATAGCATTTTGCGCCACCTTTGCTAGAAAAGATTATCATTTTGGGGCCACGTACTCCTTGCCACACTTGATATCTTGAAGTAATACGCCAACCAATTGTAGATAAAGTGGATAGAGAATGTTGAATACACACGAGATGGTCTTGGAGAATTTGAGATATTGTTTAAGCCCTTGTAGATACTTGCTAAGACAGTAACAATAAGGCTCACCCTTTAACCACTTTCCATGGTGATCGCTATTTTTAATGTGCCAGGGCATATCGAGTTGATGTCGTCGTTAGGAAGGACAAATTCACAAAGCCAACAAGCTAAAAAGGCCGCTAAATGTCTTCTCTCTTGAACTCTCTTTAATGCTAAGCTTTGAAAATAAAGCTATCTTCGAGGGACACCATTCTCTGTGTACGTTAAAATCGCCAACTAGATTGTGAGTTGATTTAAAACGACTTGCTTTCTTTTCTCTATGTGGAGAATGAGGAAGATACTTAGTAGCCTTCTTAGACAAAAACCTAACCCACTCCTCAATGGATACTTGAGAAGATTAATCTCCATCGGTGCTCTCTCAGCAAATGATAAGCATGAAATAAGTACTTGCAAGAGCGAGGGACGAATCTACTTCCTGCCTCATCGACACTAGTGAGCTCTTTGGCATTGGGAACAACTTCATCATTTAGAGATCCAGTCATAGAAAGCCCTGTGAGAGTATACAAATCCCACAGTAATATGGACAATTCACCAAAGAAAGTTAACAAAGTATTGGTGAGTGGACACCATGCCTCGCATAATACCTTGACTATATCAAAATTGCAATCATACATGAATAGTAAAGCATATATTGACTCATATATTCACATTGCAAAGCTTGTGCTCACACTAACTGAGGATGTCTTCGGTCCATTCCTACTAGCCCTTGATATTGTAGAATTCACCAGCGAACTAAATGGTATCTCCCCACTTAGTTTTGCCTTCGATGATGCGATGGCCCAATGTTGACAATGGAGTTGGCTCATTCGACTGCTAATGGTGATTTACTTGCAAAGCCCATACTTTGGAACTCTTGTTCAACGGGATCTCTCGAGATCATTTCGCCAAATAAAGAAGATTTGTCAACTTCATCCATGGCTTCGCTTATTGACTAACAATGCGAGTATAAACCGTAAAAATTATGCCATTCTCTATAGATTGATGTTCATCATCGAGGATCGCCAAATGTTGGACACCAGTAGGAGAAAAAGTATCTTTGAAATAAACTATTATGCCTTTGTCTGATTAATTAAGGAAAAAAAAGGGAGAAACAAAGAGGGAGAGAGAGACTTTATGATTTATCCAGTTGACATGCTGCAATAAGAAAGTACAATCGGCATTTAAAATCTTGAACTACCACATTTACATGGTTCAGACATACCAAGTAGTGATATTGCTTTGATTGAGTAGCTACATACTTCCTTAACTTGTGAGAGGTATGTCTTTGTTGATATTTCAACATCCTACAATAGCAACAAAGTTTTAAACTTTCATGGAGCAATCAAAGAAACAAGAAAGAAAAGAAAAAGAAAATGTGGCAACACAACAAACTAAACATCAGCATGCGCTGGTTTGCGAGCTCTCATGATAAATTCTTGAGTTGCAATAAGTATGACAAAAAAGAAAGACACTATAATCAGCTTTGAAAAAAATAAATTCAAGGGGACAGATTAAAAGTGTAAAAGGAAAGAAGTGAGAACCAGTTTCTTCTAGTCAATTCATCAAACATGTGGCAGGCAAAATTATGGAGATTGTCTATGTGAAATATGATATGTAGAACCTACCTATGCTCAAACAAAAGAGTAGCAAAAAGAAGATGACAATGGTTCAAAGAAATTGATAGTAAGAAAATGGTTTAACATCTCTCTTTTATAGGCCATGGATGAGATTAGCATTAGAAGGTTTCCATTATCCAATTACTTGGAGAAGAGTTATAATTTAATTCTGTAAGAAAATACGCAACAATAATATGAATCAATATTCATATATAAAATTGGATCGGGTATACTTATGCATAGTGGATTGTTGATCCACGTATTCCAGATCAAACTTGTCTACTAGCCTCCTTTTGGATTGCACCACAAACCAACTACAAATATATCTTTCTCATTGGTGGTGAATAACTACTAGAGTTATTCACATGTTTACACACCTCAATTTCTTGGAGTTTATGGTGATGGTCCAAGAAAGAACATAGAGAGAAAAAGATACATAGGAGAATATGGAGAGAGTTTTGGGAGAATACATTCATTCACTCATACATTCTGTTGGATGAGGATAAGATATATTCCTACTCAAGGAAGAATCCCAGTCCAACTAGGAAACTCAATCCCACCCAAATTGTGGAGATAACATCCAACTCAAATATTCATGTAAATTGGGTCAAGAGTCCTAAATCTGATCTAATTTCTAACATCTCATTCTCATACATATTTGATTCGATCTCCTTGAATCTCATCATCATATAATTTCTCAATCTCACATCATTCCCTTCATATAGGAAATGAGATATGTGACTAAGTGAGAAAATATAGGTGATGAGAGTTATATTAAGTCATCACTAAACTAATATAACCCTACAACTCAATAGCTTGTTGTATACCCAAAACCAAGTGGTCGGACCAAATCAAACATCTTTAGATCCCTCAATAAATAAGTAGAGCATGTTTGACTCGCTCAAATATGTGTCTATGTTCATGATTAGTTAAACACATTTTGATATAGTGGCCGGGCTATGAGCCATAGAACATAAGTGTGTTACCAACTTAGTTATTTCTCGGCCTCTCATGCCAATCAGCTTGGTCATGATAGCTTTCCTAAATATGCTCCGATAGACTGAATCATGCATGGCCATTGGATATATGCTAAAGTAGCGTCATCAAGCTTACACCTCATGATAAAGTCTAAAGTCCCAAAGGGTACAAGAAATAATATGGGCTCACACAGTGATGAAGCAAGGACCTATTCAATCACTTTCCCATATGAGGTCATCTAAAAGCACATGTAGTATGAATACATGTTGGAGCTCCCATTCAATTTGGGCATCTCATGCTCTAAACATCATATAAACCTAAGTCCAGTCGCTCTCCAACCGCCTGACCTGTGCACTACCAAAAACCACTCTCCAAAATGCCTTTTAGCAGTTCACATGTTCAGCTGCAAACAGGCTTATCATGAAGTTTGGACATACTTCATAATCAATTAACTATGATCTCATCTTAGCCTCTAAGCTAAGGCGACTTTTAGTTATGCATATTAAACTTCCTCGCAACTCCAAGCATGAAGGCGATCATTTGCAAACCTCAATTATGCGATATGATCTTTAACTCTCGTCCTACTCGATATCAAAGCGCCAGGACGATTACCTGTATGAGAGGGTCAATCAAAAGTTGGGTGATAATTCACAATCCACTACCAACCATATAATGAGAACACTAATATACCTTGTTAATCACAATATGTTCTCACCGGCCATAAAAATCAAGTTCTACGTAATCCCATACTACTCACATGCTATTGGAGCATTTTTCCATACAAAGAAAAAGGATAAATGATCAAATTACTCGGGGAAATATGCACGAGAATAATTTAATTATATGCAATACACTCTTAAGTGAAGCAATGACTGGTATAAGTATGCTTAGTCCTCCAACAATACTCGGCGCCTAGAGCATACATAAAAATGGCTTTATTATCTCAAAGATAACAACATCCTCACAAATGTACGCACAATAGGCATTCTTTCAAGATACCAGATTGCCTCCAACAAAATCTCAAACCACTATTAAGATATCTACATATCCGCCTGACAACATCACAATATTTATGCAGGGATCACTTTGATATTCACTCACTAATAATAAAAATGCCAAGCACAGTACTAGTTGAGTGGACACAGTGCACACCAAGTTTTCTACAACACTTGTATCACAATACCAAGTATACATCTTCTTTTCCTATGTTCATTCAAATGTCAAGAATAACCACTGCTAAGTGGAGACACCTTCATGTCCCTTCTAGCCATCACATTATTGCCTATATGCAGTGAGAAATAAATTCTCTTATTTATCTTGACATATATTTAGTGTCTTACTCAACCAACATAGGCCTACTAGAATCATAGCTTGATGAAATCGATAGCACCACTATTTGGATGATAATTCAAGTTACAAATGAAGCTTCTCGATCAGCAATCTTTGCACTCTTGTCCTACTTCTTGAATTCATTAGGCGATCCACACAAATCTCTTCGTCCACTCCTCATTTATGTATGTCAACCTCAATCGTCCAGGATAAACTTAGATAAAAGTGGCAATATCCAATAATATCTTGGCGAATTGAGGTAATCTCACCACTTAGGGAGAATATCTCAAAAATTTATGCTCCTCAATTAGGCATAAACATTTCGCCCTTAGTTGAGCTATACACATGTTAATCAACCCATCTACTTTGCACTTAACATTTCTTCTACTGACTTAGGGTCGCTTCCCACTATCTCAATGATTGATAGATGACAAAATACATCATCATCGCTAGAAAAATGAGTGCCTCCTCAAGAATCTTGCAATTCATATAGTTCAAGACTATATTTGACTTCTCATATGCTCGTAAATACTCCTTGAGGAAAACTACATAATGCGACATAATTTCTGACATTTCTCCAATAAGGTGTTCGTCACTTTTGAGAACACAACTTATTGAACTTAAATAGGTATAAACCCACTAATTTGGGCTTGCTGTCATATCACAACTCATTAAAGGTTGGAGAATTCACTTGGTGGTACATTTTTCATATGTAAGGCACAATCAAGATTGCATTATCCTAATTGAGATATAAATCAATTTACGCCGTCATATAAACTGAGTTATTTTGAAGTATTTGATTTATCACTCTTCGCAAGCTCGTTTAGTTGCGAAATATTTAGAATCATCCTTCAAATTGCAACTATATTTTCTTCACATATGTATCCAGACTAATTTGACATGTTATTCTCATTTCCTATTAGTACATTGAACCTCAATATTCATACTCCCTATGGTTCTCTACCTCTGTCAAGAATCTCTCAAAATAATTTGATACTTCTGACTGGTGAGAGTGGGAATGTAATAACTTATATTGTGAATAGTAAAAAAAAAATAGAATGCACCATTCAGTGCCTCACACTCATTAATCTGCACTCATCTTAGTGGACTAGCTATAGAGGATAGTTGTAACACCCCTACTACTAAATATAGATATTGGTATAATAATAATTCTGTGTGTGCATGTGTATGTATATATATATAT
>CM033112.1:9183898-9263306 GCA_019321725.1 Paulownia fortunei
GGAGCAAATTTTTGGACACTATATATATAGGGAGTGCTAAAAATTGCTTAGTAATTTTGGCAAAAATAAATTTGTTTTGTCTTCTATTTTTTTCTCCAAGAAAAGAAATGAAAAGAAAGAAAAAGAAAAGGTGTTTTCTTGAAATCTTGATTTTCTTGTTCTTTAAAAGAAAAAATAGTTTCTTGATCTTTATATCCAAGTTTCAAGAACTTAAAGAATCAATCTTTATTATTCTTGAAAGTTTGTTCTTGATTCATCAATTAGATAAAAAGGGCAAAATTTACTCCGGATCCAAATTAGTAAACGATTAAAAGAATACTAATGAATCCTTTTACTTGGTGTTACTTTTCATATTGTGGACCTAATAGAGAGGAGACAATTGGATCCCTGCGAGTTTTGAAAGTCAAGGATAAGTAATTGATTGCTTCATTCCCTATAGCAATCGAAGTGAATGAAAAGTATAATATGAATTTATTATATTTATTTATATATATTCTCTTGAATAAGTGCGATCGTTAGAATCGCTTTATAATCCAGAGAATAAATTTATTTGATAAATTTATGTTTGATAAAAAAATTGATTTTGATTTTTCGTTGCACATGCCCCTACAATTCTAGCGAACCCAACATCACCTTCAACTCAACTACACCAAATGAGAATACTTTCTCAACCACAAACGGCCCCCAACCATCTATACTTATGTTTACCTGCAAAGAGCTTCAAATGAGAGTGAATAGCAATATTTATTGTCCAAGTTGGAATTAATGCCTTAAGATCATCCTGTCAGGCCACTTTTTTATTTTTTCCTTATAAATCTTGGGATTTTTATAAGCTTTGAGGAATTCATCCATCTCCTCCAATTATAAGAGTCATTTTTCACCCACTGTATTGATTTCAAAATTCAAACGTCTCACTGTCCAATAGGCTGAATGCTCAAACTCTAATGGAATATAGCATGCCTTCCTAAAAACCAACTGATATGCAACACCAATTTCCGCCGAAATCCCTACCTCAGTGTTGCTATCACAATGGGAAGTAGCCCAGGTCAAGCCCCATATGGGTTGACCCGGGGCATCAATAGGTTCTTGTACATTGTGTGGTAGTACAAAGTGCATCGTCAATCTTGTGTGCCCAATCCTTATGATTTGTACTAATCATCTTTTCTAGGATTTTCTTGCCTTCATGGTTGGAAATTTTGGCTTGCCCATTGGGCTGCGGGTGGTATCCAACTGCTACCTTGTGCTTCATACCATAAATAGAAAGAAGATTATTGAATAATTTACTACAAAAATGTGTACCTTCATCACTAAAAATTGCTCTAGGAGTGCCAAAACATGTGAATATATGCCTGTGTAAAAATTTCAACACTATCTTAGCCTCATTGGTTAGTGTGGCAATACCTTCCACCCATTCGATGACATAGTCCGCATCAAGCAAAACATAGACATGACAATGGATGGAGGAAGTGGTCCATAAAGTCATTATCCCAAATATTAAAGAGTTCTACCTCCATCATATTTATTAAGGGAAGTTCATGGCGTTTAATGCACATGCGTGTGATATGCAACACGGATTAGCAAGTGCACTAGTCGCAACTAATAAAGTGTGTGAGGTATAGGGTTATCGTATCCCAAGGGTGTGTATATACAAGTATCGAATTATGATAATCTAGTTATATTTAACCTATCAAATGTTTGATAACTACTCAAAAACTATGTAAACTAAGTAACAATATAAATTTTAAAATTAAAAAGTGTACGAACTTGAAATCAAGTAAAGAATGGTCAAGGTATTGGATCGCCAATTTATTTTGTTATGAATTTCTAAATATCATGGTTTTTATGAATGCTCAAAATATGTGACAACAGGACTTCCTTTTGTACTTGGTATTGTCTCTCAAGATATACCAATGCTACCTTTAATAGGCAACCTATTATATCTCTATATTGATTAAACTAAATAAAGGTGCATTAAATACTAAGAATTCTACTAGCTTCCAACATAACCAAGTTATGCCTATCAGTATTGCATAACTAATTCATACATCGCTATATAAACTTGTCCATGGCATGCATTACACGAGTACTTATTGCAATACTAACTCTAGGTCTCAATCACTAAAACAAATATTAATTCAAAGTTGGGCAAACTTCATAAGCCAATAAAAACATAATGCATGCTCATCATAATTTAAACAACATCCTAACCATAATCAAGTAATTAAATCATAAATTCATAAAGTTGGCTTCGCAAGCCTTAACTAAAAGAATTTTAGCTCATATTAAACCAATCAAACCATATTTTGTTCAAAAACATCATGGGTCTTCACAATTTTAATAAGCTAAGCAAAATTAGAAGGAAATTAAAGACAAAAATTATAACCTAAGCTCTTGAAACTTAATCCCAAACTTGATTTTTTTAATTCTATAATTAATTCTTCAAGCCCAATGTAGAATCCTCCTTCTCTTGATGTTAAATTTCAGCTTCCTTGAATTGATATGTGGAATTATGTATGGAGTGTTGGAGAATTGTGTGTGGAAAAAGTGTTTAAAAGTGTGAGTGTTATGAGGATGATGATAAAATATGAGAGAATGTAAATTGTATCTAATGAATATGTGTTGGATTATATGTATCTTGTGTGAGAATAAAAAAAAATGCCAAAAATACCTGTTTCACACCGCTTGTCAAGGCCGAATGCAATAGAATCAAATTTTATTATATGACGTGGGGTTGTGGCGTCAAGTAATCTATTTGGCTCTAATTTCTTTTCGATGACTAGCATTGGGGCATGAAAATTTGGGGCCACAGTGCTAACTCCTTCTGTTGGTGCTACTACGCCAGACGTAGCATAAAAGTTTCTGGAATCCTCTTACCATTTCCTTCTGATTGGTGCCGTGGCTCTGAATTTAGGGGCCATAGTGCGAGTTTCATCCGTCTTGGCACTACAGCGTGAGGATATTGCATTGTAGCATGAAACACACTATTCTAAATCTACATTTAGCATCGTGGCACGAGAATTAAGGGTCGTGGATTGAGTCTCTTTCTTCATTTTCTTATGTTTTTATCAAAACTAAGTACTATCACCACTAAAATACATAGCCAAAACACATCAAGATCATGGTATTTAGCATATCAAAACTGCATCAAATTGTGAGCTTATCAATGTAATGTGATGGTTTCAACCTATTGGCATTGATCACAAGTCTGCAACAATGCATAGCAATCTTTAAATACTGAACGCCATTAAAATATAGATTATAATACCTTTCCTACTATCTAAGTAGGCCGGAAATGACCACCACATGGGGACAAATGATAGTGTGCCAAAATCTCCTTAGTCTACTCCAAAGGGACACATCTCCTAATCACCGAATCCGGGCATCTCTTAAATAGTAGAGTGTTATCCCACAAATACGATTTGAAATCATGCAAGAATTATTGGGTTCACGTGATCCTGGGGTATGCACAGCGGAAAATCAAAATTTTTAAAAACATCATACCATAACAATTATAGCAATACCCCATATCCGATGTGATTTCTAATGATCTTGCAATTTCCAATGGTTGTAGTAAAATAATTAAAGTTTCGATTTATACCTTTCTATGCACTCCGGCTATCATAGGGTTTGAAGCAATCAATTGCTATCCCCTTTTATGAATTTGGTTCACAGGGATCCACAAGTCTTCCATCTAAAGTGGTCCACACTTTGAGTAATAACACAAAAGCAAAATTTTGCTAGCAATTCTGATTCATTTTCTAACCTAGTTTATGGAGTGTGTATAGAGAATATTAATTCTTGTTATCAACTTGTGATAAAAGAATTAATACTTAAAATAAAAGATGGAACCATCAAGCAAAATATAGTTCATGGCAATGGATGGAGGAAGTGGTCCATAAAGTCATTATCCCAAATATTAAAGAGTTCTACCTCCATCATATTTATTAAGGGAAGTTCATGGCGTTTAATGCACATGCGTGTGATATGCAACACGGATTAGCAAGTGCACTAGTCGCAACTAATAAAGTGTGTGAGGTATAGGGTTGTCGTATCTCAAGGGTGTGTATATACAAGTATCGAATTATGATAATCTAGTTATATTTAACCTATCAAATGTTTGATAACTACTCAAAAACTATGTAGACTAAGTAACAATATAAATTTTAAAATTAAAAAGTGTACGAACTTGAAATCAAGTAAAGAATGGTCAAGGTATTGGATCGCAAATTTATTTCGTTATGAATTTCTAAATATCATGGTTTTTATGAATGCTCAAAATATGTGACAACAGGACTTCCTCTTGTACTTGGTATTGTCTCTCAAGATATACCAATGCTACCTTTAATAGGCAACCTATTATATCTCTATATTGATTAAACTAAATAAAGGCGCATTAAATACTAAGAATTCTACTAGCTTCCAACATAACCAAGTTATGCCTATCAGTATTGCATAACTAATTCATACATCGCTATATAAACTTGTCCATGGCATGCATTACACGAGTACTTATTGCAATACTAACTCTAGGTCTCAATCACTAAAACAAATATTAATTCAAAGTTGGGCAAACTTCATAAGCCAATAAAAACATAATGCATGCTCATCATAATTTAAACAACATCCTAACCATAATCAAGTAATTAATTCATAAATTCATAAAGTTGGCTTCGCAAGCCTTAACTAAAAGAATTTTAGCTCATATTAAACCAATCAAACCATATTTTGTTCAAAAACATCATGGGTTGTAACACCCCCATTACTACACAACTAGATATATATTATAATTTAACATGATAGAACCTGTGTGCATGCATGGAATATTTTTTTTTTTGTAACACTTTAAGAAAAGATATATCACTTTTTACATGCACAACCCTGTTTAAAATACTTTCTAACACATATCATGTATATAGCAGGATCAATATTTATATAAAAACACAATACCCACAATAACCCAATATTTACATATTTATTTACAGTAAAGTTGTAAAAGCGAAATATAGTACCAGTCTAAAATATAATACAACAGACTCAAAATATAAAAAGCCAACAAAATAGCCCAACAGGTCGTCATCTATGTACACACTCTCTCAGACACCTGCAGGAGCTCCAACCGCCGCCCAGCCAATAAAAGATGCTTCAGGTATCGTCGTACTCACCTACAATGCATAAACTATATGAGCTAACGCTCAGCAAGTAAAGATTATGCATGTCAAAGAATAATCCACAATATCGAGTCATGCATCTCAACATGCTATGCCCATAATGCAATTTTATGCATCAAAATATTTCTCTCAAAATCATTTCTTTCTTGGGCCCCTGACCAACGCTACTATCCCATGCACCGTAAAAGAGCTCTGTGTACCGCCATAATCCAATGGCTAATAATCATATAAGCATGCAAATCCATGAATACTCATACGCATGCAAATCCATACATGCGAACCTACAAATCCATGTATAAACCATGCAAATCCATGCATGCTTCGGTGCACTAGTAGTGGTCAGCAAAATATTTTCCTTTCTCACAATCATGCCGTGCAATGCAAGATTTATCACAATGCGCGTATATGATGCATGCACATGCCAATGACAATGCCCATGTATGTATGCTCAATTGAGAGTCCTCTACTATACACATATGATTTATGATATTACATATAATTCACACATCTACTATGTCTATGCATTGTAGTTGCAAATGAATCTTTACTTACCTTTCACTTGGTTGGTGGCTTAGTCTAAATTTGTTTAGTATTCCTCTCCAACCTTAGATATAAAATAGCCTGTAATATTACCCAACATCAAGCACCATTCCCAATTTGGCAAGTTGAAAGCACAAAATCTCATACTAGACCTTAAACACCAAGCTATAAGCTAACAATCAAGCTTTCACAAACTAGAACCCAATATAGCCCCTCAAATACCTCAATTTCTCATCTTAAATGCATGCAAACATCATGTAATTGAAGTATTATAACTCTAATAGCATGTACCTAATTGTTAACACTCAATAGCAACATATCAAGGTTGAAACATGCTAAGTGATCAAATGTGGCAGATTCACATTTTCATATTTTCTTGCTGTCAAGTTTAGTTGCATGATAATTTTAACATCCCTAAACATATCCAATTACACCCAAATTTTTACCACACTTATATAACATGTATATAAATGTAACCATATCATATAATTGCTAAAAATCACGGATATAGCTTCCCAAGTTCAGCTCTCTTCACGACATACTGAAACAGATTGTTTCCTACCGTGACAGTTTTGCACACTTCATGACATTAATGGTTTTGGCACCCTTAAGTATATTCAATCACTCCAACATTTTCACCATAGCTCGATAACATATATAAGGAGACAACCAGGTCATATTATTACCAAAAATAATGGATTTAGCTCCCTTAATTAAGTTTCCTTCACAGCACACCAAAACAGATTTTGCTATTTTGGCAGTTTGAGTGTTTCTCCAATATCATTCTCTATTTCAATTTCCAACTGATAAAACTTCATTCCAATTTTAACTTCATTCCAATACTCTTCACAATTTTAATAAGCTAAGCAAAATTAGAAGGAAATTAAAGACAAAAATTATAACCTAAGCTCTTGAAACTTAATCCCAAACTTGATTTTTTTAATTCTATAATTAATTCTTCAAGCCCAATGTAGAATCCTCCTTCTCTTGATGTTAAATTTCAGCTTCCTTGAATTGGTATGTGGAATTATGTATGGAGTGTTGGAGAATTGTGTGTGGAAAAAGTGTTTAAAAGTGTGAGTGTTATGAGGATGATGATAAAATATGAGAGAATGTAAATTGTATCTAATGAATATGTGTTGGATTATATGTATCTTGTGTGAGAATAAAAACAAATATGCCAAAAATACCTGTTTCACACCGCTTGTCAAGGCCTAATGCAATAGAATCAAATTTTGTTATATGACGTGGGGCTGTGGCGTCAAGTAATCTATTTGGCTCTGATTTCTTTTCGATGACTAGCATTGGGGCATGAAAATTTGGGGCCACAGTGCTAACTCCTTCTGTTGGTGCTACTACGCCAGACGTAGCATAAAAGTTTCTGGAATCCTCTTACCATTTCCTTCTGATTGGTGACGTGGCTCTGAATTTAGGGGCCATAGTGCGAGTTTCATCCGTCTTGGCACTACAGCGTGAGAATATTGCATTGTAGCATGAAACACACTATTCTAAATCTACATTTAGCATCGTGGCACGAGAATTAAGGGTTGTAGATTGAGTCTCTTTCTTCATTTTCTTATGTTTTTCTTATTCTTTTTCACAAATCATCTCTATCCATGTACTTGCACAAATTTTATCAAAACTAAGTACTATCACCACTAAAATACATAGCCAAAACACATCAAGATCATGGTATTAAGCATATCAAAACTGCATCAAATTGTGAGCTTATCAATGTAATGTGATGGTTTCAACTTATTGGCATTGATCACAAGTTTGCAAAAATGCATAGCAATCTTTAAATAATGAACGCAATAAAATATAGATTATAATACCTTTCCTGCTATCTAAGTAGGCCGGAAATGACCACCACATGGGGACAAATGATAGTGTGCCAAAATCTCCTTAGTCTACTCCAAAGGGACACATCTCCTAATCACCGAATCTGGGCATCTCTTAAATAGTAGAGTGTTATCCCACAAATACGATTTGAAATCATGCAAGAATTATTGGGTTCACGTGATCCTGGGGTATGCGCAGCGAAAAATTAAAATTTTTAAAAACGTCATACCATAACAATTATAGCAATACCCCATATCCGATGCGATTTCTAATGATCTTGCAATTTCCAATGGTTGTAGTAAAATAATTAAAGTTTCGATTTATACCTTTCTATGCACTCCGGCTATCATAGGGTTTGAAGCAATCAATTGCTATCCCCTTTTATGAATTTGGTTCACAGGGATCCACAAGTCTTCCATTTAAAGCGGTCCACACTTTGAGTAATAACACAAAAGCAAAATTTTGCTAGCAATTCTAATTCATTTTCTAACCTAGTTTATGGATTGTGTATAGAGAATATTAATTCTTGTTATCAACTTGTGATAAAAGAATTAATACTTAAAATAAAAGATGGAACCATCAAGCAAAATATTGTTCATGGCAATGGATGGAGGAAGTGGTCCATAAAGTCATTATCCCAAATATTAAAGAGTTCTACCTCCATCATATTTATTAAGGGAAGTTCATGGCGTTTAATGCACATGCGTGTGATATGCAACACGGATTAGCAAGTGCACTAGTCGCAACTAATAAAGTGTGTGAGGTATAGGGTTGTCGTATCCCAATGGTGTGTATATACAAGTATCGAATTATGATAATCTAGTTATATTTAACCTATCAAATGTTTGATAACTACTCAAAAACTATGTAGACTAAGTAACAATATAAATTTTAAAATTAAAAAGTGTACGAACTTGAAATCAAGTAAAGAATGGTCAAGGTATTGGATCGCCAATTTATTTCGTTATGAATTTCTAAATATCATGGTTTTTATGAATGCTCAAAATATGTGACAACAGGACTTCCTCTTGTACTTGGTATTGTCTCTCAAGATATACCAATGCTACCTTTAATAGGCAACCTATTATATCTCTATATTGATTAAACTAAATAAAGGCGCATTAAATACTAAGAATTCTACTAGCTTCCAACATAACCAAGTTATGCCTATCAGTATTGCATAACTAATTCATACATCGCTATATAAACTTGTCCATGGCATGCATTACACGAGTACTTATTGCAATACTAACTCTAGGTCTCAATCACTAAAACAAATATTAATTCAAAGTTGGGCAAACTTTATAAGCCAATAAAAACATAATGCATGCTCATCATAATTTAAACAACATCCTAACCATAATCAAGTAATTAATTCATAATTCATAAAGTTGGCTTCGCAAGCCTTAACTAAACGAATTTTAGCTGATATTAAACCAATCAAACCATATTTTGTTCAAAAACATCATGGGTCTTCACAATTTTAATAAGCTAAGCAAAATTAGAAGGAAATTAAAGACAAAAATTATAACCTAAGCTCTTGAAACTTAATCCCAAACTTGATTTTTTTAATTCTATAATTAATTATTCAAGCCCAATGTAGAATCCTCCTTCTCTTGATGTTAAATTTCAGCTTCCTTGAATTGGTATGTGGAATTATGTATGGAGTGTTGGAGAATTGTGTGTGGAAAAAGTGTTTAAAAGTGTGAGTGTTATGAGCATGATGATAAAATATGAGAGAATGTAAATTGTATCTAATGAATATGTGTTGGATTATATGTATCTTGTGTGAGAATAAAAAAAAAATGCCAAAAATACCTGTTTCACACCGCTTGTCAAGGCCTAATGCAATAGAATCAAATTTTGTTATATGACGTGGGGCTGTGGCGTCAAGTAATCTATTTGGCTCTGATTTCTTTTCGATGACTAGCATTGGGGCATGAAAATTTAGGGCCACAGTGCTAACTCCTTCTGTTGGTGCTACTACGCCAGACGTAGCATAAAAGTTTCTGGAATCCTCTTACCATTTCCTTCTGATTGGTGCCGTGGCTCTGAATTTAGGGGCCATAGTGCGAGTTTCATCCGTCTTGGCACTACAGCGTGAGGATATTGCATTGTAGCATGAAACACACTTTTCTAAATCTATATTTAGCATCGTGGCACGAGAATTAAGGGTCGTGGATTGAGTCTCTTTCTTCATTTTCTTATGTTTTTCTTATTCTTTTTCCCAAATCATCTCTATCCATGTACTTGCACAAATTTTATCAAAACTAAGTACTATCACCACTAAAATACATAGCCAAAACACATCAAGATCATGGTATTAAGCATATCAAAGCTGCATCAAATTGTGAGCTTATCAATGTAATGTGATGGTTTCAACCTATTGGCATTGATCACAAGTCTGCAAAAATGCATAGCAATCTTTAAATAATGAACGCAATTAAAATATAGATTATAATACCTTTCCTGCTATCTAAGTAGGCCGGAAATGACCACCACATGGGGACAAATGATAGTGTGCCAAAATCTCCTTAGTCTACTCCAAAGGGACACATCTCCTAATCACCGAATCCGGGCATCTCTTAAATAGTAGAGTGTTATCCCACAAATACGATTTGAAATCATGCAAGAATTATTGGGTTCACGTGATCGTGGGGTATGCGCAGCGGAAAATGAAATTTTTTAAAAATATCATACCATAACAATTATAGCAATACCCCATATCCGATGGGATTTCTAATGATCTTGCAATTTCCAATGGTTGTAGTAAAATAATTAAAGTTTCAATTTATGCATTTCTATGCACTCCAGCTATCATAGGGTTTGAAGCAATCAATTGCTATCCCCTTTTATGAATTTGGTTCACAGGGATCCACAAGTCTTCCATCTAAAGTGGTCCACACTTTGAGTAATAACACAAAAGCAAAATTTTGCTAGCAATTCTGATTCATTTTCTAACCTAGTTTATGGAGTGTGTATAGAGAATATTAATTCTTGTTATCAACTTGTGATAAAAGAATTAATACTTAAAATAAAATATGGAACCATCAAGCAAAATATAGTTCATGGCAATGGATGGAGGAAGTGGTCCATAAAGTCATTATCCCAAATATTAAAGAGTTCTACCTCCATCATATTTATTAAGGAAAGTTCATGGCGTTTAATGCACATGCGTGTGATATGCAACACGGATTAGCAAGTGCACTAGTCGCAACTAATAAAGTGTGTGAGGTATAGGGTTGTCGTATCCCAAGGGTGTGTATATACAAGTATCGAATTATGATAATCTAGTTATATTTAACCTATCAAATGTTTGATAACTACTCAAAAACTATGTAGACTAAGTAACAATATAAATTTTAAAATTAAAAAGTGTACGAACTTGAAATCAAGTAAAGAATGGTCAAGGTATTGGATCGCCAATTTATTTCGTTATGAATTTCTAAATATCATGGTTTTTTTGAATGCTCAAAATATGTGACAACAGGACTTCCTCTTGTACTTGGTATTGACTCTCAAGATATACCAATGCTACCTTTAATAGGCAACCTATTATATCTCTATATTGATTAAACTAAATAAAGGTGCATTAAATACTAAGAATTCTACTAGCTTCCAACATAACCAAGTTATGCCTATCAGTATTGCATAACTAATTCATACATCGCTATATAAACTTGTCCATGGCATGCATTACACGAGTACTTATTGCAATACTAACTCTAGGTCTCAATCACTAAAACAAATATTAATTCAAAGTTGGGCAAACTTCATAAGCCAATAAAAACATAATGCATGCTCATCATAATTTAAACAACATCCTAACCATAATCAAGTAATTAATTCATAAATTCATAAAGTTGGCTTCGCAAGCCTTAACTAAAAGAATTTTAGCTCATATTAAACCAATCAAACCATATTTTGTTCAAAAACATCATGGGTCTTCACAATTTTAATAAGCTAAGAAAAATTAGAAGGAAATTAAAGACAAAAATTATAACCTAAGCTCTTGAAACTTAATCCCAAACTTGATTTTTTTAATTATATAATTAATTATTCAAGCCCAATGTAGAATCCTCCTTCTCTTGATGTTAAATTTCAGCTTCCTTGAATTGGTATGTGGAATTATGTATGGAGTGTTGGAGAATTGTGTGTGGAAAAAGTGTTTAAAAGTGTGAGTGTTATGAGGATGATGATAAAATATGAGAGAATGTAAATTGTATCTAATGAATATGTGTTGGATTATATGTATCTTGTGTGAGAATAAAAACAAATATGCCAAAAATACATGTTTCACACCGCTTGTCAAGGCCTAATGCAATAGAATCAAATTTTGTTATATGACGTGGGGCTGTGGCGTCAAGTAATCTATTTGGCTTTGATTTCTTTTCGATGACTAGCATTGGGGCATGAAAATTTGGGGCCACAGTGCTAACTCCTTCTGTTGGTGCTACTACGCCAGACGTAGCATAAAAGTTTCTGGAATCCTCTTACCATTTCCTTATGATTGGTGACGTGGCTCTGAATTTAGGGGCCATAGTGCGAGTTTCATCCGTCTTGGCACTACAGCGTGAGAATATTGCATTGTAGCATGAAACACACTATTCTAAATCTACATTTAGCATCGTGGCACGAGAATTAAGGGTCGTAGATTGAGTCTCTTTCTTCATTTTCTTATGTTTTTCTTATTCTTTTTCACAAATCATCTCTATCCATGTACTTGCACAAATTTTATCAAAACTAAGTACTATCACCACTAAAATACATAGCCAAAACACATCAAGATCATGGTATTAAGCATATCAAAACTGCATCAAATTGTGAGCTTATCAATGTAATGTGATGGTTTCAACTTATTGGCATTGATCACAAGTTTGCAAAAATGCATAGCAATCTTTAAATAATGAACGCAATTAAAATATAGATTATAATACCTTTCCTGCTATCTAAGTAGGCCGGAAATGACCACCACATGGGGACAAATGATAGTGTGCCAAAATCTCCTTAGTCTACTCCAAAGGGACACATCTCCTAATCACCGAATCTGGGCATCTCTTAAATAGTAGAGTGTTATCCCACAAATACGATTTGAAATCATGCAAGAATTATTGGGTTCACGTGATCCTGGGGTATGCGCAGCGAAAAATTAAAATTTTTAAAAACGTCATACCATAACAATTATAGCAATACCCCATATCCGATGCGATTTCTAATGATCTTGCAATTTCCAATGGTTGTAGTAAAATAATTAAAGTTTCGATTTATACCTTTCTATGCACTCCGGCTATCATAGGGTTTGAAGCAATCAATTGCTATCCCCTTTTATGAATTTGGTTCACAGGGATCCACAAGTCTTCCATTTAAAGCGGTCCACACTTTGAGTAATAACACAAAAGCAAAATTTTGCTAGCAATTCTAATTCATTTTCTAACCTAGTTTATGGATTGTGTATAGAGAATATTAATTCTTGTTATCAACTTGTGATAAAAGAATTAATACTTAAAATAAAAGATGGAACCATCAAGCAAAATATTGTTCATGGCAATGGATGGAGGAAGTGGTCCATAAAGTCATTATCCCAAATATTAAAGAGTTCTACCTCCATCATATTTATTAAGGGAAGTTCATGGCGTTTAATGCACATGCGTGTGATATGCAACACGGATTAGCAAGTGCACTAGTCGCAACTAATAAAGTGTGTGAGGTATAGGGTTGTCGTATCCCAATGGTGTGTATATACAAGTATCGAATTATGATAATCTAGTTATATTTAACCTATCAAATGTTTGATAACTACTCAAAAACTATGTAGACTAAGTAACAATATAAATTTTAAAATTAAAAAGTGTACGAACTTGAAATCAAGTAAAGAATGGTCAAGGTATTGGATCGCCAATTTATTTTGTTATGAATTTCTAAATATCATGGTTTTTATGAATGCTCAAAATATGTGACAACAGGACTTCCTCTTGTACTTGGTATTGTCTCTCAAGATATACCAATGCTACCTTTAATAGGCAACCTATTATATCTCTATATTGATTAAACTAAATAAAGGCGCATTAAATACTAAGAATTCTACTAGCTTCCAACATAACCAAGTTATGCCTATCAGTATTGCATAACTAATTCATACATCGCTATATAAACTTGTCCATGGCATGCATTACACGAGTACTTATTGCAATACTAACTCTAGGTCTCAATCACTAAAACAAATATTAATTCAAAGTTGGGCAAACTTTATAAGCCAATAAAAACATAATGCATGCTCATCATAATTTAAACAACATCCTAACCATAATCAAGTAATTAATTCATAAATTCATAAAGTTGGCTTCGCAAGCCTTAACTAAACGAATTTTAGCTGATATTAAACCAATCAAACCATATTTTGTTCAAAAACATCATGGGTCTTCACAATTTTAATAAGCTAAGCAAAATTAGAAGGAAATTAAAGACAAAAATTATAACCTAAGCTCTTGAAACTTAATCCCAAACTTGATTTTTTTAATTCTATAATTAATTATTCAAGCCCAATGTAGAATCCTCCTTCTCTTGATGTTAAATTTCAGCTTCCTTGAATTGGTATGTGGAATTATGTATGGAGTGTTGGAGAATTGTGTGTGGAAAAAGTGTTTAAAAGTGTGAGTGTTATGAGCATGATGATAAAATATGAGAGAATGTAAATTGTATCTAATGAATATGTGTTGGATTATATGTATCTTGTGTGAGAATAAAAAAAAAATGCCAAAAATACCTATTTCACACCGCTTGTCAAGGCCTAATGCAATAGAATCAAATTTTGTTATATGACGTGGGGCTGTGGCGTCAAGTAATCTATTTGGCTCTGATTTCTTTTCGATAACTAGCATTGGGGCATGAAAATTTGGGGCCACAGTGCTAACTCCTTCTGTTGGTGCTACTACGCCAGACGTAGCATAAAAGTTTCTGGAATCCTCTTACCATTTCCTTCTGATTGGTGCCGTGGCTCTGAATTTAGGGGCCATAGTGCGAGTTTCATCCGTCTTGGCACTACAGCGTGAGGATATTGCATTGTAGCATGAAACACACTTTTCTAAATCTATATTTAGCATCGTGGCACGAGAATTAAGGGTCGTGGATTGAGTCTCTTTCTTCATTTTCTTATGTTTTTCTTATTCTTTTTCCCAAATCATCTCTATCCATGTACTTGCACAAATTTTATCAAAACTAAGTACTATCACCACTAAAATACATAGCCAAAACACATCAAGATCATGGTATTAAGCATATCAAAACTGCATCAAATTGTGAGCTTATCAATGTAATGTGATGGTTTCAACTTATTGGCATTGATCACAAGTTTGCAAAAATGCATAGCAATCTTTAAATAATGAACGCAATTAAAATATAGATTATAATACCTTTCCTGCTATCTAAGTAGGTCGGAAATGACCACCACATGGGGACAAATGATAGTGTGCCAAAATCTCCTTAGTCTACTCCAAAGGGACACATCTCCTAATCACCGAATCTGGGCATCTCTTAAATAGTAGAGTGTTATCCCACAAATACGATTTGAAATCATGCAAGAATTATTGGGTTCACGTGATCCTGGGGTATGCGCAGCGGAAAATGAATTTTTTTAAAAATATCATACCATAACAATTATAGCAATACCCCATATCCGATGGGATTTCTAATGATCTTGCAATTTCCAATGGTTGTAGTAAAATAATTAAAGTTTCGATTTATACATTTCTATGCACTCCAGCTATCATAGGGTTTGAAGCAATCAATTGCTATCCCCTTTTATGAATTTGGTTCACAGGGATCCACAAGTCTTCCATCTAAAGTGGTCCACACTTTGAGTAATAACACAAAAGCAAAATTTTGCTAGCAATTCTGATTCATTTTCTAACCTAGTTTATGGAGTGTGTATAGAGAATATTAATTCTTGTTATCAACTTGTGATAAAAGAATTAATACTTAAAATAAAAGATGGAATTTTTGGTAGAAAAAGAATGAAAGAAGAAAATAATTTTTCTTCTTAATATATCTTTAATGACCGAAAATTGTAGGCTAAAATTCTCCTACAATTTTCAGTCATATGGTGCTTAAATAGGGGACTCAAAATTCCAAAAGTCTCGCTCTTGGTATTTTGTGTCTCCTTTTGATTGGTTGAAAAATATTTTGGTTTATCAAAACTTCTTCCAACTTTATCCCTTTCATATCTTCCAAAGATATTTAAGGTTTCCTAATAATTCTAAACTCTTGACTTTCCATCCTTTTTCAGCTACCTTCATGGACCTCTCCTAATGGGCCTTTGTGAATTGAGCTCGGACTCAAAAATAAATCCCACAATTAATCCAATTAATTATCTTAGCCCAAATTCAATTAATTAATTCCATAGCCCACCTAATAAAATTAGGCCCAATTCAATAATCTAATTATTTAATTGAGTAAATTAATTTAATAATTAAATTAGTTTATAGACTACACAATTAATTTGATCCAATCAAATAATTATTTCACTCTAATTGGGTTGCCTAATTTTTTAGGTCCAATTAAATAATTTAATTAATTATTTAATTGAATAATTAATTCAACTCCTTGAATTAATTTAAGCCCTAATTAATTAATCTCCATTAATTAATTGGATCCAACCCCTTGGATCAATTTCTAAATTATAAATGTTCCATCTCAAATTGTGTGTAACCTTTAGGTTCACAACTAAGCTAGCAATGGGTGTGCAATATTTGCAACTTATGAATAATAATAATTATTCTGATTAATTAATCCAATTAATTAATCTGCATGAAATTAACTCCTTAATTTCAAGAACCTCACAAGTCATGGTAAACACCTAGCAAGTGTATCATGACTATCTAGACTTAGGTGAAATAGTGAGTGAAGTTATTTCAATTATGAGTATCATACACGTAAGGTCCTTCCATCAACTAATCTCCTGATTGAGTCTAGGGCATGGATTAATAGTCGAAACCCTAATTGCTCAATAACTATGATTCCATTTCAAGTTTTAATAATTCATGATGAATCATTAGAAAATGCCCGTCTAACAGTCATCCTGCCTTGGCCAAGGACTTCTGAGTTATGAACTATTAAAACATAGAAGATTCACTTATTCTGCCAGACAAGTGACGGATCCTTTGTTGACCATTCATTAACCTCCATACATATCAATGCAACATCCAATATATCCCTTTTGTGATTGTCAGGCAATCCGAAAATATATCAAAATAAAACACGACATGCACAAGGCTACCATAGTGTCTCAATTCAAATAACTAATCATGTACTATCGTAATATAGAAATTTTTATTTCAACAAAAAAGTTTCCAATTTAAGAATTTTTAGTGGGCCTATTCAGTGCACTTGTTCCCTAACAAGCACCTGCATACATGCACTAGCATCACTACGCCAATGTCCATAGAGCGAGACATCCTCCTCATGCGAGCATGCATCATATGTG
Organism: Paulownia fortunei; assembly: GCA_019321725.1. Lineage (NCBI taxonomy): Eukaryota > Viridiplantae > Streptophyta > Magnoliopsida > Lamiales > Paulowniaceae > Paulownia > Paulownia fortunei. The sequence continues at coordinate 9,200,927 of CM033112.1, forward strand.
CGAGTCTATTGGGCTACTCGATGTCCCATCTCAATTGACAAGCTAGGCACTACTTGTAATAGCCAAGCCTCACACTACTCACTTGGCTAATATGATTCATGCATTACGTGTTAATTTTATATGCTACTTGCATTTCTATTGATATTTTATAATTTATTTTATTTTATATTACATTCTTGAATATTAAACTTAATTCTGAAGCTCTTGCACGATATTAGTTATTGAATTTTCTAATCTAAGTAGTTGATTTTATATTAAAATAAAAAGAAAATGAGGTTGATCAATATTGGATATAGATGGGATATATAGGTTATAATTTTGAAAGTATTAAAAATGTTACTAGTAAGCTTATACAGTTTGATTCGATTTTATCCAGGTATTTCAAAAGTATATATGGGTAAATTGCATATTTGGGACATTGGACATAAAATACTATGATTGAAAGGTGATATTACAATATTCATTTACGTATAAGATTATATAATTTTTAATATGGACAATTATTCAAGAATCGGGTGACAATCGGGTAAGAAATTAAATGAACAGCTAGAAAATTAGCTTATGACTTATATATGGGATCTTGGGGTACTTAAAATAGGATACAATAAAATTAATGTATAGTAAGATACATCTGATCTAGGCTTGAAAGATGGGTGAAAGGTCAGATTTATACCACAACTTGACACCTCATGCTTGCTACCAAGCTTAAGCAAGCACCTCAGGTGCCACCTCAAGCTTTCCTTCACCCTTAAGCCACAACCAGACACTCATTTCAGCCATTTTTAGCTTCCAAACACATACCTTAAGGTCTCAAAGTGCTCCAAATTGATTCCAAGTTGTAATAAAAGCAAGAAAAGCAAAGGAGAAGTGATTACCATCAAGTTTAACATCAAAATCTGCATCGATAACTGTAATGCCCTATTCTCAATTCTCTCCTACATATCCAATAATAAGCATTTTTCATCAATATGCATCTAATCAATATGCATTATCGGATTATGACATACAAATAACATTATTGCACGAATATGAATAATTGTTACTATATGCTCCAGTTGTGCTTTAACATACATTAGTACATGAAATATGAGATCAAACTTTCATTTCTTGATTTAACATATACCTTAAGTGCCTTTTTGTAGTGAAAAGCTTGGTATCTCGATTAAGGAAGATTGATGTGTTGAATGGCCATGAAATGAATTATTTGTATTGCTCCATACTAGTTATATGCTAAAGTGATTAATTGCCTAAATATTTACTTGAAATATGTTACATTTGGCTAAGAACTAAAAGTATGCAAAATGGTGCAATTTGATTGGTTGATTGACTAGGTTGCATGAAATCATTCTAAACCGCATTGCACTTGATTATAATACCAAAGCATAAATTTTTGTCATCTCCTTAGGCTATAAACGTGGCTTTTGGCATGAGAAGACACCAAGCATGATGCAACCAATCATAGCCCTCCACTTATCTCTCTTTGGAAGGTCAAAGAAATTATTTTCATCCACATTTCTTGTGGAAGCACCTAAAAAATAACCAGACCTTATTCTCCTAAGTTTCTCCCAAATTTATACACTCTCATACTCACAAAAATTGAATTCAATCCATAAGAATCCATAGAACACAAACTAGAACAAGTTTCCACCATTTTAAACTTGAAAACTATTAATTTTGAAGCTTAATTCCAACTTAATCAAGGTATATTCTTTTTCAATGTTTCTTATGATGATTTTGTAGTATCTTGGATGGTTACATATTTTAGTATATTTTTGTATGATTGAAAACTTAAGTTACACTTGAAGCCAAAACCAAGCTAGTTAAGCTAGTTTTAGCAAAATTGATAGTCTTGTGAAATTGTTTAATTTACTTGTTTTTATTGATTTTGTAATGCTTGTATTGTGTTTGAAGGTGCCTACAAATGATTGTGAACAGTAGCAATTAATTTGCTTAATTGAAGGTTAGAATTAATTTAAGTTAGAACCAAGTTTACGTCATTTTAATTCGGATTGTGTTCATGTTTTGTTGGCTGCCCTAATAATTATGTTTGAATTATTAGTTATTTAATGGCTGCCCTAATATTTAATGTGTTGAATTAGTAGTAAAATATGGAGTATACATTATTTTTAAGGTTATGTAATTGATATGGAATTATTTACAAAAGATTGAAAAATGTTTATGATTTTAATTAGAATAGACTAAATGATTTATGAAAAGGATATTAAATGGTACATGATTTGATTATGTTAGGCCTTTAACACATCCTATCTTCCAAAGAGATTGACCTTTTCACTTAGCACAAAGTAGACTTGAGGTAAGTTGAAAACTTCATTTGCTGTATCACAAGAATCATATAATGTTGTTCATGTTTTAATGTGATTGTTATTATTTGTGAAATGATGTAATGTTTGATGCATTTATGGTTTATGAAGCATGATACTATTAAGGATATAATGAGGTTTTTGAAAAGAAAATATGATACTTGATTGATGGTCGAGTAGACAAAGGATGCGGGAGGGACCAGTGAACCTAACAAATGGTGGCAAATACTTGAGGTTGAAAAATCGGTATAGAAAAGCCACAATGAATGATATAGAATACGGCTAATACCTGAGGTATAATGACCAAGTATGGAAACCCCGTATTAGTTCTCTTATTGGCCAATCATTATGAACATGTTCCAAAAACTATGATCTATCACTATTAGTTAGGTACCACACTTCAAGGGCCCTAAAGAATGATTTATGAATGAAAGTTATTAAATAGAATAATGCATTTAATGATTTATGAGATGTGCATATCTGTTATTTGTTATTGCATTAGTTTCACCTTACTGAGCCTTTAGCTCATTAGATTCATGTGATGCAGGTGGAAATGTACAGGTTTAGAGGTTGACTGAGTCTCTAGAGCGGCCGAACAGAGATTTTGTTCATATGCCATGCTTCGAACTATTTTGTAGTTTATTTTGAAAACTTTGTTTTGTTTTTAAATAAGCTGCTCTGTTATGGTTTTGTAAACAGATGTATATATAATCGTTAAAGAGTCAACCACATTTTGGTGCATTTCATGGGCTCATAAAATTGGGGTGTGGAATGCACTAATTGGACCTCAAGCCCACTAGAAAATAAGATTTCCTGAATATCCATTAGGGGTGATGGAATTCGAATAATATAGTGGGAGATATTTATGATTAAAGACCTTATTATAAATAAAATGTATTTACAATATTTTACTTATTTTCTGCTATCGTCTATTATAGATCATCCACTTTTGAAATGGCTAAAAATCCTATAGCATCCATACTTGATTTAAAAAAACTCACCGGTCCAAATTTTGTCGATTGGCTAAAAAACCACAAGATTGTGTTGCAATCTGAAAAGAGAGCATACACACTTGAGACTCCTCCTCCGGCAGGGCCGCCTAAGAATGCAATTGAGGAGGAACTTGCAGAGTATCAGCAACAAGTCGATGATGATTTGTAAGCCCGGTGCTATATGATGGCATCGATGTCAAATGAGTTGCAGAGCTAACACAAGGTTCATGCACATGCGTATGATATCTATGTTCACTTACAAGAGATTTATGGTGAACATACTAGGCAAGCGAGATACCAGATCTCGAAAGAGCTTTTCAAGACCTGTAAGACAGAGGGCTCTTCAGTTCATGATCATGGGCTGAAAATGATAGGCATGATAGAAAGACTCGAGACTCTTGGAGTCGTTATGGACAACGAACTCTATGTGGATCTCATCTTGCAATCTCTGCTACTGTCGTTTGACTCCTTTGTTGTGAACTTCAACATGCATAAGATGGAGACTAGCATCACTGAGCTGGTCAACATGTTGAAGACAGCTGAATCCACCATTAAAAAAGAGAAGTTGGTCTTGATGATTGGATCCTCATCCAATTCGAAGGCTGCAAAGCCCAATAAGAAAGGAGACAAGGGGAATGGTTCCTCCAAATCCAAAAGATTCAAGGCCAAGGGTGGAGTCTCAAAGGTCTCTAATAAATGCCACCATTGCGGCAAATATGGACATTGGAAGAGGAACTGCAAGGAGTTTTTTGCAAGCCTAAAGGGTTCAGGTATTTACTTTGTTGAAGTTACCATATCAGTTGACGGTGCTTCTTGGGTATTGGATACCAGTTGTGACTCACATCTATGTAAGGATTTGCAGGTGATGTCAGGAAACAGGAAGTTAAGTAGAGGAGACATAATCCTGTGCATAGGGAATGGTGCAAAAGTTGCTGCATTAGCCGTAGGAACTGTGTACTTAGCTATATATAATGGTTTTAAGTTTATTTTAAACAATTATTTTTATGTACCATAATTGATTAAGAATATTATCTTTATTCCAGTTTTGGATAGAGAAGGTTTTAGTTTTTCAATAAAAGATGGAAGTTGTTCCATTTTTAAAAATTCTTCTTTGATCTTTTCTGGTGCATTAACAAATGGTTTATACACACTTACTGTAACACCCCCATTACTACACAACTAGATATATAGTATAATTTGACATGATAGAACCTCTGTGCATGCATGGAATATTTTTTTTTTGTAACACTTTAAGAAAAGATAAATCACTTCTTATATGCACAACCTTGTTTAAAATACTTTCTAACACGTGTCAAGTATATAGAAGGATCAATATTTATATAAAAGCACAACACCCACAATGACCCAATATTTACATACTTATTTATAGTAAAGTTTTAAAAGCGAAATATAGTACCAGTCTAAAAATATAATACAACATACTCAAAATATAACAAGTCAACAAAATAGCCCAACAGGTCGTCATCCATGTACACACTCTCTCAAACACCTGCAGGAGCTCCAACCGCCACCCAGCCAGTAAAAGATGCTTCAAGCGTAGTCGTACTCACCTACAATACATAAAGTATATAAGCTAACACTCAGCAAGTAATGATTATACATGTCAAAGAATAATCCACAATATCAAGTCATGCATCTAAAAATGCTATGCCCACAATGCAATTTTATGCATCAAATATTTCTCTCAAAATCATTTCTTTCTTGGGCCCCTGACCAACGCTATTATCCCATATACCAGAAAAGAGCTTTGTACACCGCCATAATCCAATGGCCAATAATCATATAACCATGCAAATCCATGCATACTCATATGCATGCAAATCCATGCACGCGAACCTGCAAATCCATGCATAAAATCATGCAAATCCATGCATGCTTCGGTGCACTAGTAATGGTCAGCAAAATATTTTCCTTTCTCAGAATCATGCCGTGCAATGCAAGATTTATCATAATGCTCGTATATGATGCATGCACGTGCCAATGCCCATGTATGTATGCTCAATGGACATGAATGATAGTAATGTGTGTCCTCTGCTTTGCACATATGATCTATGGTATTACATATAAATAACACATTTACTATGTCTATGCATTGTAGTTGCAAATGAATCTTTACTTACCTTTCACTTGGTTGGTGGCTTACTCTAGATTTATTTATTGTTCCCCTCCAATATTATATGTAAAATAGCCTGTAATATTACCAACATCAAGCACCATTCCCAATTTGGCAAGTTGAAAGCATAGAATATCATACTAAGACCTTAAACACCAAACTATCTAGGTTTTACAAACTAGAACCCAATCTAGTCTCTCCAATACCTTAATTTCTCATGTTAGATACATGTAAACATTATATAATTGAGGTATTATAACTCTAATATCATGTACCTAATTGTTAACACTCAATTTCAACATGTCTAGGTTGAAATATACTAAGTTATGAAATGGGACAGATTCATATTTTCATATTTACTTGCTGTCCAATTTAGTTGCATGATAATTTTGGCATCCCTAAACATATCCAATCACTCCCAAATTTTTAGCACACTTAGATAAGATGTATATAAATTTAACCATATCATATAATTGATAAAATTCATGGATATAGCTTCCTAATTTCAGCTGTCTTCACAACATACTGAAACAGATTGTTTTCCTACCGTGACAGTTTTGCACACTTCATGACATTAATGGTTTTGTCACCCTTACATATATTCAATCTCTCCCAACTTTTTACCACACTTATATAACATACACAGAGAGACAACGAGGTTATTGTATTGCCAAAACTAATGGATTTAACTCCCCTAATTCAGTCTCCTTCACAGAACACCAAAATAGATTTTGCTACTTTGGCAGTTTGAGTGTTTCTCCCATATCATTCTCTATTTCAATTTCTAACCGATCAAAATTCATTCCAATACTCTTAACTCATATATAAACATGTATATCATGATAATTACAGGTTTTATTCAACATAGCATACACTTTTGAAGCCTAAAACACAAGAATATAGCAAGGTGACAGTTTCTAGCACAAGTGTTTTCTATCAAATATTTCCAACCACAAACCCTAATCTTGTGTGTCTCACATATTCCTATTTGGTTGCAACCTATCTTCATCACCATTCATTCCCATAGCCAATTCCTATATCCGTTCATTCGGTTCTTCACCCGAAAATCATCGGTTCTTGCCCGATTGATAAGTTTGTGCATCGATAGTGTTACAAATCTATGAACCTAGTTATATAACATTTAAATTATAATATTGTATGTCTATTTGTCCCAAGTGTATGATTTAAATATACATATAATATTAAAATTCATGATCGAACCGACTTACTTTTTATAAACTTTTCAGTGACACCTTTCGAACTCCTAAGGTTACCACGTGTAACCTAAAACTATTCACTATATTGATACCTCAATTTCTTCTTATCTCAATACAAAATTAACCACTTAGGTTAGGGGATTTGATTATCAATACTGTGCGAGAGCTTCAAAATTAAGTTTAAGGATTAAAAATGCCGTATAAAATAAAATGAATTATATGACGTCATATCAATGCAAATAACACGTAATTAACATGTAATGCATGAATCATATTTGGCCATGTGAGTAGTAAGTAGCTCAGGTATCACATCCTCCCCTCCTTATAAAAATTTCGTCCCTGAAATTTCACTTACCGAAAAAGTTCAGGATACTTAGTTCTCATTTCGTCCTCCCTTTCCCAAGTGGCATCTTCGACCAATTGGTTTATCCATAACACTTTAACCAATGGAATCTATTTATTTCTTAACTGCTTCACTTCTCATAACAAAATTTGTACATGCTTTTCTTCGTAGCTCAAATCTGCCTTTAATCCCACTAGTTCATTCTTCAGAATGTGAGAGGAATTAGCAATATATTTCCTTAGCATAGACACATGAAATACATTGTGTATTTGGGACATAGATGTTGGCAGATCCAGTCTATAAGAAATATCACAAATTTTTTCAATCATCGAGAATGGACCAATGTATCTGGAACTCAATTTTCCTTTCTTACCAAACCGCATGATGCCCTTCATTGGTGCTACTATAAAAAACCTAATCTCCTATCGCAAACTCCAACACCCTTCTTCTTCGATCTGCATAACTTTTTTTATTGATTTTGGGCAGTTTGCATTCTTTGTCGAATCTGTAACATGACTTCTGTCATCTCTCGAATCATATCTAGGCCTAAAAATTTTTTCTCACCAACTTCATCCCAGTGTATCGGAGACCTACTCTTTTTGCCATACAATGCTTCATAGGGAGCCATTCTAATACTAGTCTGATAGCTGTTGTTGTATGCAAACTCCACCAAAGGTAGGAATTTACTCCACTGACCTTGAAAGTCTAATACACAGGCTCTGAGCATATCCTCCAATGTTTGTATTGTTCGTTCAGATTGCCTATCCGTTTGAGGATGATATGCTGTACTGAATGATAATTGTGTTCCCAAAGCTTTCTGTAAACTCCTCCAAAAAGCAGACAAAAATCTTGAATCTCTATCAGAAACTATAAACAATGGCACTCCATGAAGTCTGACAATCTCCTGAACGTATATGGGCATAGCGATCCTTGGAATAGGTAGAACATATGGGAAGGAAATGAGCAGACTTGGTCAATCTATCGACGATAACCCAAATAGCATCATGACCCTTAGTAGTCTTTGGCAAACCAGTTACGAAATCCATGGTGATCCTTTCCCATTCCATTCTGGAATAAATAGAGGTTGCAAAGTGTGATACCCGAGCCTCTTACTACTCACATGGCCAAATATAATTCATGCATTACATGTTAATTTTATATGCTATTTGCATTTCTATTGACATTGCATAATTTATTTCATTTTATACGACATTCTTGAATATTAAACTTAATTCTGAAGCTCTTGCACGGTATTAGTTATTGAGTTTCCTAATCTAAGTAATTGATTTTATATTAAAATAAGAATAAAATGAGGTGGATCAATATTAGATATAGATGGGATATATAGGTTATAATTTTGGAAGTGTTAAAAGTGTTACTAGTAAGCTTATACGGTTTAATTTGATTTGATCAAGTTATTTCAAAAGTATATATTTGTAAATTAGCATACTTGGGATATTGGACATGATATAATGTGATTTAAGTGTCATATTACAATGCCCATATGTGCATATGATCTTAGAAATGCAAACTAGATAATTCTTTAAGAATCGGATGCGAATCAGTTTGGAGATCGAATGAACGGACGTAGGAATTACCTATGGGAATGAATGGTGATTAAGATAGGTTGCAACCAAATAAAAATAGATGAGACACACAAGATTAGGGCTGCAAGATAAGAGAGAAAATCAGATTTGCCATTTACTTGCCACCTCATGCTTTCTTATTAAGCTTAAGCTAACATCTCAAGCTAACACCTCAAACCCTTCACCCTTAAGCAACGACCAGACCCTCATTTCAGCCATTTTCATCTTCCAAACACACACCTTAAGGTCTCCATGTGATCCAAATTGATTCCAAGTTGAAATAAAAGCAAGAAAAGCAAAGAAGAAGTGATTACCATCAAGTTAGCCTCAAAATCTGCATAGGTAACACTTATCTACGGTTTTGCCTTTGGTTTTCAGATTATTATGAATGGTTTTATGGTTTATTAAGCTTTCAATATCTCTTATAAAAGTGTTAGGAAGTTTTTAGTTAGACTTTGGTGCACAAAGAAAGGGTTTTTGATCACAAACACTTAATAGGAAATACTTGTGGCAGAAACTGTCATCTTACTGTTTTCTTGTGTTTTAGGCTTCAAAAGTGTATGGTATGTTGAATAAAACCTATAATTATTACCATTTACATGACCATGTATGAGTTAAGAGTATTGGAATGAAGTCTTATCAGTTGGAAATTGAAATAGAGAATGATATTGGAGAAACACTCAAACTGCCAAAATAGCAAAATCTGTTTTGGTGTGCTGTGAATGAAACTGAATTAAGGGAGCTAAATCCATTATTTTTGGTAATAATATGACCTGGTTGTCTCCTTATATATGTTATCTAAGTATGGTGAAAATTTTGGAGTGATTGAATATACTTAATGATGCCAAAACCATTAATGTCATGAAGTGTGCAAAACTGTCACGGTAGGAAATAATCTGTTTCAGTATGTTGTGAAGAGAGCTGAACTTGGGAAGCTATATCCGTGATTTTTAGCAATTATATGATATGGTTACATTTATATACATGTTATATAAGTGTGGTAAAAATTTGGGAGTGATTGGATATGCTTAGGGATGTTAAAATTAGCATGCAACTAAACTTGACAGCAAGAAAATATGAAAATGTGAATCTGCCACATTTGATCACTTAGCATGTTTCAACCTTGATATGTTGCTATTGAATGTTAACAATTAGGTACATGCTATTAGAGTTATAATACTTCAATTACATGATGTTTGCATGCATTTAAGATGAGAAATTGAGGTATTTGAGGGGCTATATTGGGTTCTAGTTTGTGAAAGCTTGATTGTTAGCTTATAGCTTGGTGTTTAAGGTCTAGTATGAGATTTTGTGCTTTCAACTTGTCAAATTGGGAATGGTGCTTGATGTTGGGTAATATTACAGGCTATTTTACATCTAAGGTTGGAGAGGAATACTAAACAAATTTAGACTAAGCCACCAACCAAGTGAAAGGTAAGTAAAGATTCATTTGCAACCACAATGCATAGACATAGTAGATGTGTGAATTATATGTGATATCATAAATCATATGTGCATAGTAGAGGGCTCTCCATTGAGCATACATACATGGGCATTGTCATTAGCACGTGCATGCATCATATACGAGCATTGTGATAAATCTTGCATTGCACGGCATGATTCAGAGAAAGGAAAATGTTTTGCTGACCACTACTAGTGCATCGAAGCATGCATGGATTTGCATGGTTTTATACATGGATTTGCAGGTTCGCGTGCATGGATTTGCATGCGTATGAGTATGCATGGATTTGCATGCTTATATGATTATTGGCCATTGGATTATGGCGGTGTACAGAGCTCTTTTCCGGTGCATGGGATAGTAGCGTTGGTCAGGGGCCCAAGGAAAGAAATGATTTTGAGAGAAATATTTTGATGCATAAATTGCATTGTGAGCATAGCATTTTGAGTTGCATGACTTGATATTGTGGATTATTTTTTGACATGCATAATCTTTACTTGCTGAGCGTTAGCTCATATAGTTTATGCATTGTAGGTGAGTACGACGATGCTTGAAGCATCTTTGGCTGGTTGGTCGGCTGTTGGAGCTCCTGCAGGTGTTTGAGGGAGTGTGTACATGGATGACGACCTGTTGGGCTATTTTGTTGGCTTGTTATATTTTGAGTCTGGTGTATTATGTTTTTAGATTGTTACTATATTTCTCTTTTAAAACTTTACTGTAAATAAGTATGTAAATATTGTGGTCGTTATGGGTGTTGTGTTTTTATATAATACTGATCCTTCTATTTTAAACAGGGTTGTGTATGTAAGAAGTGATATATCTTTTCTTAAAGTGTTACAAAAAAAAAATATTCCATGCATGCACACAGGTTCTATCATGTCAAATTATACAATATATATGGTTGTGTAGGAATGGGGGTGTTACACAAAGTCCCTATGTGTCTTTGATGTTCGACCTTTATCTGCTGACATGTGATACCCGAGCCTCTTACTACTCACATGGCCAAATATGATTCATGCATTACATGTTAATTTTATATGCTATTTGCATTTCTATTGACATTGCATAATTTATTTCATTTTATACGACATTTTTTAATATTAAACTTAATTCTGAAGCTCTTGCACGGTATTAGTTATTGAATTTCTTAATCTAAGTAGTTGATTTTATATTGAAATAAGAAGAAAATGAGGTGGATCAATATTAGATATAGATGGGATATATAGGTTATAATTTTGGAAGTGCTAAAAGTGTTACTAGTAACCTTATACGGTTTAATTTGATTTGATCAAGTTATTTCAAAAGTATATATTTGTAAATTAGCATACTTGGGATATTGGACATGATATAATATGATTTAAGTGTCATATTACAAGGCCCTTATGTGCATATGATTTTAGAAATGCAAACTAGATAATTCTTTAAGAATCGGATGCGAATCGGTTTGGAGATCGAATGAACGGACATAGGAATTACCTATGGAAATGAATGGTGATTAAGATAGGTTGCAACCAAATAAAAATAGGTGAGACACACAAGATTAGGGCTGCAAGATAAGGAAGAAAATCAAATTTTGCCATTTACTTGCCTCCTCATGCTTTCTTATTAAGCTTAAGCTAACACCTCAAACCCTTCACCCTTAAGCAACGACCAGACCCTCATTTCAGCCATTTTCATCTTCCAAACACACACCTTAAGGTCTCCAAGTGATCCAAATTGATTCCAAGTTGAAATAAAAGCAAGAAAAGCAAAGAAGAAGTGATTACCATCAAGTTAGCCTCAAAATCTGCATAGGTAACACTTATCTACGGTTTTGCCTTTAGTTTTCAGATTATTAGGAATGGTTTTATTGTTTATTAAGCTTTCAATATCTCTTATAAAAGTGTTAGGAATTTTTTAGTTAGACTTTGGTGCACAAAGAAAGGGTTTGGATGACAAGCACTTAATAGGAAATACTTGTGGCAGAAACTGTCATCTTACTATTTTCTTGTGCTTTAGGCTTCAAAAGTGTATGGTATGTTGAATAAAACCTATAATTATTACCATTTACATGACTATATATGATTTAAGAGTATTGGAATGAAGTTTTATCAGTTGGAAATTGAAATAGAGAATGATATTGGAGAAACACTCAAACTGCCAAAATAGCAAAATCTGTTTTGGTGTGCTGTGAAGGAAACTGAATTAAGGGAGCTAAATCCATTATTTTTGGCAATAATATGACCTGGTTGTCTCCTTATATATGTTATCTAAGTATGGTGAAAATGTTGGAGTGATTGAATATACTTAATGGTGCCAAAACCATTAATGTCATGAAGTGTGCAAAACTGTCACGGTAGGAAACAATCTGTTTCAGTATGTCGTGAAGAGAGCTGAACTTGGAAAGATATATCCGTGATTTTTAGCACTTATATGATATGGTTACATTTATATACATGTTATCTAAGTGTGGTAAAAATTTGGGAGTGATTGGATATGTTTAGGGATGTTAAAATTATCATGCAACTAAACTTGACAGCAAGAAAATATGAAAATGTGAATCTGCCACATTTGATCACTTAGCATGTTTCAACCTAGACATGTTGCTATTGAGTGTTAACAATTAGGTACATGCTATTAGAGTTACAATACTTCAATTACATGATGTTTGCATGTATTTAAGATGAGAAATTGAGGTATTTGAGGGGCTATATTGGGTTCTAGTTTGTGAAAGCTTGATTGTTAGCTTATAGCTTGGTGTTTAAGGTCTAGTATGAGATTTTGTGCTTTCAACTTGCCAAATTGGTAATGGTGATTGATGTTGGGTAATATTACAGGCTATTTTACATCTAAGGTTGGAGAGGAATACTAAACAAATTAAGACTAAGCCACCAACCAAGTGAAAGGTAAGTAAAGATTCATTTGCATCCACAATGCATAGACATAGTAGATGTGTGAATTATATGTAATATCATAAATCATATGTGCATAGTAGAGGTCTCTCCATTGAGAATACATACATGGGCATTGTCATTGGCACGTGCATGCATCATATACGAGCATTGTGATAAATCTTGCGTTGCACGGCATGATTCAGAGGAAGGAAAATGTTTTGCTGATCACTACTAGTGCACCGAAGCATGCATGGATTTGCATGGTTTTATACATGGATTTGCAGGTTCGCGTGCATGGATTTGCATGCGTATGAGTATGCATGGATTTGCATGCTTATATGATTATTGGCCATTGGATTATGGCGGTGTACAGAGCTCTTTTCCGGTGCATGGGATAGTAGCGTTGGTCAGAGGCCCAAGAAAGAAATGATTTTGAGAGAAATATTTTGATGCATAAAATTGCATTGTGAGCATAGCATTTTGAGTTGCATGACTTGATATTGTGGATTATTCTTTGACATGCATAATCTTTACTTGCTGAGCGTTAGCTCATATAGTTTATGCATTGTAGGTGAGTACGACGATACCTGAAGCATCTTTTATTGGTTGGGCGGCGGTTGGAGCTCAAGCAGGTGTCTGAGAGAGTGTCTACATGGATGACGACCTGTTGGGCTATTTTGTTGGCTTGTTATATTTTGAGTCTGTTGTATTATATTTTTAGACTGGTACTATATTTCGCTTTTAAAACTTTACTGTAAACAAGTATGTAAATATTAGGTCGTTGTGGGTGTTGTGCTTTTATATAAATACCGATCCTACTATATACATGACATGTGTTATAAAGTATTTTAAATAGGGTTGTGCATGTAAGAAGTGATTTATCTTTTCTTAAAGTGTTAAAAAAAAAATTCCATGCATGCACACAGGTTCTATTATGTCAAATTATAATATATATCTAGTTGTGTAGTAATGGGGTGTTACAGAGTGGTATCAGAGCCCAGGTCTTGATTCTGTAGACTGTCCATGTACATGATCTTGGAACTTGCAGAGCGCAGCCACGCCAGTAAGTTTTACATTATCATATATTGCATTACATATTCATGAATTATATTGGCCATATGTTGTCAAACTTATGTAAAATAGCACTGCAAAATGGTGAGAACTCGTGGTGAGAGCAGTGGTGGTGCCAGAGCGCAGAGAAATGAGATACCCACCCCGGTTAATGATCGAGATACCATGATTAACTGATTAACAGAGTTAATTGAACGACAGTCCGAGCAATTCAGCAACTGATTTGACAAAGAGATAATGGTGAACAACACGGGTGAAGGTAAACCAACAGCGGGCGGACTATATATATATGGTGGAGAACGATTTAGGAGGCTGGATCCCCCATGAATGGAATATTTTTTTTGTAACACTTTAAGAAAAGATAAATCACTTCGTACATGCACAAACCTATTTAAAATACTTTCTAACACATGTCAAGTATATAGCAGGATCAGTATTTATATAAAAGCACAATACCCACAATGACCCAATATTTACATACTTATTTACAGTAAAGTTTTAAAAGCAAAATATAGTACCAATCTAAAAATATAATACAAAAGACTCAAAATATAACAAGTCAACAAAATAGCCCAACAGGTCGTCATCTATGTACACACACTCTCAGACACCTGCAGGAGCTCCAACCACCGCCCAGCCAGTAAAAGATGCTTCAAGCGTCGTCGTACTCACCTACAATGCATAAACTATATGAGCTAACACTCAGCAAGTAATGATTATGCATGTCAAAGAATAATCCACAATATCAAGTCATGCATCTCAAAATGCTATGCCCACAATGCAATTTTATGCATCAAATATTTCTCTCAAAATCATTTCTTTCTTGGGCCCCTGACGAACGCTACTATCCCATACACTGGAAAAGAGCTCTGTACACCGCCATAGTCCAATGGCCAATAATCATATAAGCATGCAAATCCATGCATGCGAACCTGTAAATCCATGCATAAAACCATGCAAATCCATGCATGCTTCGGTGCACTAGTAGTGGTCAGCAAAATATTTTTCTTTCTTAGAATCATGCCGTGCAATGCAAGATTTATCACAATGCTCGTATATGATGCATGCACGTGCCAATGCCCATGTATGTATGCTCAATGGACATGAATAATAGTAATGTGTGTCCTCTGCTTTGCACATATGATCTATGGTATTACATATAAATCACACATTTACTATGTCTATGCATTGTAGTTGCAAATGAATCTATACTTACCTTTCACTTGGTTGGTGGCTTACTCTAGATTTGTTTATTGTTCCCCTCCAATCTTATATGTAAAATAGCCTGTAATATTACCAACATCAAGCACTATTCCCAATTTGGCAAGTTGAAAGCATAGAATATCATACTAAGACCTTAAACACCAAGCTATCTAGGTTTTACAAACTAGAACCCAATCTAGTCCCTCCAATACCTTAATTTCTCATCTTAGATACATGTAAACATAATATAATTGAAGTATTATAACTCTAATATCATGTACCTAATTGTTAACACTCAATAGCAACATGTCTAGGTTGAAATATACTAAGTTATGAAATGGGACAGATTCACATTTTCATATTTACTTGCTGTCCAATTTAGTTGCATGATAATTTTGGCATCCCTAAACATATCCAATCACTCCCAAATTTTTACCAAAATTAGATAACATGTATATAAATGTAACCATATCATATAATTGATAAAATTCATGGATATAGCTTCCTAATTTCAGCTGTCTTCACAACATACTGAAATAGATTGTTTTCCTACCATGACAGTTTTGCACACTTAATGACATTAATAGTTTTGGCACCCTTACGTATATTCAATCTCTCCCAACTTTTTACCACACTTATATAACATATACACAGATACAACCAGGTTATAGTCTTGCCAAAACTAATGGATTTAGCTCCCCTAATTCAGTCTCCTTCACAGCACACCAAAACAGATTTTGCTACTTTGGCAGTTTGAGTGTTTCTCCAATATCATTCTCTATTTCAATTTCTAACCGATCAAAATTCATTCCAATACTCTTAACTCATTTATAAACATGTATATCATGATAATTATAGGTTTTATTCAACATAGCATACACTTTTGAAGCCTAAAACACAAGAATACAGCAAGGTGACAGTTTCTAGCACAAGTGTTTTCTATCAAATATTTCCAACCACAAACCCTTTCTTTATGCATCAAAGCCTATCTAATAACATCCTAACACATTTATAAATAATATTCAAAGCTTAATAAGCCAATAAACCTCAAAATAAATCTGAAAGTCATGCCAAACCCGTAGGTTAAGCTCACCTTGTACAGTTTTCTACTTGAACTTGGTTATTTCTCCTTCCCTTTGCTTGTTTTGCCTCCTTTTTCGGTTGGAATCACTTAGGACCTATTTAGAGAATTTTTTACATGTATTTATAAGCTGAAATGGTTCAGAATAAGGTTCAAGTAGTGGCTGTTAGCTTAAGAGTGAAGAATAGGTTGAGGTGCTAGCTTGATAAGTCTAAGCATGAGGTGGCATAAGCTTGAGGTGGCATGTAATGGTATAATCTGATTTTCTTCCTTATCTTGCAGCCCTAATCTTGTGTGTCTCACATATTCCTATTTGGTTGCAACCTATCTTCATCACCATTCATTCCCATAGCCAATTCCTATATCCGTTCATTCGGTTCTTCACCCGAAAATCATCGGTTCTTGCCCGATTGATAAGTTTGTGCATCGATAGTGTTACAAATCTATGAACCTAGTTATATAACATTTAAATTATAATATTGTATGTCTCTTTGTCCCAAGTGTATGATTTAAATATACATATAATATTGAAGTTCATGATCGAACCGACTTACTTTTTATAAACTTTTTGGTGACACCTTACGAACTCCGAAGGTTACCACGTGTAACCTAAAACTATTCACTATATTGATACCTCAATTTCTTCTTATCTCAATACAAAATCAACCACTTAGGTTAGGGGATTCGGTTATTAATACCGTGCGAGAGCTTCAAAATTAAGTTTAATGATTAGAAATGTCGTATAAAATAAAATGAATTATATGACGTCATATCAATGAAAATAGCACGTAATTAACATGTAATGCATGAATTATATTTGGCCATGTGAGTAGTAAGTGGCTCGGGTATCACACTTACTCCCCAAAAACCAGTTATGCATATACAACAAAGTAAAAGAAAATTAGATAACCAAAATTCCATTACACTTTGGCACACTAGACTAGGTCATATTTTTGAAAAGAGGATTAACAAGTTGGCATAATTGCTTGACCTTAGGGGAGAGCAAGGACTGCCAACATGTGAATCATGTCTTAAGGGAAAAATGACTAAGACTCCATTTGTTGGACAAGTGGAATATACAAAGAATGTGTTGGCTTTGATCCATATAGATGTTTGTGGGCCACTAAGTGTTAATGTCTGAGGGAATTTTCACTACTTCATAAACTTTACCGATGATTTCTCTAAGTATGGTTATGTGTACCTTTTGAGGTACAAGTCTAAAGCCTTTGAAAGGTTCAAAGAGTTTAGATATGAAGTAGAAAAACAAACTGGACTAAGTATCAAAGCTCTTCGATTAGATCGAGGAGGTGAGAACTTGAGTGCCGAGTTTTTTAGTTATCTAAAAGAGAATGGGATTCTCTCGCAGTGGACTCCACCTGCTACTCCCCAGCTCAATAGAGCTGCTAAGCGTAGGAATCGAACTCTATTAGACATGGTTCGATCTATGATGAGCTTCACTACATTACTTTTTCCATTCTGGGGCTATGCCCTAGAAACGGCTGTGCCATCAAAAGTCATGCCTAAAACACTATATGAGATATGGTGTGGCAAGTCACCCTCCTACAAATACCTTAAGGTATGGGGGTGTGCTGCTTACGTGAAGCAGCAAGTGGGAGATAAGTTGGATATGAGATCCAATTTATGCAAGTTTAGGACTCTATTGGATACTATTTCTACGATACCTCAGAACAAAAGGTGTTTATTTTTTAGGAATGCCACCTTGTTAGAGGATGAGTTTCTATTGGATAGAAATGGGCAAGTCGTGGAACTTGAAGAAGTTCAAGAACCACATAACACCATTGATACCGCAATAGAAGTCCCGTCGGCTGAGGCTGGACTTTCTGATACACAACCTCCTAGGAGATTTGAGAGGATCTCAAAGCTACCTGAGAGGTATGGCTTTCTCTTAGAGAACAACGAGGAGACTCTCCCCTTGGATAGTGATCCAAAGACCTATGGAGAAGTGATGTTGTACATCAATTCGGGAAAATAGCGTGAAGCCATGCAATCCAAGATGGACTCCATGTACTCCAACAAGGTATGGACCTTGGTGGACCCCCCCACAGGAAATTGTTCCCATTGGCTGTAAATGGGTCTACAAGCGAAAGCTTGGAGTAAATAGAGAGGTAGTGACCTATAAAGCTTGATTGGTCACAAAAGGTTATACTCAAAAGCAAGGAATTGACTATGAGGAAACTTTTTCGCCAATTGCGATGCTTAAATACATTCAGATTCTGCTTGCTATATCTACATATTATGACTATGAAATATGGCAGATGGATGTGAAGACTGCCTTCCTAAATGGAAACATTAAGGAAGAGATCTACATGAGGCAGCCTAAGGGCTTCATATCCAGTAGGAGTGAACAAAAGGTTTGCAAACTCCAGAGATCCATTTATGGACTCAAACAAGCTTCCCAAAGCTGGAACATCTGGTTTGATGAGACAATCAAAATGTTTGATTTTTATAAGAACCCAGATGAACCTTGTGTGTACAAGAAGGTTAGTGGGAGTGCAGTAACATTTGTTGTACTATATGTTGATGACATCCTACTCATTGGGAATGATGTAGGGATGCTGCAGTCAACTAAAACTTGGTTGTCTAACCAATTCTTCATGAAGGATTTGGGAGATGCATCATTCATCCTTAGTATCAAGATCTATAGGGATAGATCTAGAAGGATGATTGGATTGTCCCAATCCACGTACATAGATAAGATGCTAAAGAGGTTTAGCATGGAAAAATCTAAGAAGGGATTCATGCCGATGAGTCATGGCATTTCTCTCTCGAACTCTGTCACCTAAAACCCCCGAGGAAAGAGAAATGATGATTCACATAGCTTATGCATCCTCTATTGGAAGCATAATGTATGGTATGCTATGTACGAGGCCTGATGTCGCACATGCTCTGAGTGTCACGAGCAGATATCAGTCCAATCCAGGTGAAGAGCACTAGAAGGCTGTGAAGATGATCCTTAAGTACTTGAGAAGGACTAAGGATATCTTCTTATTATACGGCGATGGGGAATTGAAGCTAGAAGGTTATACCGATTCTAGTTTCCAGTTAAATATAGACGACTCAAAGTCAATGTTTGGATTCATATTCACCTTGAATGGTAGTGCGGTTAGCTAGAAGAGTTCCAAGTAAGAGATGACCACAGACTCCACCACTGAGGCTAAGTATATTATTGCATGTGATGTAGAAAATGAGGGTGTTTGGATAAGGAACTTCATCTAAGAGTTACCTGTAGTTCCATCTATTGTTGATCTAGTATTGATATACTGTGATAACAATGGGGTTATTGCGCAAGTGAGGGAGCCAAGATCTCATCAATAGTCCAAGCATATAATGAGACGATACCACTTGATCAGAGAGATCATTGGTAGGGGCGATGTCATAGTGGATAGAGTTGCCTTGACAGAAAATGTAGTAGACCTATTAACTAAGCCTTTACGAAGAAAGTATTTGACGGACATCTTGACAAGATGGACCTGAAATACATGGGCAACTGGCGATAGGAAAAGTGGGAGATTGTTATAGTAGTGCCCAGCACGCTAATTAGATTGGCTATTGTTAACTGTTGTAATAGACTTTCTAAGTTGTAATATATTTATTAAAGGCATTTTCATTATCTTGTGGCTCGCATTTATTTATTGCACATTAGATAAAGTCCCTAGATCAATTATAGCAATGGGGCATGGTCACGCATATGATGGCAATCATAGAACATGCTCTATGGATTTGATCTTAAACTTTGTTTTGAGTCGAGGGCTTTTTGAGAAGGGACATCGAATAGCTTAATAAGACTCGCGCATACGATGCATGCTCGTAAGACGAAGATGCCCCATTCCATAGATATCAGCAAAGAGACACAAGTGCATGTATATAAGTGCTTGTTAGAGAACAAATACACTAAAGTGACCTGCTTGAAATTCTTAGTTGAACATCCTAAATGTCGAATTAAGAATTTCTACGTTATGATAGTACACGACTAGTCCTTTGACTTGAGGCACCCTAGTAACCTTTTACATGTAATGCCTTACTTAGATGTATCCTTTGATTGCCTGACAATCATAAAGGGGTTATGTTGGGTATTGTATTTATGCGTATGAAGGTTAATGAGTAGCCAACAAAGGATCCGTCACTTGTCGGGTAGAACAACTAAATCTCCTATATTTTCATAGTTCGTAACTCGAAAGACCTTGGCCAATGAAGAGTGAATATCAGAAAAGGGCTTTTGATGATTCATTAAGAGTCACTGCAACTTGAAATGAAATCATAAATATTGAGTCGATTAGGGTTTCGACTATTATCCATGCCCTAGACTCAATCAGGAGATTAGTTGACCGAAGGACCTTACGTGCATGGTACTCATAACTGGAATAGGATCACTTGCTATTCACCTAAGACTAGTTTGTCGTGATTACTCGCTAGGTGTTTTCACGGATAGTGAGGTTCTAGGAATTAAGGAGTTAATTTCTAGCATATTAATTAATTAGATTAATTAATCGAAATAATTATTATTCATAAGTTGCAAATATTGTGAGGCCACTACTAGCTTATAAGTGAACCTAAAGGGTCACACATAATTTGGAATAGAACATCTCTAGTCTATAAATTATCAAAGAGGTTGGATATAATTAATTAATTTGATTAATTAATTAAAGGATTAAATTAATTCAAAGAGTTGAATTAATTATTCAATTAGGACTATTTAATTGGACCTAATGAGATAAGGAATCCAATTGAGTGAATAAATTAATTGAGTGGATCAATTAATTTAGACTTGAACTAATTTAATTAATTGTATTAATTAAATGGACTTGGAAAAGTCCAAGCGCAAGTTTAATTAGGCTTGTTGGAATGTTCCATGATCGTCATTCTATGAGCAACCATGCCACATAGTCATTTATGATCTAGGGACTTCATCTAATTCTGATAACACGAATTTAAGATGAAGATTTCCTTTTATTAATATATAATAACAAAATATAGTTTATTATAAGAGTATAATAGCAGCCATTAATTGGCTCGTTGGGCACTACTCTAATAATCTCATACTTGCCCTAAAGTCAATTTCCCATGTACTTGAGGCCCATGTTCTCAAGATGTCAGTCAAATATTCGCATTATAATGTGCTTGGATCTTTAATGAGACATTGGCTCCTTTACTTGCACAATAGCACTGTTGTTATCACAATATGCAAGTATTAGCTCAACAACTGCTGGAACTACACATGACTCTTGGATGAAGTTCTGCATCCAAACAACTTTTGTAGCATCACATGCCATAATTTATTCAACCTTAGTGGTAGAATTCATAGTTTTCTCTTGTTTAGAACTCTTCTCGTTTAAGATGAATATAAATCCGAACATTAACTTGTAATCATCCACATCAGACTGAAAATTAGAATTAGTATAATATTTTAGTTTCAGCTCTCCATTATCGTAAATCAGGAACACATTCTTAGTTCTTGGTAAATACTTTAGAATGTTCTTTACAACGATCTAATATTGCTTACCTGGATTGGATAGATATCTGCTCGTGACACTCATAGCATACTCAATATTAGGCCTTGTACATAGCATTGTGTATATAATGCTTTCTATAGCGAATGTATAAGGTATGTGATCCATCTTTTCTCTTTCCCCCAGTGTCTTTGAGGACATATACTTCGAAAGAGAAATTTCATGACTCATCGGTAGGTATCCTCTCTTGAATTCCTCCATGCTAAACTTTTTTAAGAATTTTGTTAATGCACATTAATTGGGATAATCCTAGCAGTCTTCTAGATCAATCTCTATAGATCTTAATCCCCAATATAAAGGATTCTTCTCCTAAATCTTTCATGGAGAACTGTATGGACAACTAAGCTTTTGTTGACTGCAACATTCCTATGTCATTCCTCATGACTAGAATGTCATCAACATATAAAACCAAATACATCAACATGCTCCTACTAACCTTCTTATACACACATGACTCATCCATATTCTTCAAGAAACCAAATGATTTGTTTGCCTTGTCGAATCGAATATTTCAACTTTGGTATACCTATTTAATCCCTAAATAGATCTGTGGAGTTTGCAAACCTTTTGCTCACTACCTTTGGACATGAAGCCCCTTAGCTACTTCATATGGATCTCTTCCTCAATTTTTATATTGAGAAAAGCAGTATTCATATCCATTTTCCATATCTCATAGCCATAATATACTGATATGACTAGCAGTATGCGAATGGACTTAAGTATCATAATTGGTGTGAAGATATTCTCATAAATAATTACTTGCTTCTAAGTATAACCTTTCGCCACCAGTCTACAATGGACTTAAGTATAACATCTAAAACATTAGTTCTTGTTCCAAAACATGAAAACCAATTCTTAGGTTAGAACTATAGAGTCGAGATCCTACTAGCATAGGAACGACTGCGAATTGACATCTGAGGTGTGCATACGCTTAGAGAGGTAATACTTAGGACTCTAAGCGAATACTTCCGTGACAAGGGGTTTGGATCATACTTAGGATTTGTTTGTGGAGTGAACGATTTGGATCATTTCCATTACCAGCTTCAACTAGAAGCATATTTGGTAAAGGTTTCAGAAACCTCCTAACACAAGGTTTTAGAAAATGCACAACTGAGTAATCGCGAATGGGTTCTAAAATTCATTTTATTTACATATGATGTAATATTTATTTCATGTTATGAGAAATTTTAAATTCTACTGTGTTTACATTTCCCAGGACTGCACAAACCCATCAAGAGGTATAGGAGTGATTTAAGGATCTTCTGGGGAGATGCCACAACATGTTTTTGAAGATTTACAATAGGTCCAGTACTTCTACAATGGGCTGAATGGTCAGACAAGGACAGTAGTTGGCACAACAGTTGGTGGCACATTAACTTCTAAGACAACAAATGATTCTCATTTGTTACTTGAGAAGACGGCAACTAACAACTACTAATGGCCTTCTTAAAGCTCATTTGTCAATAAGGTAGATGGAGTTTTTGAGTTAGATCTAGCACTTGCTGCACAAGTCTCTACACTATCGAATCAATTTACAACATGGACTACCAAATAGGGTCCTCAAGGATTGGATGCTGCTACACTTACTAGTATGCCTTTCACTGCACCCAAAGCCAATGAGCAAGTAAATTTTGTGAACAATCGGCACTTCAACTATAGGGTTAATTAATTATGAAGTCACTATCATCTGGGGCTTCGCAACCATAAAGTTTATCTTATGCGAACAACAAGAATGTGTTCCAATCCCCTCCGAGCTACAACAATCCATACAATTCTAATACTCATGGGGGTGAGAAAAAAATATCATTGGAGGATGTGCTTAGCACTTTCATTGGTGAGATGAGAGCCAGGTTTAGTCTGGATGAGACTTAGCTTGAAAACATTGAGACTCAGATTGGACAATTAGCATCTAGTGTGGGAGCATAAATGAAGTCTTTGGAAACCCAAATTGGGCAGTTGGCTATAGTAGTTAGTGCACAATGGATAAAAAGGAATTTTTGAAGTGAAACTAAGGTCAATCCTAAGGAGCATTGTAAGGTGATACAATTTAGGAGCGGTATAGGGATTAAGAGCCTAGAATTGAAGAAATCAACCACAGATAGGCCTTAAACTCACACACCCATCCAGAGGTGGAACAGTCAAAAGAAGAAGAGATCTAAAATGACGAACAAATAAGGCTAGAAAGCCTAAAGCTACTTCTAATTCTGAACCTTTTCTAATTTTAATGCCTCCCTCCCATTTCCTCAAAGATTGTAAAAGAAAAGTTAGATGCTTAATTTGGTAACTTTTTTAGAAATCTTTAAGAAAATTTACATCAACATCTTTTTTGTAGATGCCTAGGAGTAAATGTTGAATTATACGAAGTTCATGAAGGATGTGATGTCAAGTAAGAGGAAATTGATGAATTTTGAGACGTCATGCTTACAAAGGAATATGTGCAATTATCCAAAAAAACTACTTTAGAAGTTAAAAGATCCATGGAGTTTTACTATTTCTTGCACTAGAAGAGGTTTTTTCTTTGATAATGTACTTTATGATCTTCGGGCAAGTATTAACTTGATACCACTTTCTATGTTTAGGAAATGGGATTGGGAGAAATAAAGTCACCCATTATCATCTTGCATGTAGCAGATAGGTCTCTTACCTATCCTAGATGAGTTATTGAAGATGTATTGACAAAGCTGGACAAGTTTATATTTCTAGAAGATTTTATGGTGCTCGATATGGAAGAAGACTCGTAAAAACCCTTGATTGGGCACCAAAGGTATTTAAATCCTGCTACGAAATAGGTTGTACGAGCTGAGGGGTTCAAATGGATTAACGTAGGGATTATTTACGTGATTTTAAATAGTTCTTATGTAACACCCCTTAACCTAAACAAGCTGTTACAGTTAAGTCAAGAAATGTTAATTTTTCATCATTACTAGAGTTATGGTTTTTAATAAAAGTTTCCATTTTTAGCTACAAGAGAAAGAACTTGAATCGTTTTAAACACACCATATACATATATCAAAACTTAGTATATCTGTTTACAAAATCATAACAGAGCGGCTTATTTAAAAATAAAACAAATTTTTCAAAATAAACTACAAAACAGGTCGAAGCATGGTATATGAACAAATCTCTGTCCAGAGACCCAGTCAACCTCTAAACCTGTACATTTCCACCTGCATCACATGAGATCTAATGAGCTAAAAGCTCAGTAAGATAAAACTGATGCAATAACAAATAACATATATGCAAATCTCATAAATCATTAAATGCAATATTCTATTTAATAACTTTTATTCATAAATCATTCTTTAGAGCCCTTGAAGTGTGGTACCTAACTAATAGTGATAGACCGTGGTTTTCGAAACCTATTCATAATGATTGGCCAATAAGAGAACTAATACGGGGTTTCCATACTTGGTCTTTCAACCTCAGGTATTAGCCGTATTCTATCTCATTCATTATGGCTTTTCTATACCAGTTTTCAACCTCAAGTATTTGCCACCATTTATTGGGTCCGCCGGTCCCTCCCGCATCCCTTGTCTACCCGACCATCAATCAAGTACCATACTTCCTTTTTAAAAAATCTTATTATATCCTTAATAGTATCATGCTTCATGAACCATAAATACATCAAACATTACATCATTTGACAAATAATAACAATCACATTAAAACATGAACAACATTATATGATTCTTGTAATACAGCAAATGAAAACTTCAACTTACCTCAAGTCCACTTTATAGCAAGTGAAAAGACCAATCTCTTTGGAAGATAGGATGTGTTAAAGGCTAAACATAATCAAATCATATACTATTTAATATCCTTTTTATAAATCGTTTAGTCTATTCTAGTTAAAGTTCATATATACTTTTCAATCTTTTGTAAACAATTTCATATCAATTACATAACCTTAAAAACAATGCATACTCTATATTTTACTACTAATTCAAGACATTAAACATTAGGGCAGCCATTAAATAACTAATAATATAAATATAATTATTAGGGCATCCCCTAAAACATGCACACAATCCAAATTAACATGACGTAAATTTGGTTCTAACTTAAATTGATTGTACCCTTCAATTAAGCAAACTAATTGCTATTGTTTTCAATCATTTAAAGAAACTTCCAAACACAAAATAAGCATTACAAAATCAATAGAAACAAGTAAATTAAATAATTTCACAAGACTATCAATTTTGCTAAAAATTAGCTTAACTAGCTTGGTTTTTTTGGCTTCAAGTGTAACTTACTTAAGTTTTCAATCATACAAAAACATACTAAAACATGTAATCATACAAGATACTACAAATTCATCATAAGAAACATTGAAAATGAATATACCTTGATAAAGTTGGAATTAAGCTTCAAAATCAACAGTTTTCAAGCTTAAAATGGTGGAAACTTGTTCTAATTTGTGTTATATGGATTCCTATGGATTGAATTCAATTTTTGTGAGTATGAGAGTGTATAAATTTGGGAAAAACTTAGGAGAATAAGGGCTGGTCATTTTTGAGATGCTTCCACAAGAAATATGGATGAAAATGATTTATTTGACCTTTCAAAGAGAGGTAAGTGGAGGGTGATGATTGGTTGCATCATGCTTGGTGTCTTCTCATGCCAAAAGCCACTTTCATGGGCTAAGGAGATGACAAAAATTGATTCTTTGGTGTTATAATCAAGTGCAATGCAGTTTAGAATGGTTTTATGCAACCTAGTCAACCAACCAATCAAATTGCACCATTTTGCATACTTTTAGTTCTTAGCCAAATATAAATATTTCAATTAAATATTTAGGCAATTAATTATTTTAACATATAACTAGTATGGAGCAATACAAATAATTCATTTTATGACTATTCAACACATCAATCTTCCTTAACCGAGATATCGAGCTTTTCACTGTAAAAAGGCACTTAAGGAATATGTTAAATCAAGAAATAAAAGTTTGATCTCATATTTCATGTACTAATGCATGTAAAGCATAACTAGAGCATATAATAACAATTATTCAAGTTCATGCAATCATGCTATTTGTATGCCATAATTCAATAATACATAGTGATTAGATGCATATTCATGCAAGATGCTTATTATTGTCTATGTAGGAGAGAATTGGGCATTACATCTTAGGTTAGTCCAGTGCAGTTGTCCTAAAGATGGGGGGTATGACTGTGGTGAAAAATGATAATAATGAGCTTATCTCGACTAGGAGAATGATTGGTTGGCAAGGGTGTATTGACTATAGAAAATTGAATAAAGCTACTTAAAAGGATCAGTTTTTCTCCCCTTTATTGACAAAATGTTAGATACTTTAGTAGGGTACTAATATTATTGATATTCCTGATGGTTATTTAGTTTATAACCAAATCATCATTGGCTCGAAGACCAAGAGAAAATATTGTTTACATATCTATATAATACTTTTATTTTTTTGTAGAATGTCTTTTGGGTTATGTAATACACCTGTAATATTTATCTATGATGGCTATTTTCCACGACACATTGGAAAAAATTATAGATGTTTTCATGGATGATTTCTCTATTTTTGGTTCTTCATTTGATCACAATATGCATAATGTTTCTCTTATTTTGCAAAGATGCGAGAAATCTAACTTAGTCCTCAATTGGGAGAAGTCATTTCATGGTGAAAGACGACATAGTTCTTGGTCATCGTGTATCTTTTTTTGAACTTAAATGGATCATGCAAAGATAATTACAATTGAGAAACTTCCATCATCGACGAATGTGAAAGCGATTCATAGCTTTTTGGGGCTTGCAGGGTTTTATAGGAGATTCATTAAGGATTTTACTAAGATTATTAAACGTTTATATTGTATTTTGAAAATTGATGTGCCTTTTTAATTTAGATAATGATTTTTTGCAGGCTTTTGAGCAGATTAAGAAGACACTTAATTCGGCCCAAATCATGGTGGTGCCTGATTAGACCCAATCGTTCGAGCTCATGTGGAATGCCGGTAATTATGCTATGGGAGCAGTGTTGGGCCAAAGATAATTCCGAGCCATCTACTATGCAAAGCTGAACCTTGGATAATACATAACAAAATTTTATGACAATCGAGAAGAAGATGTTGGCTATAGTGTTTTATTTAATAAGTTTCATGCTTATCTTGGAGGTACTCAGGTTATTATTTTTACTGATCATGCAACTATTAAGTTCCTATTTGCAAAGAAGGATGCTAAGCCATGATTGATTCATTAGATTCTCTTACTCTAAGAGTTGACCTTCAGATTCAAGATTAAAAAGGCAGTGAGAATATGGTAGCCACTCACTTGTTTCACTTGTTGCAAGAATGCAAGGTTTTGGGAACATTAGTTCAAAAGTCTTTCCTGAACGAGCTTAATTTGGCGGTTGAGGCTAAACTCCCATAGTATGCAGATTTTGTCGACTATCTTATGCATAGAGCTTGCCTCTAGATTTGTCATCTCACCAACAGAAGTTCTTGTTAGAGTAGTGTAACACCCCAACACGAAATATAGATATTGATATAACAATAATTTTGGCAAGGTAGCACATGTGTGTGCATGTGTGTATATATATATATATATATTTTTTTTTTGTCAAATGTAGCATTTTGAGAAAACAGTAAAATATTTTTCACATATAACCCTGTATAAAGAAAAATTATCGTTTATATAAAAACACAACACCTATCACAATCACGCTATTCTTAGACTTATTTACTATAAAATTTTAAGAGTTATATAGGATACAACATCCCAAAGTTATAATACGACTTAAAAATTAAAATAATAGCCTATATTTCAGAAAAAGTAAGGACATTTTGCATTTTGTAACCCTTTACATATATTACACAATAACAATGATTGTAAAAATTAGAATATGCCCACAACACAACCCAGTAGGTCGTCATCTACGTACACTGATCCTCAGAACCTATAGAAACCCCAATGACTTGCCTAG
Source organism: Paulownia fortunei (assembly GCA_019321725.1). Taxonomy (NCBI): domain Eukaryota; kingdom Viridiplantae; phylum Streptophyta; class Magnoliopsida; order Lamiales; family Paulowniaceae; genus Paulownia; species Paulownia fortunei. The sequence continues at coordinate 9,229,681 of CM033112.1, forward strand.
TAATGTAATACCCAAGCCTCACACTACTCACTTGGCCAATATGATTCATGCACTACATGCTACTTATATGCTAATTTGCATTAACATCTACATCGCATCTTTTATAGCATTCCTAATCATTATGCCTCCAATGTTATCACTTGATGTTAATGGTTGAGATCCTACAACCTAATTAAGTAATCCTATATTTAGATAAGATAAAGAATAGATTGATCAATATAGTGGTTATTCATATTATATATGTTATAATTTTAGAAGTGTTAAAGGTGTCACTAGTAATCTTGTATGATTCAATTCAAATTAATTGGGGTGTTTTAAAGGTATACCTCCATAGATTAACATACTTGGGATATTGGACATGATATAATATGATTTAAGTATCATATTACAAGGTTCGTACGTGCATGTGATTTTAGAAAATAAAAAGTAGACAATCATTTAAGAATCGGGTGTCAATTTTTAGAGACCGAATGAACGGTTAAGAAATTAGGGCAAACATTTATTATCCGATCATATAGAAATTAAAATAGGTTGTAAATAGATAAATAAGTAATGAGAAACACTAGATTAGGGCTATATAAGGTGTGAGAAATATCATATTTGAACCACAACTTGACACCTCAACCTTGCCACCTTCCACCTCAACCTTTCTTCATTTGTATCCTTGAGCCACGACCAAAAACTATTTTCTGAGCTATTTCACTCCCAAAACCTTCATATTGAATGTTATAAATTCCTCTCAAGTAATTCCAAGTAAAGAAAAAAGTGAAGGAAGCAAAGGGAAGTAAGGAGGAGCAAGTTGAATCTAAAATCTGTGCATAGGTGAGCTTTAATTCATGTTTTTGATTTAAGTTCTTGAATTGTTTGAGGGTTTATGATTTTTTAAAGCTTATATTATTGTTTATAATCATGTTAGGATGTTATTTGTGGTCTTTTAGTTCACAAAAGAAGGATTTTTAGTTTGCAAAATCACAAAAGAAGGATTTTATAGCTAATTTTTTATATTTATGCTTTATATATGTATAATAACTTGATTAAAACCTGTGTATTTCACCATATATGTGTTTATATATGAGTCTAGGTGATGTATGTAAGTTTAGAGATGTTATAAATTGTAATATAGTGTGATAATTAAAGAGGTGCTCAAAACTGTCTTCTTTGAAATTTAGATTCTGTCCTATGTGAATGGTGCTGGATTTACATCAATAAATCCATTAGTTTTGGTAGTAATTTTACCTGGTTGTATCTTTTATATTTTATCTAAGTATGGTGAAAATTTGGGAGTGATTGAATGTACTTAAGGGTGCCAAAATCATTAATGTCATGAAGTGTGCAAAACTGTCACGGTAGGAAAATAATCTGTTTCACTATGTTGTGAAGAGAGCTGAACTTGGGAAGCTATATCCATGATTTTTAGCAATTCTATGATATGGTTACATTTATATACATGTTATGTCAGTGTGGTAAAAATTGGGAGTGATTGGATATGTTTAGAGATGTCAAAATTATCATACAACTAAATTGGACAGCAAATAAATATGAAAATGTGAATCTGTCCCATTTGATAACTTAGCATATTTCAACATAGACATGTTGCTATTGTGTGTTAACAATTAGGTATATGATATTAGAGTTATAATACTTCAATTATATGATGTTTACATGTATCTAAGATGAGAAATTAAGGTATTGGAGGGACTAGATTGGGTTCTAGTTTGTGAAAGTATGATTGTTACCTAGATAGCTTGGTGTTTAAGGTCTTAGTATGATATTTTATCCTTTCAACTTGCCAAATTGGGAAGGGCGCTTGATGTTGGTAATATTACAGGATATTTTACATCTAAGATTGGAGAGGAACAATGAACAAATCTAGACTAAGCCACCAACCAAGTGAAAGGTAAGTAAAGATTCATTTGCAACTATAATGCATGAACATAGTATGTCTTGAAGCATTTATACCTAATGTGTTGATGATATTAAATTTGACTGAGAGTCTTATGATTCTTAAAACATGTTGAGAGCAAGATGACTTGCATTTTATATCGAACATACCATTCATGAGCATTTACATGTGCATGCACGACATATGAGTATAGTGGAGGTTTTTGCATGCACGATATGATTTGAGACACGGTTTTCAAAAAAAAAAATAATTGTTGGCCATTACTAGTGTACCAAGGCATACGAGGCGTGCTTATATGATATTTTGGGGTGCCACGAGTGTTACTTCTCAGAGGATCACATGGGTTGACAGGGTGTGCCTCTGGTGGTCAAGAGAGGGTGGACCACTTGACTGTACCCTTATTGACTCCGCCAGTGGGAAGACTTCTGGAGGATCACAGGGAAGATAGGGGGTGGACCTCTGGTGATCCCAGGAGATGGCCTTTGGATTGAGTCAATTTTTTTATGGCCATGTGATTATTGATGTTATTCGGAGCTCTATCCGGTGCATAGTAGGTGGGCCAAGGCCCAATAAATGAAGTGATTTTTAATAAAAACTATTTGATTTATGAATACTGAATTTGATACATTTATAGCATCATATCTTAGAGTTGAGTTACATGATATTTTATATCATACTCTTGTCATGCATGATTTTTACTTATTGAGCATTAGCTCATGTTTTCATGCATTGTAGGTGAACATGGTGAGACTTGAGACCTCTGATTTACTGGCTGGTAGTGGAGCTCCTACAGGCTTTAAAAGATCAATATACTTGGATGACGACCTGTTAGGCTATTTTGTGAGCTGTGTTTTTGATTTTACAGTTATTGTATTATATTAGTGACTTTATCATGTATATCACTTTTAAAACTTATTTGTGATAGAGAGTTTGGGTTTGTGATGGTTTTGATAGACTTGGTTAATGTTTAATAACTACCTATGTATATACAGTGTTACAAGATATGAAAATACTTTACTTTTATCAATGTTTTATGAACTGAGTAAAAAAAAAGAGTTATACACATGTATACGTGCACAAATTATGTTGCACAGGTTGTTTATATATATATTTATATATATTGTTGGGATGTTGGGAGGTTGTGACAAGTAAGTCCATGATATCAAGTATCACGAGACTCACATATAATACGTAAACTATATGAGCTAACGCTCAGCATGTAAAGATTATGCATGTCAAAAAATAATCCACAATATCAAGTCATGCATCTCAAAATGCTATATCCACAATGCAATTCCATGCATCAAAACCTTTATCTCAAAATAATTTCTTTCTTGGGCCCCTGACCAATGCGATACCATGCACCGAAAAAGAGATCTGCACACCGCCATAATCCAATGGCCAATAATCATATAAGCATGAAAATCCATGCACGCGAACCTACAAATCCATGCATACAACCATACAAATCCATGCATGCTTCGGTGCACTAATAGCAATCAGAAAAAATATTTTCCTTTCTCATAATCATGCCGTGTAATGCAAAATTTATCTCAATGCTTGTATATGATGCATGGATGTGCCAATACCCATGTATGTATGCTCAATGGACATGAATGGCAGTAATACGTGCCCCCTGCCCTGCACATATGATCTATGATATTACATATAAATCACATATTTACTATGTTTATGCATTGTAGTTGCAAATGAATCTTTACTTATCTTTGATCAGTTATGTGTTGCTTCTAGGTTTCTTAAGTATTACTATCCTCAATTAACAAGTTCATTATACCTAATGTAGTATAAAGATCTTGAATCTCAATTAACTAAACAAGCTTACCACTTAGAAACTATAACCGAATACAACCTTCTACCCATCTTTGTTCTACATATTAAATGTATACTAACCTCATTTAATTGATGTTATAACTCTTATAACATCCCCCTAAATTTTAGGGATCAAATGCACCACATCTATGTTGGAACATGTTAATAAACCGAATGGGACAGATTCGCAATTTCACATTCTTTTGCTGTCACATTAATTTGCATGATTTTGACACTCATAGACATATTCATTCACTCCCCAATTTTTATCACACTTAGATAACATCAAAAAAAAATGTAACCATGTCAGAGAATAGATAAAACTCACGGATATAGCTTCCCAAGTTCAGCTCCCTTCACAGCATACTGTAATAGATTTTTCCTACAGTGAAAGTTTTGTACACTTCATGATATTAATGGTTTTGGCACCCTTACCTATATTCAATCACTCCCAAATTTTACCACACTTAGATGACATATACACAGAGCCAACCAGGATATAGTCTTTCCAAAACTAATGGATTTAATGCTGCAAAACCAGTCCCTTCACAAAGGATAGAATCTGAAATTTGATGGTGATAGGTTTGAGCATTTCTTCAATATCATGCTCTATTTCAATTTCTAACCAATGAAAATTTATTCCAATACTCTTAACTCATATATGAGCATTTATATGATGATACTTATAGGTTTTATTCAACATACCATACACTTTTGAAGCCTAAAACATGAGAAAAGAGCAAGGTGACAATTTCTACCACAAGTATTTCCTATTAAGTGTTTGTCATCAAAAACCCTTTCTTTGTGCACCAAAGTCTAACTAAAAACTTCCTACCACTTTTATAAGAGATATTTAAATCTTAATATGCAATAAACCCATTCAGAATAATCTAAAAACCAAAGGCAAAACCGTAGGTAAGTGTTACTGTAACACCCATTAACCTAACTGCAGAGCCTAAACAAGTTGATACAGTCAGGTCAAGAAATGTTAATTTTTCATCAATATTAGAGTTATGGTTTTAATAAAGTTCTCATTTTTAGCTATAAGAGAAAGAACTTGAATCGTTTTAAACACACCATATACATATATCAAAAATCATATATAATTATCAAAATATGTAAATTTACCAAATTGTTAAACGAAATTTTTCTTTTAACTTGGTATAATTTTTAATTGTTTGAAAAATAATTTTTCTTTGAAAAATAATTTTTCAGAAATAATTAAAATTAACATTTAATTTTAATATTCCAGAAAATAATAATAAAAAAAACGGACACGGAACGACACGACGAGCAGCATCACTACTGCCCGTTGGGCACGCCGGGGTGTCGTTCGCCCAGCGACGGGCGCCGGGTGACGGGCACCCAGCCAAGCACCGGGCGCCGGTGACGGGCGCCGGATGACGGGCGCCCAGCCGTCAGGTGTAGGGTGACGGACGCCCAGCCGTCGGGCGCCTGTAGGCGCGCCGGATGCCTGCCCGCGCAGCCGTCGGGTGTCTGACACCCGACGCCGGCGAATTTTTTTTTTCATATATAAACAATTTAAATAAGCAATTAAAATTATTCCAATTAAAATTTTCTAAAATATGCAAAATCAAATTTTACATAATTAACATGAATTTAAACAATTTAAAAAACATGTATTCATAAATTCGAAATTCACTAAATAAGCGAAATCGTGGCTCTAATACCACTGTTGGGTTCACTATAATCGCAGGGGTATACGCGGTGGAAAATTAAATTTTTTATCAAACATAAATTTATCCCCTTTGATTCGAAAGCGATTTTAACGATCGCGCTTATTCAAGTGAATATATAAATAAATATAAAATCGGATCATACCTTTCGTGCACTCCAGTTGTTGTAGGGAATGAAGCAATCAATTGCTTATCCTGGACTATCAGAACTCGCAGGGATCCAAGTGTCTCCTCTCTATCAGGTCCACGATACGGAAAACAACACCAATCAAAAGGATTCGCTAGTATCCATTTAATTGTTTACTAATCTAGAATCGGAGTATATTTTTAAGAACAATAAAGATTGATTCTTTAAGTTCTTGAAACAATAATATGAAGAAAATAACAAGAAACTGATTTTCTTTTTCTTTCTTTTCTTTTCTTGAAGAGTAAAAACCTTATCTTGGAAGGATTCCAAATCTTCCAAGAACTCTTCTTTTTTCACTCTTCTATTGTATGTGGACTAATTTGAGACTACATTAATCATCAAAATTGTCTACATACATTGTTGATATTAATTTGAACTCTTCAAATAATATCAAGATAGATATATATCATATATATACTATAATTATATTTATACATAAATTAAATCTTAGTGGCCTATTTTATCTTATAAAATTGGTCACTATATTTATTTATCTATAAATATGTTAATTAAATAAATCATATTTATTTAATTTATTCTTTTCATACTTTAGTGGGCTTCTTAAGTTATCCACATTTATTTTGGGCTTGGACTCAAAAATCCTCAAATCAATTCAATTGATTCAATCCCAATTTAATCAATCCAATTGATTAATTTAATTTACTCCAATTGGGCTTCCTAATCAAATTAGGTCCAATTAAATAATCCAATTACTTAATTGAATAATTTAATTTAACTATTAAATTAAATAGAACCCTTAATTAATTAATTGATCAGTATTAATTAATTAATTTCCAACCATTAGATAAAATCTAAAATTAAAAAATGTTACTTTCCATAAAGATGTGTGACCCTCTTAGGTTCACTACTAAGCTAGTAGTGGGTTTGCAACATTTGCAACTTATGAATAACAATTAATCCAATTAATTAATCCGCTTGGAATCAACTCCTTAATTCCAAGAGCCTCACTATCCATGAAAACACCTAGCAAGTAATCATGGCAAACTAGTCTTAGGTGAAATAGCCAGTAAACCTATTTCAGTTGCGAGTACCATACACGTACGGTCCTTTCGACAACTAATCTCCTAATTGAATCTAAGGCATGGATTATAAGTCGAAACCCTAAAAGATTCAATTACTGTGATCCCATTTCAAGTTCCAATGATTCTTGATGAATCACAATTCATTCTGCCTTGGCCAAGGTCTTTGAATCACGAACTATGAAAACACAGGAGATTCCCTTGTTTAATAAGACAAGTGTCGAATTCTATGTTGGCCACTGACAAACCTCCATGCACACCAGTGCAACACCCAACATACCCCATTTGTGATTGTCAAGCAATCAGAAGATATATCAAAGTGCTGCAGGATGCACACAAAGCTACCATCGTGCCTCAAGTCTAAGGACTAGTCGTGTACTATCGCAACACAGAAATTCTTATTTCGACGGGCAAAGCCTCCAACTAAGAATTTCTTGCAGGCCATATTCGGTGTACTTGTTCCCTAACAAGCACCCACATATATGCACTTACGTCTCTACGCTAATGCCAATGGAATGTGACATCCTCGTCTCACGAGCATGCATTATATGTATGAGTCTTACTGAGCTATTTGATGTCCCATCTCAAAAAATGCTCGACTCGGAACTTATTTAAGACCAAAGCCTTAGAGGCATGTTCCATGATCGCCATCATATGTGCGACCATGCCCCGTAGCTAAATTTGGTCTAAAGACTTTATCTAATGTGCAAAAATAAAAAATGCAAGACATAAGATAAAGAAAATGCCTTTTTATTAATATGATTTCCAATAAGATTGTCTTTACAAAAGCAAAAGAGTATAATAAACCCAATCTAATTGGGGCATTGGACATCCTACTCTAACAGATATATCTTCTGATTGCTTGACAATCACAAAGGGGTATGTTGGGTGTTGCACTGGTGTGCATGGAGGTTTGTCAGTGGCCAACATAGAATTCGACACTTGTTTTTTTTTTTAAACAAGAGAATCTTCTGTGTTTTCATAGTTCGTGATTCAAAGACCTTGGCCAAGGCAGAATGAATTGTGATTCATCAAAAATCATTGGAACTTGAAATGGGATCACAGCAATTGAATCATTTAGGGTTTCGACTTATAATCCATGCCTTAGATTGAATCAGGAGATTAGCTGTCGAAAGGACCGTACGTGTATGGTACTCGCAACTGAAATAGGTTTACTCGCTATTTCACCTAGGACTAGTTTGCCATGATTACTTGCTAGGTGTTTTCATGGATAGTGAGGCTCTTGGAATTAAGGAGTTGATTCCAAGCGGATTAATTAATTGGATTAATTAATTGGAATAATTGTTATTCATAAGTTGCAAATGTTGCAAACTCACTACTAGCTTAGTAGTGAACCTAAGAGGGTCACACATCTTTATGGAAAGTAACATTTTTAATTTTAGATTTTATCCAATGGTTGGAAATTAATTAATTAATACTGATCAATTAATTAATTAAGGGTTCTATTTAATTTAATAGTTAAATTAAATTATTCAATTAAGTAATTGGATTATTTAATTGGACCTAATTTGATTAGGAAGCCCAATTGGAGTAAATTAAATTAATCAATTGGATTGATTAAATTGGGATTGAATCAATTGAATTGATTTGGGGATTTTTGAGTCCAAACCCAAAATAAATGTGGATCACTTAAGAAGCCCACTAAAGTATGAAGAGAATAAATTAAATAAATATGATTTATTTAATTAACATATTTATAGATAAATAAATATAGTGACCAATTTTATAGGATAAAATAGGCCACTAAGATTTAATTTATGTATAAATTAATTATAGTATATATATATGATATATATCTATCTTGATATTATTTGAAGAGTTCAAATTAATATCAACAATGTATGTAGACAATTTTGATGATTAATGTAGTCTCAAATTAGTCCACATACAATAGAAGAGTGAAAAAAGAAGAGTTCTTGAAAGATTTGGAATCCTTCCAAGATAAGGTTTTGAAGTAGTTCAAAATAGAAAAACTTTCCAAGAGTTGGAAAAGGATTAAAATTTTTAGCCCTATATATATGAGGGATGAAAATTACATAATTCAATTCAAAAATTTGAGCAAAAATATTTTGTTTAAAGTCTTCTATTTTTACTCTTCAAGAAAAGAAAAGAAAGAAAAAGAAAATCAGTTTCTTGTTATTTTCTTCATATTATTGTTTCGAGAACTTAAAAAATCAATCTTTATTGTTCTTGAAAATATACTCCGGTTCTAGATTAGTAAATAATTAAAAGGATACTAACGAATCTTTTTGATTGGTGTTGTTTTTCGTATCGTGGACCTGATAGAGGGGGAGACACTTGGATCCCTACGAGTTCTGATAGTCCAGGATAAGCAATTGATTGCTTCATTCCTACAACAACCGGAGTGCACGAAAGGTATAATCCGATTTTATATTTATTTATATATTCACTTGAATAAGCGCGATCGTTAAAATCGCTTTCGAATCAAAGGGGTTAAATTTATGTTTGATAAAAAATTTAATTTTCCGCTGCGTATACCCCTACGATTATAGCGAACCCAACATAAAGACCTATAGAGATTATAGTAAGGGATATAAAGTAACTTCAAAATGAGAACATCTCATTAGTTAAAGTACTAAGTAGAAGTCAATCAACAGAAGAAGCTATTTGGAAAAGGAAGCATAAAATGATAATTAAATATCTAGAGTTTTTTTTTTTGGTAAGTAAAATTTCGGGGACAAAATTTTAATAAGGAGGGGAGAATGTAATACCCAATCCTCACACTACTCACTTGGCCAATGTGATTCATGCATTACATGCAACTTATATGCTAATTTGCATTAACATTTACATGGCATCTTATATAGCATTCTTAATCGTTAGACCTCTAATGCTATCACATGATATTAGTGGTTGAGATCTTATAAGCTAATTAAGAAATTTTATATTTAAATAAGAAAAATAATTGATTGGTCGATATATTGGATATTCATAGGTTATATGTTATAATTTTGAAAGTGTTAAAGGTGTTACTAGTAAGTTTATATGATTCGATTTAATTAGATCAAGGTGTTTTAAAAGTATACATCCATGGATTAATATACTTGTGGTATTGGACATGATATAATGTGATTTAAGTGTCATAATACAAGGTCCATATGTGCATATGATTTTAGAAATGCAAACTAGACAATCATTTAAGAATCGAATGTCAATCGGTTTGGAGATCGAATGAACGGACATAGGAATTACCTATGGGAATGAATGGTGACTAAGATAGGCTCCAACCAAATAAGAATATGTGAGACACACAAGATTAGAGTTTCAATATAACGGAGAAAATCAGATTATACCATTACATGCCACCTCAAGCTTCGCTATGCTTTCTTATGAAGCTTAAGCTAACATCTCAAGCTAACACCTCAAACCCTTCACCCTTAAGCCACGACCAGACACTCATTTCAGCTATTTTAATATTCCAAACACACACCTTAAGGTATCCAAGTGCTCCAAATTGATTCCAAGTTGAAATAAAAGCAAGAAAGCAAAGGAGAAGCGATTACCATCAAGTTTAACCTCAAAATCTACATAGGTAACACTAATCTACGGTTTTGCCTTTGGTTTTCAGATTATTCTAAATGGTTTTATTTTTGACTAAGCTGTCAATATCTCTTACAAAAGTGTTAGGAAGTTTTTAGTTAGACTTTGGTGCACAAAGAAAAGGTTATTGATGACAAGCACTTAATAGGAAATACTTGTGGATGAAACTGTCACTTTACTATTTTCTTGTATTTAGGCTTCAAAAGTGTATGGTATGTTGAATGAAACCTATAATTATTACTATTTACATGTCCATATATGAGTTAATAGTATTCTAATGAATTTTGATCTATTATAAATTGAAATAGAGAATGATATTGGAGAAACACTCAAACTGCCAAAGTAGCAAAATCTGTTTTGGTGTGCTGTGAAGGAGACTGAATTAGGGGAGCTAAATCCATTAGTTGTTGAAATAATATAAATTTTTTGTCTCTGTGTATATGTTATATAAGTGTGGTAAAAAGTTGTGAGAGATTGAATATACGTAAGGGTGCCAAAACCATTAATGTCATGAAGTGCGCAAAACTGTCACCGTAGGAAAAATCTATTTCCGTATGCTGTGAAAAGAGCTGAACTTGGGAAGCTATATCCGTGATTTTTATCCATTATATGATATGGTTACATTTTGTTTGATGTTAGCTAAGTGTGATAAAAATTGGGTAGTGAATGAATATGTCTGAGGGTGTCAAAATCATCATATAAATTAATGTGGCAGCAAGAAAATGTGACGTGGTGAATCTGTCCCATTTGGTTCATTTACATGTTCCAACATAGATGTGATGCATTTGATCCATAACATTTAGGGAAATGTTGTAAGAGTTATAATACATCAATTAAGTGAGGTTAGTATACATTTAAGATGTGGAACAAAGGTACGTAGAAGGTTGTATTCGGTTATAGTTTCTAAGTGGTAAGGTTGTTTAGTTAAATTGAGATTCAAAATCTTTATACTACATTAGGTATAATGAACTTGTTAATTGAGGATGGTGATTGATATTGTAATGCTCAATTCTCAATTCTCTCCTACATAGCCACTAATAAGCATCTTGCATGAATATGCATCTAATCAATATGCATTATCGAATTATGGCATACAAATATTAATATATTAATAGTAAGTGAATATATTGTATTATCCAATTTCAAATGCTCAAAATAAGATCGATGAATGGTAGAAAAGTGACTTAAATAGATTTTTGTGATAAGTGATTATAATCACTTAATAAGAGATAGGTGCGAAAATGAGGGATACGAAATTACAAGACTAAGTTTTAGGTAATGACCATATACCTTTTTATTTGTTTTATTTAGTGGTATGAATAATGTTTGTGATTTCAAGAAAATATATAGATATCGGATATTGGACGAGCTATTATGGAATATATTGTTAATATTTGATTTGCCACAATAAAAGGGATATATGTAAAAGTTCATATGTTGGAATGACTTATTTATGCTTTTATTTACAGGTGGAATGGGAAGGCATTTAGAAATTTTGTACATGATAATGGAATTGGGTTATTATTCATAGGTTATCTGAATATGCTCATTGTTTCTTAATTTACCTTAAGTATTCCATGGAAAGACAAATGTATAGGAAGCAGTTAGACTTTATGGTTTATTAGTGTCTATTAGTTCTGATGTAGATTTAAGGTCTTTGTCCACTTCCTAAAAGATCTTACATTAGGTTTTGGTAACAAATTATATTTTAGTATTGTGATCATCCATGCATCAATCGGCAACCAGGACAAACAAATTAGGCTTCGCAAGATATGCTTGGAGATTGTGCATTAGATTATTGATGTCAATTAAGAAAATTATTTCTTGGGAGGAATTTCTTATCACAACAGTGATAAGGCTACTTGAGATAGTTCTCTATGAGGCATTGTATGATAGAAAATATAGGTCATTCTTTTATTAAAATGAATTTGGTGTTATTTTAGGCTAAATATGGTTTGGAAAATGATAGAAGTTGTAACACCCCTTAACCTAATTGCAGAGCCAAAACAAGCTGATATAGTTCAGTCAAGAAAAGTTAATTTTTCATCATTACTAGAGTTATGGTTTTTAATAAAAGTTCCCATTTTTAGTTATAAGTGAAAGAGCTTGAATCGTTTTAAACACACCATATACATATATCAAAACTGAGTACAACTGTTTACAAAACCATAACAGAGTGGCTTATTTAAAAACAAAATAGGGTTTTCAAAATATGATACAAAATAGCTCGAACCATGGCATATGAACAAATCTCTGTCCGACCGCTCTAGAGACTCAGTGAACCTCTCAACCTGTACATTTCCACCTGCATCACATGAATCTAATGAGTTAAAGGCTCAGTAAGGTTAAACTGATGCAATAACAAATAACGTACATACAAATCACATAAATGATTAAATGCAGTATTCAATTTAATAACTTTCTTTCATAAATCATTCTTTAGGGCCCTTGAAGTGTGGTACCTAAATAATAGCGATAGACCGTAGTTTTCGGAACCTGTTCATAATGATTGGCCAATAAGAGAACTAATATGGGGTTTTCATACTTGGTCTTTCAACCTCATGTATTAGCCGTATTCTATCTCATTCATTGTGGCTTTCCTATACCGGTTTTTCAACCTCAAGTATTTGCCACTATTTGTTGGGTCTGCCGGTCCCTCCCGCATCCCTTGTCTACCCGACCATCAATCAAGTACCATACTTCTTTTTCAAAAACGTCATTATATCCTTAATAGTATCATGCTTCATAAACCATAAATGCATCAAACATTACATCATTTCACAAATAATAACAATCATATTAAAACATGAACAACATTATATGATTCTTGTGATACAGCAAATGAAAGCTTCAACTTACCTCAAGTCCAATTTGTGGCAAGTGAAAAGACCAATCTCTTTGGAAGATAGGATGTGCTAAAGGCCTAACATAATCAAATCATGTACCATTTAATATCCTTTTTATAAATCATTTAGTCTACTCTAGTTAAAGTTTATATACACTTTTCAATCTTTTGTAAAGAATTCCATATCAATTACATAACCTTAAAAACAATGCATACTCCATATTTTACTACTAATTCAAGATATTAAATATTAGGGCAGCCATTAAATAACTAATAATTCAAATATAATTATTAGGGCAGCCCCTAAAACATGAACATAATCCGAATTAAAATGACGTAAACTTGATTCTAACTTAAATTGATTCTAACCTTCAATTAAGAAAACTAATTGCTATTGTTCACAATCATTTGTAGGCACCTTCAAACACAATATAAGCATTACAAAATCAATAGAAACAAGTAAATTAAATAATTTCACAAGACTATAAACTAGCTTAATTAACTTGGTTTTGGCTTCAAGTGTAACTTACTTAAGTTTTCAATCATACAAAAACACACTAAAATATGTAACCATCCAAGATACTACAAATTCATCATAAGAAACATTGAAAAAGAATATACCTTGATTAAGTTGGAATTAAGCTTCAAAATCAACGGTTTTCAAGCTTAAAAAGGGTGGAACTTGTTCTAGTTTGTGTTCTATGAATTCCTATAGATTGAATTTAATTTTTGTGAGTATGAGAGTGTGGAAATTTGGGAGAAACTTAGGAGAATAAGGGCTGGTCATATTTGAGGTGCTTCCACAAGAAATATTGATGAAAATGATTTATTTGACCTTTCAAAGAGAGATAAGTGGAGGGTGATGATTGGTTGCATCATGCTTGGTGTCTTCTCATGCCAAAAGCCACGTTCATGGGCTAAGGAGATGATAAAAATTGATGCTTTGGTGTTATAATCAAGTGCAATGCGGTTTAGAATGGTTTTATGCAACCTAGTCAACCAACCGATCAAATTGCACCATTTTGCATACTTTTAGTTCTTAGCCAAATGTAACATATTTCAACTAAATATTTAGGCAATTAATCACTGTAGCACATAACTAGTATGGAACAATACAAATAATTCATTTCATGGCCATTCAACACATCAATCTTCCTTAACCGATATACCGAGCTTTTCACTGCAAAAAGGCACTTAAGGAATATGTTAAATCAAGAAATAAAAGTTTGATCTCATATTTCATATACTAATGCATGTTAAAGCATAACTAGAGCATATAATAATAATTATTCAAGTTTGTGCAATCATGCTATTTGTATGCCATAATTCAATAATACACATTAATTAGATGCATATTCATGCAAGATGCTTATTATTGGCTATGTAGGAGAGAATTGGGCATTACAGAAGTGGTAGAACAAATTTCCAATGTATGAAAATTAGTTAGAGATGACCATAGAGTTATGCAGATTAAAGAGGAATATCTTTGTAATTTATGATAGGGGATCAAATTTTTGAAGGTGTCTCCAATGAAGGGGATTATGCAGCTTGGGCAAAAAAAAAATTTGGGATGCAGCCATTTTCATCTTCCAAACACACACCTTAAGGTATTCAAGTGCTCCAAATTGATTCCAAGTTGAAATAAAAGCAAGAAAAACAAAGGAGAAGTGATTACCATCAAGTTTAACCTCAAAATCTGCATAGGTAACACTTATCTACGGTTTTACCTTTGGTTTTCAGATTATTCTGAATGGTTTTATTGTTTAAAAAAGTGTTAGGAAGTTTTTAGTTAGACTTTGGTGCACAAAGAAAGGGTTTTTGATGATAAACACTTAATAGGAAATACTTATGGTGGAAACTATCACCTTACTGTTTTCTTGTGTGTTAGGCTTCAAAAGTGTTTGGTATGTTGAATAAAACCTATAATTATTACCATTTACATGTCCATATATGAGTTAAGAGTATTGGAATTAGTTTTGATCAATTAGAAAATAAAATAGAGAATGATATTGGAGAAACACTCAAACTGCCAAAGTAGCAAAATCTCTTTTGGTGTGCTGTGAAGGACACTGAATTAGGGGAGCTAAATCCATTAGTTTTGGCAAGAATATAACCTGTTTGTCTCTGTGTATATGTTATATAAGTGTCGTAAAAAGTTGGGAGTGATTGAATGTATGTAAGGGTGCCAAAACCATTAATGTCATGAAGTGCGCAAAACTGTCATCGTAGGAAAAATCTGTTTCAGTATGCTGTGAAGGGAGCTGAACTTCGGAAGCTATATCCATGCGTTTTAGCCATTTTATGACATGGTTACATTTTTTTTGATGTTATATAAGTGTGATAAAGATTGGGGAGTGAATGAATATGTCTAAGGGTGTCAAAATCATCATGCAAATTAATGTGGCAACAACAAAATGTGAAGTGGTGAATCTGTCCCATTTGGTTCATTAACATGTTCCAGCATAGATGTGGTGCATTTGATCCCTAACATTTAGGAAAATGTTGTAAGAGTTATAATAAATCAATTAAGTGAGGTTAGTATACATTTATGATGTGGAACAAAGGTACGTAGAAGGTTGTATTCGGTTATAGTTTCTAAGTGGTAAGGTTGTTTAGTTAAATTGAGATTCAAGAACTTTATACTACATTAGGTATAATGAACTTGTTAATTGAGGATGGTGATTGATATCTTGTATTTTAATAGATTGTTTCACATCTAGGGTTGGGGAGTAATACTTAAGAAACCTAAAAGTAACACACAACCGATCAAAGTTAAGTAAAGATTCATTTGCAACTACAATGCATAGGCATAGTAAATATGTGATTTATATGTAATACCATAGATCATATGTGCATAGTAGAGGGCACGCATTACTGTTGTGTTATGTTGTGGGCATATTCTAATTTTTATATTCATTATTATTATGTAAAGTGCTGACTATATATAAACAGTGATTTTTCTACATACAGGGTTATATGTGAGAAAATATTTTACTGTTTCTCAAACTGCTACATTTGACAAAAGTAAATATATATATATATATATATATACACACACACACATGCACATATATGTGCTACCTTGTCAGAATTATTGTTATACCAATATCTATATTTAGTGGTGGGGGTGTTACAGTAACCACTCTTAAACCTCTCTCTCATACTTAAGTAACACCTCCACCTTTTCCTAGGAAGTTACCAAATTCTAAGAAAAATGAGCAAGAAAAGAAAATCCTTGAGGCTTTTCAACAAGTAGAGGTAACTCGATGCGATCAAGCATGTGCCTTGATATGTTAAGTTCCTCAAAGAGCTATGCACTAACAAATGAAAAAGTAAGTGTGGGGAGAATGTTTAGGCAGTTCTTCAAAGAAAACTCCTCCCAAAGCATAAGGATCTGAGCACTTTTACCATCCCTTGTACCATTGGTAAGACCAGATTTGAAAAATGCATGTTAGATTTAGGAGCATCAATTAATGTTATGCCATATTCTATTTATGCTTCTCTAAATCTAGGACCTTTAAAAGAAACTAGTGTTAGCACATAATTGGCTAATAGATTTAATGCATATCCAATAGGGGTTGTGGAAGATGTTCTTGTGCAAGTGAATGAATTAGTTATCCCTACTGATTTTTATGTTCTAGAGATGGAGGATAGCACATGCCCTAATCCTACATGCATTCTTTTGGAAAGACCATTCATAAAGATAGCCTGAGCTAAGATTGATATTCTTGATGGCACTCTTACTATGGAGTTTGATGGCGAGGTTATAAAATATAATATTTTTTTGAAGCCATGAGATATCATACTAACATGAATGTTGTTTCTGTAGTTCACATTATTTATCCTAAATCATAACAGATGCTTGAGTTCACTAGCAAGGATGGAGTGGAGGTTACTTTACAAAAACATCTCCTTATGGAGGATTTGAAAGAAAAAAAGTTAGATGTGCAAATATTGGGGGATGTGGAAAATTATGTAATGGGGTTGGATTCGTTGCCAAAAAAAATCAAGGTATTATGTCTCTTATGTGGAATTGCCAATATGTAATGAAAGGCTTCTACCTTTTGTGCTGCAGATACCTACAATGGAGGTTAAACTAATCTCATACTATTTTAAATATGTCTACTTGTGTGAGAAAGAAATATCACTAGTCGACATTGTTAAACACCTCACTAAAGTACAAGCGGACAAACTTATTTGAGTGTTTCGAAATTATAAGATGGTGATTGGATGGATGATGGCTTTAGCAGTATATGTTGATGAGTGATGAAGGAGGCAATATCGGGCTGAGGACGTAAAACCAAGCACTTGTTGGGAGGCAACCCAACATATGGAAAAAAGATTATGAGAGCCAATAATCACAATTTTACTTTGTCTAACTCTTGTTCTCTTTTTTTTATGCATTTAATTTTTTTTTACTTTTTTCTATTTTATTTTGTTCTAATAAAAAATGCATGCTCACAATGTGGTAGGTAGTGTTTTTTACATTTTTTCATGCAAGAGCAAATAGTAGTCACTTTTGGACAAAGAAAACCGCTATAAAGATCTTGTAGTGTAGATTTTATTGAAATAATCTTTTCAAAGACACTAGTTAGGAAAGAATTAGGATCCTTCATAGTTAAGTGGCGGATAAAGGTACTCTGTCACTATTGAGTTGTATTTATCAGTTTCCAAACAACTAATACAAAAGAAAAACAAAAAAAACAGAAAATGAAGATATTTAAGAGTAGTTTCCAAAAATTTAGAAGATAAAATTATATTCATTAAGGATTGACTAAGTAAGGAGTGTCTAAATGATATTCGATTGACTCTTGAGATGCCTTCTTGTGGATTCATGCATTGTGCAATTTTTAATTTATGGACTCACTTTCGGGATGAATATGAGCGTTATAGTCTTAGGAATCTGACATTAAAAGACCCTATTTGCCAGTTTACATAAAAATTAGATGGGAAGTATATCCTCAACCTATAGAGGGCTTTTAAGCTGTTACTGAACGTAAAACTAAAGAAAGATGTGAGCTACAGTCACAACTACGTATACATTAATATGTAGTAGTTAATTTTTTTCCAAATTTTGTGTCCTTATTTTCAACCTTTCTGACAAAAGAAAAATAATAAGTGCATATTTTGACATATTTTTGTATCAAATCCTTTATATTTTTTTTGCTTTATTCTTGTTAATATTATTATTTTATTAATGTTTTGTGTTAGAGAATCATTGAATATAAAAAGATCAAAAGAAGCATGTTTCCAAACTTGTGTAGTTTTTGTATTTTAAACATAACTCCAGGATCAAAAGCCCTATGGATCTGAATCTTGCTTCATTTTATAGCCAAGAGATAGGACTACGATTTTCTGTTGGAAGCTCAACCCAATTCAGTCTTGATTATAGTAGAAAATTTATCCAAGTGGTTGCACAAAATAGCTCACCAAAAATTCGGATCAGTTCATCCTAGTATTAACTTATTTGACCAATTAGATCATATCTCTTAAGCCCAAATTAATTTTTGGGCAGACTTTTGGATATGTTATACATAAGAGGTAAATAAACAAGTTTGAAGAAGATAAGATGGTGAGAAAATATGTCAAAATGGTAAAAACATATGTTGAATTGTGTTGCTACTGTTAAACGATGGCTCTTGGACATGATTCAGTAATTTAACTATATCTCCTTCATAAGATAACCAAATTTGACAAATGATATATGAAAATATATTATCACCGAAAGCTCGACAACTTTTGTTCTTTATTCATCATCAAAATATGGTTGTATCAGACATAAAATGCAATTCATTTGGGCAGGTAAGAATTTTGAGGACTTGGTGTAACAACTTACCAACTCTTGGCAACTAGCACACCACTTGATTAACTCCTCCATTATTTGTTTGGCCTCTAGCATATTCCAAGTACTATAAATAGGCCATGTATTAAACTTGTAAGAGAAGGGGGTAGAGGGTTTCTTTAGACTAAGTTTTCTAGTATGTATGTTTTCTACTAATATAAGTTTAGTAGTAGTAATAGAAATACATTCTCTAGTTTCACTTTTATTTTTAGTCTTTCCTACTTTTATATGTCTTTTTAAATTTTATTTTTCTAAATAAAAAGGATGAACCTCATGATGGAGGAAGAAGAATGGTTATAAGGGTAGAAAATATTTAAGTATGTTAGTATTATTATTTTGAGTTAAACCCTACTTGTTTTGTGGTGATTCTTGATTTATGTATCTCCAATGGCACAACAAATACTTGGGTTCATTTAGCTTATTGTACTATTTTACCCCACCAACTGCTAATGTAAAACCTTGATTTGTTATTGACAAAGGTGTGCATAAATGCTTGATCCCATAAATAAGTGTTGGCGTTAAGAGAAAATTTAGAAATAATAAGACAATATCATGATTACCTTTTTGCATTAGTTATTTGATAATATCTTCCATCGGAACCTTTATTATGTATGGATTTTATGTATGGTATCGCAGTCATAATTCTTAGCGTTTAGTTAGAAATAATTTTGAAATATTGTTTGGAAATTTGTTTGAATCATCTCCACACACTTCCACCATGGCTGAAAATGAAAGTGACTAGGATGAAAATGAGAATCAACAGGTGTGTACCATGCGTTATTACTTGCAACCTCCTTGAAATTCTTCTCCTTCTTATTTCATTTTTCCTCTCAATACAAATAACTTTCGATTCAAGCTAGGTATGATCCATTTACTTCCTAATTTCTATGGTTCAGACTCTGAAAGCCCTTACTTGCATTTGAAAGAATTTGAAGAAGTATGTGCCACTTTTGATTATCAAACTTACACAAATGAGATTGTTAAGCTCAAATTATTTATTTTTTCTTTAAAAGATAAAACAAAAACTATGCTTAATTCTTTAAAACCTATGTCAATTGACACTTGGCAATAAATGCAAGTTGATTTTTTGAATAAAATCTTTCCAACTTATAAAACTAATGCTTTGAAAAGACAAATTCAAAATGTTTCTCAAAATTCTAATGAAACTTTCTTTTAATGTTGGGAAAGATTTAATTTTTTTTTGAATTCATGCCCACATCATGGTTTTGATAAATAGCGCTTAATTAGTTTCTTTTATTATAGTTTAACTCCTGAAACAAAATAATTTGTTGAAACAATATGTATTGGTGAGTTTCTTGATAAAAAACCTGATGAAGCCCTAGAATATCTAGATCATTTGGCAGAAAACTCTCAATCATGGCATAGTGTTAATTCTTTCGAAGGTTCTATTAGATCTAATCTTGTTAATAGTAATAAAGAAAAATATTACCTTAGCCAAGAAAATGATCTAAATACTAGGATTACTAGTTTAACAAGAAAAGTTGAAGCCATTGAACTTAAAAAAGTTAAGGAAATCAAATCTGTGCAAAAGAAAGAAATTTGTAGCAATTGTGAACTATTGTGGCACTCCACCAATGATGTCCAAACATTCCAGTACAAGCAAAATTTCATGAACACATTCAAAAAACCTTTCCATTCTCTATATTCTAAAACTTGTAATCCGCAATCGAGAAATCATCCCAATTTTAGTTGGTGAGATGATAATCGTGCGCAACCGATTATCATCTCCACATACAAAATCCTTAGAGGAGACTTTGCAAGCATTTATTCATAAACAAACAAACATCAATAATCAGACTTCAGAAGCTATCAATGAGATCAAAAGCACACTTTCAACACTGACAGCTTCTTTGCGTACTCATTGAAAAGGTAAATTTCCTGCTCAACCTCAACTTAATCCTTCCACTAAGTGTCATGTTTCTTCTTTAGGTGAAAATTCAGTCAAAGAGGCTAATTCAGTAACTCTTCGGAATGGAACAATTATTGATAACACTAAGGAGAAAGTTTCTAGTGCACCTCCAAAAATGAAGAATGAAAATAGTCTTGATGATGAAGGTTAGTGTGAAAATGATGAAAAGGAAAAATATTTACCTCTAACACCCTTTCCTCAAAGATTGCAAGCAACTAAGAAATTGAACTTAAATGCTGAAATCTTTGAAGTTTTTAAACAAGTCAAGATTAATATTCCATTGTTGGATGTAATCAAGCAAGTTCTACCTTATGCCAAATTTTTGAAAGATTTGTGTACAATCAAAAGAAAATATTATGTACAAAAGATCCATTGAACAATTTATGCCAACTTTCAATTATGTAACTGAAAGTGTTAGTTCAATCATCAAACAATTCACTCCACCCAGGTTGTCCAACTATTTCATATATCATAAGAAACACTAGAATAAAGCGTGCATTGCTTGATCTTGGTGCTAGTGTAAATCTTATACCTTTCTCAATTTATGAACAGTTAGGTTTGGGAGAACTTAAGACAACTTCTGTTGTACTCCAGCTAGCTGACCGTTCAATTAAAGTTCCAAAAGTAGTAGTAAAATATGTGTTGGTATAAATTGATAAGTTTTACTTTCCATTTGATTTCATTATTTTGGACACAGAACCTGTTGCACAAACACATACAAAAATCCCTATCATTTTGGGTCATCCTTTTCTTGCAACTTCAAATGCTTTGATCAATTATAGGAATGGTATTTTGAAGTTATCATTTGGAAATATGACTTTGGAACTAAATGTGTTTAATGTTTATAAGCAACCTGTAGAAGATGTTGAAGTACAAAAAGTGGATTCAATTGAGGAACTTGTTCATGAATACTTTACTACCACTAACTCTTAAGATTTTTAAACACTTGTTTTAAAAGTGAAAGTATTTGTAAAATGGAACACGCTAATACTCTCTCTAAATTTTTGCAAGTACAAGAAATTCATATTTGGAAGCCAAGGTTTGAAGAACTTTCATCATCAATAGTAAAATATATTCCATCAAGTATTAAAGCTCCCGTGGTTGATTTGAAACCTTTTCCAGTTGATTTGAAATACT
Source organism: Paulownia fortunei (assembly GCA_019321725.1). NCBI lineage: Eukaryota > Viridiplantae > Streptophyta > Magnoliopsida > Lamiales > Paulowniaceae > Paulownia > Paulownia fortunei. The sequence goes on from CM033112.1 coordinate 9,251,674, forward strand.
CTTTCTTGGGTGAGAATGAGACTTTTCCAGTAATAATTTCTTCCAAACTTGATGCATCTCAAGAAGGTAAGTTGATCGAAACTCTAAAAAGGCATAAGCATGCTTTAGGAAGGACCATTGCTGATATTGAAGGTATTAATCCTTTAATTTGCACACATAACATCTATCTAGAGGAAAATGCTAAACCTTCTATAGAAATGCAACGAAGGCTAAATCCTAATATGAAAGAAGCAGTGAGAAATGAAGTCATTAAACTTTTAGATAATGGAATCATTTATCCTATTTCTGATAGCAAATGAGTAAGTCCTACTCAAGTTGTACCTAAGAAATCTAGAGTTACTGTAGTCAAGAATGACAATGATAAATTAATTCCATCTAGGGCTGTTACTAGTTGGCGAATGTGTACTGATATAGGAAACTCAATTGAGTTACTAGAAAAGATCATTTTCCATTACCTTTCTTGGATCAAATTTTAGAAAGAGTTGCGGGACATGAATTTAATTGCTTCATAGATGGATATTTTGGGTATAATCAAATTGCAATTGTACTTGAAGATCAAGAGAAAATAACTTTTGCATGTCCTTTTACATTGAACAAATTTAGATCTTATCTTGTCGGCTCACCAATTGTTGTTTTCAGTGATCATGAAACTTTAAAATATCTTTTGTCACAAAAAGATGCCAAACCTAGACTGATTAGGTGGATTATTTTACTCCAAGAATTTAATATTACGATTTGAGATAAAAAGGCAGTAGAGAATGTGGTGACTGATCATTTGTCGAGTCTTGTTTGTGATGACTCATTTCAAACCACACCCATTAAAGACACTTTCCCTGATGAACAACTATTTATTATTTCTATTTTACTTTGGTTTGCTGACATTGTTAATTTTCTTGTGATAGGAAAGATGTCATCGCATTAGAACTCTCAAGATAAAAAAAAGTTTTTGACTGAGGTGAAAAACTTTTATTGGGATGATTCATAACTATTCAAATACTGTCCTGATCAAATCTTTTGAAGATGTGTGCCTGACAATAAGATAAGTAATCTTGTTAAATTTTATCATTTAAAAGCATGTGGTGGTCACTTTTCAGCAAAGATAACCAATGCAAAAATCTTACAATGTTGATTTTATTGGCCAACTCTTTTCCGAGACACTTACACTTTCTGCAAAAGTTGTGAACATTGTCAAAAGTTTGGGTCCCTTTCAAAGTAAAATATGATACCGTGCACCCTATTCTAGTGATTGAAATCTCTTTAACTGTTGGGGTATTGATTTTATGGGACCATTTGCATTATCATTTGGTTTTCTTTACATAATGGTTGCCTTAGATTATGTTTCAAAATGGATCAAAGAAATTCCTTATCAAAACAATGATCACAAAATAGTGATAAATTTTTTGAAAGAAAATATTTTAAGTTGATTTGGAATTCCTCGATTTATTATCAGTGAAAACATTTTGTAACAAAGTTTTTGGAACTTTAATGAGGAAATATGAAATCGTACATAAAGTTGCAACCTCTTATCACCCTCACACAAACAGATAAGTTGAACTTGCAAAGAGGGAGATAAAATAAATTTTGTAAAAGACAGTTAACCAAACCATAAAGATTGATCTCTTAGACTTACCGATACACTTTGGGCATACAGAACTCCTTTCAAAACATCATTAGGCATGTCTCCTTATAGGATAGTTTATGGAAAACCTTGTTATTTACCTATTGAACTTGAACATAAAGCTTATTGGACAATTAAAATGTTTAACTTCAACCTTGATGAAGCTTTAAAATTGCGCAAATTACAAATCAATGAACTTCAGGAATTAAGAAATGATGCATATGAGAATTCTAAAATTTATAAAGCAAGAATCAAAGATTTTCATTATAATAAAATTTCAAGAAAAATATTTGAGATTGGTCAAAAGGTTTTGCTTTACAATTTTTGATTGCATTTGTTTCCTGGAAAATTGAGATCAAGGTGGAGTGGCCCTATTGATGTAGAAAAAGTATATCCTTATGGGGCGATTGACATTAAAAATCCTAGAAATGGTAACATATTCAAAGTAAATGGACAAAGAGTTAAACTATTTTTAGAAAATCAATTTTCACAAGAGGAAATTCTTTTTTCTTTCTAAAAAATGTAATTTTTTAAAATTTATAAAATTAGGATTGAAAGATTAATGATGCTTATGCACAAGGCCATCCCAGAGGACATGCAAAGGTAAGAGCAGGTGAGTTTTCACATGAGTTTCTAGATTTGCTTACTAGATATATGCCTGGTTTTGGTAAAAACACATTAAAAAAAAATAAAGGGTTAAAAAAAAAGAAAGTTTGTCACAATTGTGCTACATGGACTTGTAATATAAAGTGTCGTTCTTTAGGAATGGTTTCTAAAAATCGAGAATATAAACTTAAATTCATTATGGATGGACCGAGTAAGGAGTCTTTTAGATCACATTATATAACTTTTGAGATGCATTCATGTGGATTAGTACAACGTGCAATTCTTGATTTATGGGATCACTTTCGAAATGAATATGAGCATTCATGTGGATTAGTACACTATTGCCAATTTATAAGAAAACTGGATGAGAAGCATATCCTTGACCCATAGAGGTGTAACACCCCTTGACCTAACTGCAGAGCCTAAACAAACTGATACAGTTAAGTCAAGAAATGTTAATTTTTCATCTTTACTAGAGTTATGGTTTTTAATAAAAGTTTCCATTCTTAGCTATAAGAGAAAGAACTTGAATCATTTTTAACACACCATATACATATATCAAAACTGAGTACATCTGTTTACAAAACCATAACAGAGCGGCTTATTTAAAAACAAAACAGAGTTTTCAAAATAAACTACAAAACATGTCGAAGCATGGCATATGAACAAATCTCTGTCCGGCCGCTCTAGAGACTTAGTCAACCTCTAAACCTGTACATTTCCACCTGCATCACATGAATCTAATGAGCTAAAGGCTCAGTAAGGTGAAACTGATGCAATAACAAATAACATATATGCACATCTCATAAATCATTAAATGCAATATTCTATTTAATAATTTTCATTCATAAATCATTCTTTAGGGCCCTTGAAGTGTGGTACCTAACTAATAGTGATAGACCATAGTTTTCGGAACCTGTTCATAATGATTGGCCAATAAGAGAACTAATACGGGGTTTCCATACTTGGTCTTTCAACCTCAGGTATTAGCCGTATTCTATCTAATTCATTGTGGCTTTCCTATACCGGTTTTTCAACCTCAAGTATTTGCCACCATTTGTTGGGTCCGCCGGTCCCTCCCGCGTCCCTCGTCTACCCGACCATCAATCAAGTACCATACTTCCTTTTCAAAAACCTCATTATATTCTTAATAGTGTCATGCTTCATAAACCATAAATGCATCAAACATTACATCATTTGACAAACAACAACAATCACATTAAAACATGAACAAACATTATATGATTCTTGTGATACACCAAATGAAAGCTTCAACTTACCTCAAGTCCACTTTGTGCTAGGTGAAAAGGCCAATCTCTTTGAAGATAGGATGTGTTAAAGCCTTGATTAAGTTGGATTTAAGCTTCAAAATCAACGGTTTTCAAGCTTAAAAGGATGGAAACTTGTTCTAGCTTGTGTTCTATGGATTCCTATGGATTGAATTCAACTTTTGTGAGTATGAGAGTGTAGAAATTTGGGAGAAACTTAGGAGAATAAGGGCTGGTCGTTTTTGAGGTGCTTCCACAAGAAATATGGATGAAAATGATTTCTTTGACCTTTCAAAGAGAGGTAAGTGGAGGGTGATGATTGGTTGCATCATGCTTGGTGTCTTCTCATGCCAAAAGCCACGTTCATGGGCTAAGGAGATGACAAAAATTGATGCTTTGGTGTTATAATCAAGTGCAATGCGGTTTAGAATGGTTTTATGCAACCTAGTCAACCAACCAATCAAATTGCACCATTGTGCATACTTTTAGTTCTTAGCCAATGTAACATATTTCAAGTAAATATTTAGACAATTAATCACTTTAGCATATAACTAGTATGGAGCAATACAAATAATTCATTTCATAGCCATTCAACACATCAATCTTCCTTAACCGAGATACCGAGCTTTTCACTGCAAAAAGGGCACTTAAGGAATATGTTAAATTAAGAAATGAAAGTTTGATCTCATATTTCATGTACTAATGCATGTTAAATCATAACTAAAGCATATAATAACAATTATTCATGTTCGTGCAATCATGCTATTTGTAAGCCATAATTCAATAATGCACATTGATTAGATGCAAATTCATGCAAAATGCTTATTATTGGCTATATAGGAGAGAATTGAGAATTGGGCATTACAATCCTTCCTTCCTTATAAAAATTTCGTCCTCGAAATTTGACGTACCAAATAATTCCGATACTTGCTCTGCATTTCTTCTTCTCTTTCCCATGTGGCCTCTTCTACAGAATGATTCCTCCATAATACTTTAACAAGTCGAATCTTTTTCGTTCTCAACTCTTTTTCCTTCTGATCTAGAATTTGCACTGGAACCTCTTCATAGGCTAAATCATGAGTCAATTCCAACGGTTCATAACTCAACACATGAGAAGGGTTTGAAATGTACTTTCTCAACATAGACACATGGAAAACATTGTGAACAGTAGATAATGATGGAGGTAAGGCCACTCTATAAGCTTTATCACCAACTCTTTCGAGAATCTCGAATGGGCCGACATACCTTGGACTGAGTTTTCCTTTCTTTCCAAATCTCATAACACCTTTCATGGGAGCTACTTTTAAGAACACATGATCCCCAATGGCAAACTCTAGATCTTTTCTCCGTTTATCTGCATAACTTTTCTGTCTACTCTGCGCAATCTTCATTCTCTCTCGTATCTTCTCCACTACCTTAGCGGTATGTTGAACTATTTCTGGACCAAGTAGGCTTCGTTCTCCAACTTCATCCCAATGAACTGGAGATCTACATTTCCTTCCATACAATGCTTCATAAGGCGCCATTCCAATTGTTGATTGGTAGCTATTATTATAAGTAAACTCCACTAATGGAAGCTTTGCATCCCAACTCCCTTGAAAATCTAGCACACAAGCTCTTAACATATCCTCTAATATTTGAATAACCCTTTCTGATTGCCCGTCACTTTGTGGATGAAATGCTGTACTGAATGCAAGTTTTGTTCCCATGGCACTGTGTAAGCTCTTCCAAAATGTAGATGTAAACTTAGGATCTCTGTCAGACACTATTGAAACTGGCACCCCATGTAACCTGACTATCTCTTTAATATATTGTTGAGCATACTGGTCCATATTGTATGTGGATTTCACTGGAAGAAAATGGGCTGATTTAGTTAATCTATCAACAATCACCCATATGGAATTATACCCCTTTTGTGTTCTAGGTAATCCAAGCACAAAGTCCATTGTAATGTGCTCCCATTTCCACTCTGGAATCAATAAAGGCTTCAACAACCCTGATGGTCTTTGATGTTCAATCTTAACTTGTTGACAAGTTAGACATTCAACCACAAATTTTGCTATATCTCTCTTCATTTTAGGCCACCAATAATGTTGTTGTAAGTCCTTATACATTTTTGTGCTACCTGGGTGTACTGAGTAAGGAGTAGTATGAGCTTCTTCTAAAATATCTCCTTTCATGGCCTTGTCAAACGGCACACACAGTCTCCCTTTATATCGAATAATCCCATCATCAGTAATAGAGAAGTCTGGCCTCTTTCCAACCTCAATCATTCTTTTCAATCTACACAAATGCGTGTCCACCTTTTGACCTTCTCTAATTCTATCTTGAAGTACAGGTCTCAACACTAAGGCTGACAACAAACACTTTTTCCCTTTAGGTACAATTTCAAGCTCTAATCTCTGCAAATCCAGTAATATTGACTTTTGTATAACAAAAAGAGAAGACGTGGATTTTCTGCTCAATGCATCTGCAACCACATTCGCTTTACCAGGATGATAGTTGATCACACAATCATAATCCTTCACAAGTTCTAACCATCTTCTTTGTCTCATATTCAACTCTTTTTGGTAAAGAAGTACTTCAAACTCTTATGATCTGTGTATATCTCACACTTCTCACCATACAAATAATGTCTCCAAATTTTCAAGGCAAAAACCACAGCAGCAAGTTCCAAATCATGGGTTGGATAATTCTTTTCATATTCCTTCAATTGCCTTGAAGCATAGGCAATAACCTTCCCATTTTGCATCAAAACAGCACCCAAACCATTTTTTGAAGCGTCGCTATACACCACGAATCCACCAATTCCAGTTGGAATGGTAAGAACAGGAGCTGTAGTCAATTTTTGTTTCAGTTCTTCAAAACTTCTTTCACAAGCATTGGTCCACAAGAACTTCACATTCTTTCTTGTCAACATTGTCATTGGAGTTGCTATCTTTGAAAACCCCTGAACAAATCGTCGATAGTACCCTGCTAATCCCAAGAAACTCCTTACTTCTGATACATTTGTTGGTGTTGGCCACTTAATGACAGCTTCTACCTTGCTCGGATCAACAGAAATACCATCCTTTGATACTACATGACCTAGGAATACCACTTGTTCAAGCCAAAACTCACACTTCTTGAATTTAGCATACAACTGTTTTCTTTAAGAACTTGCAGCACAATCTTCAAATGTTCCTTGTGCTCTTCTTTATCACGTGAATAAATTAGGATGTCATCAATAAACACAATCACAAATTTATCGAGATATTGCTTGAACACCCTATTCATTAGATCCATAAAAGCTGCAGGGGCATTGGTTAAACCGAAAGGCATCACTAGAAATTCATAATGTCCATACCTTGTTCGGAATGCAGTCTTTGGTATGTCTTCTTCCTTGATCTTCAATTGATGATACCCAGAACGCAAATCAATCTTAGAAAATACAGATGCTCCCTGCAATTGATCAAACAAATCATCTATTCTTGGGAGTGGATACTTATTCTTGACTGTTATCTTATTCAACTCTCTATAATCAATGCACAACCGCAATGTACCATCCTTCTTTTTCACGAACAACACAGGTGCTCCCCAAGGAGAATAACTAGGGCGAATAAAACCCTTATCAAGCAATTCTTGCAATTGAACTTTTAACTCTTTCAATTCTGTTGGTGCCATTCGGTATGGTGCTTTAGAAATAGAAGTAGTTCCTGGCATAACATCAATCACAAATTCGATCTCTCGATTCGGTGGTAGTCCGGTAAATCATCTGGAAATACCTCAACAAATTCTTGAACCACATCTACATTTTCTGGCTTTAATTGTGCTTCAACTGAGGTGTCCAGAACACTTGCCAAATACCCAACACAACCTTTATTCAACATCTTTTGAGCTTTCAAAGCAGATATAATTGGTAAGGACCGTGAGAATGAGATACCATTAAACATAAACTGTTCTTCCCCAGGTGGCTGAAAAATCACAATCTTCTTATTACAATCAATTGTTGCATGATATTTGGTAAGCCAATCCATACCTAGAATAACCTCAAAATTTGGCATCGGTAAAACAACAAGATCTGCATAGAGAGTCCTATCACTAATCTGAATAGAACAAGCCCTTAACATTTGGTTGGAATCCATTTCTTCCCCAGATGGAACAGTCACACTGTACCTTACTTTTAATAAATCTGGTGTAATGCCCAATTTTCTCACAAATGCACATGATGCAAATGAATGCGTAGATCCAGAATCTATCAATGCAATTGCAGGTATCCCAAAATTAAAATAGTACCTGTGACTACGGAAGCATCTGCATCAGCTTGTTCTTGTGTCATTGCATACACTCTCCCCTGAACTTTCCCCTGTACTGTTGGGCAATCCTTTGCTATATGTCCAGGCTTTTTACACTTAAAGCAACGATTAGTACCACTATAGCATTCCCCAAAATGATTCTTCCCACACTTAGTACATTTAGGCCTTTCAATTGTAGAAGAAGTCTGTCCAACTCTAGGACGCTTTTCATTCCCTTGGCTTAATTTTTGCTCTCCTTTCTTCCACTGGTTTAGATTTCTTGGAGTGAATACTTGCTTCTTTTGTTGTTGGAATTTCTCAATCTCTTTCTCATCTAAATCAGCCATCAAAGACTTGTCCACCAGTTCTCTAAACTCTGTTACTGAAGACATTCTCACATCTCTTCTAATTTCAGGATTAAGGCCCCTCAAGAAATGATCCATCTTCTCATTGTTGTCTCTGGCAATGTATGGCACATACTTGCAACCCTGTTCAAATTTTCTCACATAATCACATACAGACATCCTCCTTGTTTTAACTCCAAGAATTCCTTTACTCTGAGTGACCTAGCATCCCTGGTGAAATACTTATCATAAAAGATTGTTTTAAACCTCTCCCAAGTTAGTTCTTCCATATTCACTGCAAGTTTAGCTCCTTCCCACCAAGTTCTAGCATCCTTCTTCAACAAGAAAATTGCACAGAGTACCTTCTCAGCATCATCAATTCGCATGTAGTCAAAGATAGTGTCCAAAGATTTCACCCATTCCTCTGCAACCATGGATCAGACCCACCATTAAAATCAACCGGTTCCATCTTTCTAAACTTCTCATATACAGCCTGTGAAGGATCCTGTCGAGCTTGTGGTGGAGGAAGGCGCTGATTCTGTTCTTGGGTTCTTTGTTGCATATCTAGCAATTGTTGTATCTGTTCACCATGCATTCTAGTTTGTTGTTGAATGAGATCAGTCAAATTATCCACCACACTATGATTACCCTCATGATCATCCATTGTCTTCCTTTTTGGTGCCATGACCTGATATGCATTGCCCAGTCTCATTCCATTCATTAGCCAATAATAAATGCATAATCATGACAATAACATGGAATGAAATATAATCAAATAAACATAAAAGCAAATAAACATGTAGTTGACCAAGTTTCCCAGCCAGGATGTGTTCATATGCCTTCTTCTGTCTACAGGAACGACTAAACCTCCGCTCTGATACCACAAACTGTAACACCCCTTAACCTAACTGCAGAGCCTAAACAAACTGATACAGTTAAGTCAAGAAATGTTAATTTTTCATCTTTACTAGAGTTATGGTTTTAATAAAAGTTCCCATTCTTAGCTATAAGAGAAAGAACTTGAATCATTTTTAAACACACCATATACATATATCAAAACTGAGTACATCTGTTTACAAAACCATAACAGAGCGGCTTATTTAAAAACAAAACAGAGTTTTCAAATAAACTACAAAACATGTCGAAGCATGGCATATGAACAAATCTCTGTCCGGCCGCTCTAGAGACTCAGTCAACCTCTAAACCTGTACATTTCCACCTGCATCACATGAATCTAATGAGCTAAAGGCTCAGTAAGGTGAAACTGATGCAATAACAAATAACATATATGCACATCTCATAAATCATTAAATGCAATATTCTATTTAATAATTTTCATTCATAAATCATTCTTTAGGGCCCTTGAAGTGTGGTACCTAACTAATAGTGATAGACCATAGTTTTCGGAACCTGTTCATAATGATTGGCCAATAAGAGAACTAATACGGGGTTCCATACTTGGTCTTTCAACCTCAGGTATTAGCCGTATTCTATCTCATTCATTGTGGCTTTCCTATACCGGTTTTTCAACCTCAAGTATTTGCCACCATTTTGGGTCCGCCGGTCCCTCCGCGTCCCTTGTCTACCCGACCATCAATCAAGTACCATACTTCCTTTTTCAAAAACCTCATTATATTCTTAATAGTGTCATGCTTCATAAACCATAAATGCATCAAACATTACATCATTTGACAAACAACAACAATCACATTAAAACATGAACAAACATTATATGATTCTTGTGATACACCAAATGAAAGCTTCAACTTACCTCAAGTCCACTTTGTGCTAGGTGAAAAGGCCAATCTCTTTGGAAGATAGGATGTGTTAAAGGCCTTGATTAAGTGGATTTAAGCTTTCAAATCAACGTTTTTCAAGCTTAAAAGGATGGAAACTTGTTCTAGCTTGTTTCTATGGATTCCTATGGATTGAATTTCAACTTTGTGAGTATGAGAGTGTAGAAATTTGGGAGAAACTTAGGAGAATAAGGGCTGGTCGTTTTTGAGGTGCTTCCACAAGAAATATGGATGAAAATGATTTCTTTGACCTTTCAAAGAGAGGTAAGTGGAGGGTGATGATTGGTTGCATCATGCTTGGTGTCTTCTCATGCCAAAAGCCACGTTCATGGGCTAAGGAGATGACAAAAATTGATGCTTTGGTGTTATAATCAAGTGCAAATGCGGTTTAGAATGGTTTTATGCAACCTAGTCAAACCAACCAATCAAATTGCACCATTGTGCATACTTTTAGTTCTTAGCCAATGTAACATATTTCAAGTAAAATTTAGACAATTAATCACTTTAGCATATAACTAGTATGGAGCAATACAAATAATTCATTTCATAGCCATTCAAACACATCAATCTTCCTTAACCGAGATACGAGCTTTTCACTGCAAAAAGGGCACTAAGGAATATGTTAAATTAAGAAATGAAAGTTTGATCTCATATTTCATGTACTAATGCATGTTAAATCATAACTAAAGCATATAATAACAATTATTCATGTTCGTGCAATCATGCTATTTGTAAGCCAAAATTCAATAATGCACATTGATTAGATGCAAATTCATGCAAATGCTTATTATTGCTATATAGGAGGAATTGAGAATGGGCATTACAGGGGTGTTTTAAGTCATTACTGATGTAAAAAACAGAGGAAGATGTGAGCCACAAATCATAACACATGTACATTACGTATAAGTAGGTAATTTTAAATTTTGGGTGTCCTAAATTTTTTCAACCTTTGACAAAAAGAAAAAAGACGTGCAATAAATGCATTCTCTGTTCACACCTCAATTAAATAGCACCATACTCACTCTATTTGCCCAACTTATTTAAAAAAATAAAAAAATAAAAATTAAATAAAAAATAAAAGTTTTTTTCGATCACAAAAATTCAACTTACATTGTATCTTTTGTGGATCTAATCTAGGAAAAATGGTGAGTTTATAGGGCAAGCCAATAACCTTGATAAAAACTTTAGCAGAAAGAAAAAAATTTATTTAGTGTATGGGGGAGGCAGTTTGGTGTTAATGGGGAGTGTTGCAAATTCTACTCATATAGGAGTACTCAAAGTTTTGGGAGTTATCCCAAAATATTTAATATTACAGAATATCAGAGGTATGACCATCGCAGATGAGCTAAAAAGTATCACATATTCAGGACAGAAATGCCTAGCATGTTAAATAAAAAAAAAAGTTTTTTCGACTCACAAACCTCGATCATAACGCTTTGCTAGAATATGATTTTGACTTGATTCTTGAACCACTATAATCCAGGAAATTATATATATAACTTCTATGTTTACCAAAAAAATCCAATTCTGCCAATCTCAATGAGAAAATCGAGTTCAAGAAGTTAGCACTAGGCTGAAATTTTGGTGTTATGACACATTATGGTATTTCAAGCATAACTATCTCCACAGATGTTATATTTAGTCTATTTCAAGTACCTATGGAAAGCAAGACATAGAGATACAATTAGTATGAGACACCAAAAGCTAGCTCGGACTAGATAGTGGTC
>CM033112.1:9263406-9395723 GCA_019321725.1 Paulownia fortunei
ACTAATCCACTTTTATAGAAAATTATAGTTGCATTTAGCATATACAACAAGTCTTTAAACCCCTAAGTTCCCCATAGAGGACTAGTTTCGTGAGGGTTTCTAGCGATGATACCCACAAACACCTATGATAACTAACTTCCAACCATTATTCTGAGGAAGCAACAAAGTAATATATAAATGAAATCAAACAAGTGTTGAATCTAACCAAAGGGTAGTGATGTGGCTAAGAAATAAAATGACAAGATGTAAGAAAGATTCTAAAAACTTTATGGGATTAGAGACATAGAGTTTATCAATGAAGAATTCTTATACTCCATGAATTTCAACACTAGTGCCTATTGTTATTGAATGAGACCCATTTTCATCATTCTTATTAATTTGCAACATCCCATTTTTAGTTGCAACTCATAATATATTTAACATATTGTAATTTTTTTTATGAGAAATTCCCCCGCACTTATCTTCTATTCCAACCCAATATTTCTTTTACTAGCGCACCTTGTCAATGGAATATTTCTTAGGTTCCAAATCATTTTTAGAACAAGGGTAGGATAATAATATATTTAGGCTGGGTAAGAAGATATGGTTACCACAAAAAAATAATTAATTATTAAAAGCCTGAAAATGGCTCATTATGGGGATGTTCTCTTGGAAGACCACATAGGGAACAAGTTGATTTGGCCATGGTACTAGAAAGTCTAATGCCTTAATTATTTTTCAAGTGGTGGTCAATCAGTCTTCGTCTCAATAGACCAAAAGGAAAAGTTTTAATACTCAACCCCTACATGTCGAAAATCCAAGTCACGATTAAAGTGAGGGTATAAGAACTGCCTATTTTGACATGTTTATCTCCACATTGAATAATATAACTATTTGTACAAAAAGATTTGAGTATAAATATTATAAGAATATATTAACCAAAGAAGAACATCAAAATCCAAAATAACACCCATCATCAATCAAACCATATTATCCATGTTTAATCTTAATAATTGAAGTTGGAAGAATATATATGAATCAAAAAAATTGATAATTTACACACTTTTGTTAAGAACTTCACAAACTTATCATGTTAACATCTCAAGAGTGTTAAAGTTACCTTTTATTCTACCACCATTTTTCATGTTTCAACGGACCTAAAAAGAAATCACATTTGAATTTTATTTAAAAAATAACTAGAAAAACACACATTGAACACACAAGACATGATATCAATTATCCTCTCCCTCAACATAATCGAGATATTGTCCTCAATATTGAAAATATATATAAAAGTAGAGTTTACAAGATATTACCTAAAATATGACTTATTGTAAAATAAAGCTAAAACAACATAATATATACACTATTAGTACAAACCATTAAGGATAAATTTCACAAACTGAGAGAAAATTTATTTTTCATTTTTTACCATTATCGCTATTGGACTAATCCACACAAACTAATGTTGGGTCAAGTTCTAACATATATACTAGATGTTGATCAATCAGTTGGTCAGGTGTTGGAGCAGAAATGAGAATTTATCTCGCAAATAGTGAAATAATTTTTTTTTTAACAGCATAATCTACAAATAATAGCAAACTATCAAAGAAACCATTAACATTAAGAGCGCCTACACGTTTTTGGTGAATGTTGAGTTATGCCTAAGAGATAATTTGGAATAATTCCTCCAGTCTACAAACCATCCATTAGAGTGATGAATGCATCCGCCTTATTTAACATGTTAGGTATTCTATCCTGAATATATGACACTTTTAGCTTATCTCTTATGGTCATACCTGTGATATTCTGCACTGTAAAGATTTTGGGATAACTTTTAAAACTTTAACTCTTCCTACATGAGCAGATGTAGCAATACTCTCCATTAACCCCATACATCCTCCCCCATACACTAAATGTATTTTTTTTCTGCTAAAATTCTACCAAGTTTTTTGGTTGCCCCTATAAAGACACTATTTTTTCCTAGATTGGTTCTACAAAAGATACGAATATAGTTGAATTTGCGAGTGGAAGAAACTTCCACTTTCTTTCTTTTTTTTTCTCTTTTTTTTTGTGAGAAAATTAGTTTTGCAAAAATGGAGTAAGTATGGTGCTATTTATTGACGTGTGAACATAGAATGTATTTATTTCACATCTTTTTTTTATGTCAAAAAGGTTGAAAATAATGACACAACGTCTTCTTCTGCTTTTACATCTAGTAATGGTTTAAATGCCCTCTATGGGTCGAGAATATGTTTCCTATCCAATTTTTTTATAAACTGGCAAATAGAGTTTTTTAATGTCAAATTTCCAAAACTATAATGCTCATATTCATTTTGAAAGTGATTCCATAAATCAAGAATTGTACTAATCCACATAAATGTATCTCAAGAGTCAATATAATGTCATCTAAAGACTTCTTACTCAGTCCATCCATAATAAATTGAATTTTATCTTCTCTATTTTTAGAAACCATTCCTAAGAAAAAACACTTTGTGTTGGAAGTCCATTGAGCACATTTGTGACAAACTTGCATTTTTTTCACCCTTTGTTTTTTTGATTATGTGCTTTTACTAAAACTAGGCATGTTCCTTGGGATGCACTTGTGCATAAATATGATACTCAAGACTCGCGCTACTCACCTAAACAATATAGTTCATGCATTTTATGCTACATATTGATATTTCATAATGCACTATATTTTATATGGTATTTTTTATAATTAAACTTTTGAAGTTGTCACCGATATTAATTTCCAAATTGTTTAACCTAATTGGTTGAGTTGGTACTAAGATACTAGAATTTAGGCGTTAACTATCAGATACCATTACGATACCTGTAAGTGAAAGGTGACATCGTTGTTGATAAGTGCATATTTTGACATATTTTTATATCAAATCCTTTATACTTTTCTTACTTTATTCTTGTTAATATTTTTGTTTTATTAATGTTTTGTGTTAGGGAATAAATGGAAGCATGTTTTCAGACTTGTGCAGTTTTTGTAATTTGAGCATAACTTCATGATCAAAAGCTCTATGGACCTGAATCTTATTTCATTTGAAATCCAAGAGATAGAGGTACAACTTTTATGTTGGAAGCTCAGCCCAATTCAGTCTTGATGATAGCAGAAAATTCGTCCAAGTAATTACACAAAATGGATCACCAAAATTCAAATCAGAGTTTAGCCCAGTATTGACTTATTTTACCAATTCGGTTATATATCTTGAGCCCAAATTTATTTTGGTCTGAAATTCGGATATGTTATACCCAAGAGATAAATAAACAAGTTTTCTGAAGACAAGATGGTGTGAAAATATATCAAAATGGTAAAACCATAGGCTGCAAGTTGCTGCTGATGTTACAGGGCGGCTCTTGGACATGACTCGGTAATTTGACCATATCTCCTTCATCCGATCGCCAAATTTGACAAAAGATATATGAAAATATATCAGCGTTGAAAGATCTACAATTTTTATTCTTTATGTATCTTCAAAATTTGGCTGTATCTGACCGAAAAATGTAATTCAATTCAGTGGATGAGAAATTTGTGTAACAACTTACCAACTCTTGGCAACTAGCATACCACTTGATTAACCCCTCCATTATTTGTTTGGCCTCTAGCTTACTCCAAGTACTATAAATAGGCCATGTATTCAGCTTGTAAGAGGGGGGGTAGAGGGTTTCTTTAGGCTAAGTATCTAGTTTGTATTGTAAGTTTTCTAGTAGTAATAGAAATGCATTCTCTAGTTTCTCTTATATTTTTAGTCTTTGTTACTTTTATTATGTCTTTCTAAATTTTATTTTGCTGAGGAAAAAGGGTGAATCTCTTGATGGAGGAAGAGAAATGGTTATAAGGGTAGAAATTGTTTAAATATGTTGTATTATTATTATTATTTTTGATCTGAACCCTACTTATTTTTGTGGTGATTCTTGATTTATGTATCTCCAATGGCATAACAAATACTTGGGTTCATTTAGCTTATTGTACGGTTTTACCCCACCGACTGCTAATGTGAAACCTTGATTTGTTGTTGACGAAGGAGTATATAAATGCTTGATCCCATAAATAAGTGTTGGCGTTAAAAGATAATTTGCAATAATAAGACAATATCATGATTACCTTATTGCATGAGTTACTTGATAATATCTTCCCATTGGAACCTTCATTATGTATGGATTCCAATTGTGGCAATTAATAGAGGTAAAAAGAATAAATAACCATTTATCTATCCAAAACTCAAGAGTGGATCCCTAATCCTCAGTACTTTTATTACTTTGGTTTTTTTCTTTAACTACATCATACATTAATTGTTCATATATTTTTGATTCACATAAACTCCATCTTTTTATAAATATAAACTTGAATTCTTCAAACAACTTCCCTGTGGATCGACCTCGGACTCACGAGAAATTTATTACTTACTACAACCTGCACTTGGGTTTGCAACCTTAAAGTTGTAGCAAGTTTTTGGCGCCGTTGTCGGGGAAGGCAAGGTAAGTATTCAGGTTTGTTAATATTTTTCCTGTGTAAATATAGTTTGTTTATTTTCTTTATGGATATATGGTTATATGGTATCGTAGTCATAATTCTCGACGTTTAGTAAGAAATAATTCCGAAACTTTGTTTGGAAATTTGTTTGAATCATCTCCACACATTTCCACCATGGCTGAAAATGAAAGTGTCCAGGATGAAAATGAGAATCAACAGGTGCGTACCATGCGTTATTACTTGCAACCTCCTCGAAATTCTTCTCCTTCTTGTTTCATTTTTCCTCTAAATGCAAATAATTTTCGATTCAAGTCAGGTATGATCCCTTTACTTCCTAATTTCCATGGTTTAGACTCTGAAAGTCCTTACTTGCATTTAAAAGAATTTGATGAAGTATGTGCCACTTTTGATGATCAAACTTGCACAAATGAGATTGTTAAACTCAAATTATTTCCTTTCTCTTTAAAAGATAAAGCAAAAAATTGGCTTAATTCTTTAAAACCTAGGTCAATTGGTACTTGCCAAGAAATGCAAGCTGAATTTTTGAAAAAATTCTTTCCAACTTATAAAACTAATGCTTTGAAAAGACAAATTCAAAATTTTTCTCAAAATTCGAATGAAGTTTTCTTTCAATGTTGGGAAAGATTTAAAAATTTGTTGAATTCATGCCCACATCATGGTTTTGAAAAATGGCGCTTAATTAGTTTCTTTTATGAAGGTTTAACTCCTGAAACAAAACAATTTATTGAAACAATGTGTAATGGTGAGTTTCTTGATAAGGAACCTGATGAAGCCCTAGAATACCTAGATCATTTGGCAGAAAACTCTCAATCATGGCATAGTGTTAATTCTTCTGAAGGTTCTATTAGATCTAATCTTGCTAATAGTAATAAAGGAAAATATTACCTTAGTCAAGAAGATGATCTAAATGCTAGACTTGCTAGTTTAACAAGAAAAGTTGAAGCCATGGAACTTAAGAAAGTAAAGGAAATCAAATCTGTGCAAGAGGAAGAAGTTTGTAACAATTGTGAACTTTTGGGGCACTCTACCAATGAATGTCCAAACCTTCCAATACAAGCAAATTTTATGAACACATTCAAAAAGCCTTTCCATTCTCCATATTCTGAAACTTACAATCCACAATGGAGAAATCATCCCAATTTCAGTTGGCGAGATGATAACCGTGCCCAACCATTGCATTCACAAAAACCACAAAACTTTCATTCTTATCCACCTCCACATACAAAATTCATTGAGGAGACTTTGCAAGCATTTATGCATGAACAAACAAACATCAATAATTAGACTTCACAAGCTATCAATGAGATCAGAAGCACACTTTTAACACTGACAACTTCTTTGCGTACTCATGAAAAAGGTAAATTTCCTGCTCAACCTCAACCTAATCCTTCTACTCAGTATCATGTTTCTTCTTCAGGTGAAAATGCAGTCAAGGAGGCTAATTCAGTTACAACTCTTCGAAATGGAAAAGTTGTTGACAGGACTATTCATTCCAAGGAGAAAGTTTCTAATCCACCTCCAGAAATGAAAACTGGAAATAGTCTTGACGATGAAGGTAAGTTTGAAGAAGGTAAGCGTGAAAATGAAGAAAAAGAAAAATATTTACCTCCAGCACCTTTTCCTCAAAGATTGCAAGCAACTCAGAAATTGAATTCAAATGCTGAAATTTTTGAAATTTTTAAACAAGTCAAGATTAATATTCCATTATTAGATGCAATCAAGCAAGTTCCACCTTATGCCAAATTTTTGAAAGATTTGTGTACAATCAAAAGAAAACATCATGTACAAGAAAGGCATTTTTAACTGAAAGTGTTAGTTCAATCATTCAACAATTCACTCCACCCAAGTACAAAGATCCCGATTGTCCAACCATTTCATGTATCATAGGAAACACTAGAATAGAGCGTGCTTTGCTTGATCTTGGTGCTAGTGTAAATCTTCTACCTTTCTCAGTTTATGAACAGTTAGGTTTGGAAGAACTTAAAACAACATCTGTTATACTCCAATTAGCTGACCGTTCGATTAAAGTTCCAAAGGGAATAGTAGAAGATGTGTTGGTATATAAATTGATAAGTTTTACTTTCCAGTTGATTTCATTGTTTTGGACACAGAGCCTGTTGCACAAACACATACACAAATTCCTATCATTTTGGGTCGTCCTTTTCTTGCAACTTCAAATGCTTTGATCAATTGTAGAAATGGTATTTTGAAGTTATCATTTGGAAATATGACTTTGGAACTAAATGTGTTTAATGTTTGTATGCAACCTACAGAAGATGTCGAAGTACATGAAGTGGATTCAATTGAGGAACTTGTTCATGAATACTTTACTACTACTAACTCTTCAGATTCTTTGGAGACTTGTTTTAAAAGTGAAAGTATTTATAAAAAGGAACACACTAATACTATCTCTGAATTTTTGCAGGTACAAGAAAAATATTTTTGGAAGCCAAGGTTCGAAGAACTTTCATCATCAACAGTAAAATCTATTCCATCAAGTATTAAAGCTCCCGTGGTTGAATTGAAACCTTTGCCAGTTAATTTGAAATACTCTTTCTTGGGTGGGAATGAAACTTTTCCAGTAATAATTTCTTTCAAACTCGATGCATATCAAGAAGGTAAGTTGATCGAAACTCTGAAAATGCATAAGAATGCTTTAGGATGGACCATTGCTGATATTAAAGGTATTAATCCTTTCATTTGCACACATAACATCTATCTAGAGGAAAATGCTAAACCATCTAAAGAAATGCAACGAAGGCTAAATCCTAATATGAAAGAAGTAGTAAGAAATGAAGTCATTAAAATCTTAGATAATGGAATCATTTATTCTATTTCTGATAGCAAATGGGTAAGTCCGACTCAAGTTGTACCTAAGAAATCTGGAGTTACTGTAGTCAAGAATGAGAATGATGAATTAATTCCAACTAGGACTGTTACTGGTTGGCGAATGTGCATTGACTATAGAAAACTCAACTCAGTCACTAGAAAAGATCATTTTCCATTACCTTTCATGGATCAAATTTTAGAAAGAGTTGCAAGACACGAATTTTATTGCTTTTTAGATGGATATTCTGGATATAACCAAATTGCAATTGCACTTGAAGATCAAGAGAAAACAACTTTTACATGTCCTTTTGGTACTTTTGCATATCAAAGGATGCCTTTTGGATTATGTAATGCACCAGCTACATTCCAACGATGCATGCTTAGTATTTTTAGTGACATGGTTGAATGTTTTCTTGAAGTCTTCATGGATGATTTTTCTGTTTTTGGTAATCATTTGATGATTGCTTATCTAATTTAGAAAAGGTTTTGATTAGGTATGAAGAAAAGAATCTTGTGCTCAATAAATGTCACTTCATGGTAACAACTGGTATTGTTCTTGGACACATTATATCATCAGAAGGAAAGATGCCATCACATTGGAACTCTCAAGATAAAAAGAAGTTTTTGACTGAGGTTAAAAAATTTTATTGGGATGATCCATACCTATTCAAATATTATCCAGATCAAATCTTTCGAAGATGTGTGCCTGACAATGAGATAGGTAATATTGTGAAATTTTGTCATTCAGAAGCATGTGGTGGTCATTTTTCTGTAAAGAAAACTACTGCAAAAATCTTGCAATGTGATTTTATTGGCCAACTCTTTTTCAAAGATACTTACACTTTCTGCAAAAATTGTGAAAATTGTCAAAAGTTAGGGTCCCTTTCAAAGAGAAATATGATGCCCCTACACCCTATCCTAGTGATTGAAATCTTTGACTGTTGGGGTATTGATTTTATGGGGTCATTTCCATTATCATTTGGTTTTCTTTACATATTAGTTGCCATAGATTATGTTTCAAAATGG
Source organism: Paulownia fortunei (assembly GCA_019321725.1). Lineage (NCBI taxonomy): Eukaryota > Viridiplantae > Streptophyta > Magnoliopsida > Lamiales > Paulowniaceae > Paulownia > Paulownia fortunei. The sequence continues at coordinate 9,271,751 of CM033112.1, forward strand.
ATCGAGGCAATTCCTTGTCGAAACAATGATCACAAAATAGTGATAAAATTTTTGAAAGAAAATATTTTAAGTCGATTTGGAATTCCTAGATCTATTATCAGTGATAGGAGAAAATATTTTTGTAACAAAGTTTTCGGAACTTTAATGAAGAAATATGGAATCATACATAAAGTTGCAACCCCTTATCATCCTCAGACAAATGGACAAGTTGAACTTGCAAATAGGGAGATAAAACAAATTTTGGAGAAAACAGTTAACCCAAACCGTAAAGATTGATCTCTTAGACTTACCGATACACTTTGGGCATATAGAACTGCTTTCAAAACATCATTAGGCATGTCTCCTTATAGGATAGTTTATGGAAAACCTTGTCATTTACCTGTTGAACTTGAACATAAAGCTTATTGGGCCATCAAAATGTTTAACTTCAACCTTGATGAAGCTTCAAAATTGCGCAAATTGCAAATCAATGAACTTGAAGAACTGAGAAATGATGCATATGAGAATTCTAAAATTTATAAAGCAAGAATCAAAGATTTTCATGATAATAAAATTTCAAGAAAAATATTTGAGGTTGGTCAAAAGGTTTTGCTTTATAATTCTCGATTGCATTTGTTTCCTGGAAAATTGAGATCAAGGTGGAGTGGTCCTTTTGTTGTAAAAAAAGTATATCCTTATGGGGCGATTGACATTGAGAATCCTAGAAATGGTAACATATTCAAAGTAAATGGACAAAGAATTAAACCATTTCTAGAAAATCAATTTTCACAAGAGGAAATTCTTTTTCTTTCTAACCCTTGTTATGATTAGTGTTGTATATATTTTTTTATCTGACATTATTTTTTTATTTTTTTTTTTCTTCTCTTCTTCTTCTTTTATTTTTTATTTTTTCTTTTCCCGATTAAATGGCGAATAACGGTACTCCGTGGCTATAAAAGTCGGAACTTGTTAGTTTCCCAAACAATTGAAATCTTTGTACAAATTTTCTTTATTTTTCTCATTCTCTTTTCTTGTTATTTTCAAAATGGGAGACATATTTCTAACTCTCAAGAAGCGATTTCCTTTTCTTCCTAAAAATGCAATGTTGAAAATTTATAAAATCAGGATTGAAAGATTGAGGATGCTTATGCACAAGGGCATTCTGGAGGACATACGATGGATAATTGAAGCAAAGGTAAGGGTAGGTGAGTTTTCACATGAGTTTCAAGATTTGCTTACTAGATACATGTCTGGTTTTGGTAAAAGCATATATTCAAAAAACGAAGGGCGAAAAAAATAAAAGTTTGTCATATTTGTGCTAGATGGACTTGCAACACAAAGTGTCGTTCTTTAGGAATGGTCTCTAAAAATCGAGAAGATAAACTTAAATTCATTATGGATGGACTGAGTAAGGAGTCTTTAGATCACATTATATTGACTCTTGAGACGCATTCATGTGGATTGGTACAACGTGCAATTCTTGATTTATGGATCATTTTCGAAATGAATATGAGCTTTATAGTCTTGGGAATCTGACATTAAAAGACCCTGTTTGCCAGTTTATAAGAAAACTAGATGGGAAGCATATCCTCGACCCATAGAGGGCGTTTAAGCCGTTACTGGACGTAAAACCTGTGATACCCGAGCTTCTTACTACTCACATGGCTAAATATGATTCATGCATTACATGTTAATTTTATATGCTATTTGCATTTCTATTGACATTGCATAATTTATTTCATTTTATACGACATTCTTGAATATTAAACTTAATTCTGAAGCTCTTGCACGATATTAGTTATTGAATTTCTTAATCTAAGTAGTTGATTTTATATTGAAATAAGAAGAAAATGAGGTGGATCAATATTAGATATAGATGGGATATATAGGTTATAATTTTGGAAGTGCTAAAAGTGTTACTAGTAACCTTATACGGTTTAATTTGATTTGATCAAGTTATTTCAAAAGTATATATTTGTAAATTAGCATACTTGGGATATTGGACATGATATAATATGAATTAAGTGTCATATTACAAGGCCCTTATGTGCATATGATTTTAGAAATGCAAATTAGATAATTCTTTAAGAATCGGATGCGAATCGGTTTGGAGATCGAATGAACGGACATAGGAATTACCTATGGGAATGAATGGTGATTAAGATAGGTTGCAACCAAATAAAAATAGATGAGACACACAAGATTAGGGCTGCAAGATAAGGGAGAAAATCAGATTTGCCATTTACTTGCCACCTCGTGCTTTCTTATTAAGCTTAAGCTAACATCTCAAGCTAACACCTCAAACCCTTCACCCTTAAGCAACGACCAGACCCTCATTTCAGCCATTTTCATCTTCCCAAACACACACCTTAAGGTCTCCATGTGATCCAAATTGATTCCAAGTTGAAATAAAAGCAAGAAAAGCAAAGAAGAAGTGATTACCATCAAGTTAGCCTCAAAATCTGCATAGGTAACACTTATCTATGGTTTTGCCTTTGGTTTTCAGATTATTATGAATGGTTTTATAGCTTATTAAGCTTTCAATATCTCTTATAAAAGTGTTAGGAAGTTTTTAGTTAGACTTTGGTGCACAAAGAAAGGGTTTTTGATCACAAACACTTAATAGGAAATACTTGTGGCAGAAGCTGTCATCTTACTGTTTTCTTGTGTTTTAGACTTCAAAAGTGTATGGTATGTTGAATAAAACCTATGATTATTACCATTTACATGACCATATATGAGTTAAGAGTATTGGAATGAATTTTTATGAGTTGGAAATTGAAATAGAGAATGATATTGGAGAAACACTCAAACTGCCAAAATAGCAAAATCTGTTTTGGTGTGCTGTGAAGGAAACTGAATTAAGGGAGCTAAATGGATTATTTTTGGTAATAATATGACCTTTTTGTCTCATTATATATGTTATCTAAGTATGGTGAAAATGTTGGAGTGATTGAATATACTTAAGGGTGCCAAAACCATTAATGTCATGAAGTGTGCAAAACTGTCACGGTAGGAAATAATCTGTTTCAGTATGTCGTGAAGAGAGCTGAACTTGGGAAGCTATATCCATGATTTTTAGCAATTCTATGATATGGTTACATTTATATACATGTTATATAAGTGTGGTAAAAATTTTGGAGTGATTGGATATGTTTAGGGATGTTAAAATTATCATGCAACTAAACTTGACAGCAAGAAAATATGAAAATGTGAATCTGCCACATTTGATCACTTAGCATGTTTCAACCTAGACATGTTGCTATTGAGTGTTAACAATTAGGTACATGCTATTAGAGTTATAATACTTCAATTACATGATGTTTTCATGTATTTAAGATGAGAAATTGAGGTATTTGAGGGGCTATATTGGGTTCTAGTTTGTGAAAGTTGATTGTTAGCTTATAGCTTGGTGTTTAAGGTCTAGTATGAGATTTTGTGCTTTCAACTTGCTAAATTGGGAATGGTGCTTGATGTTGGGTAATATTACAGGCTATTTTACATCTAAGGTTGGAGAGGAATACTAAACAAATTTAGACTAAGCCACCAACCAAGTGAAAGGTAAGTAAAGATTCATTTGCAACTACAATGCATAGACATAGTAGATGTGTGAATTATATGTAATATCATAAATCATATGTGCATAGTAGAGGGCTCTCCATTGAGCATACATACATGGGCATTGTCATTAGCACGTGCATGCATCATATACTAGCATTGTGATAAATCTTGCATTGCACGGCATGATTCAGAGAAAGGAAAATGTTTTGTTGACCACTACTAGTGTGTACCGAAGCATGCATGGATTTGCATGGTGTTATGCATGGATTTGCAGGTTTGTGTGCATGGATTTGCATGCGTATGAGTATGCATGGATTTGCATGCTTATATGATTATTGGCCATTGGATTATGGCGGTATACAGAGCTCTTTTCCGGTGCATGAGATAGTAGCGTTGGTCAGGGGCCCAAGAAAGAAATGATTTTGAGAGAAATATTTTGATGCATAAAATTGCATTGTGAGCATAGCATTTTGAGTTGCATGACTTGATATTGTGGATTATTCTTTGACATGCATAATCTTTACTTGCTGAGCGTTAGCTCATATAGTTTATGCATTGTAGGTGAGTACGATGATACTTGAAGCATCTTTGGCTGGCTAGTCGGCTGTTGGAGCTCATACAGGTGTTTGAGGGAGTGTGTACATGGATGACGACCTGTTGGGCTATTTTGTTGGCTTGTTATATTTTGAGTCTGGTGTATTATGTTTTTAGATTGGTACTATATTTCTCTTTTAAAACTTTACTGTAGTTAAGTATGTAAATATTGTGGTCGTTGTGGGTGTTGTGTTTTTATATAAAATATTGATCCTTCTATTTTAAATAGGGTTGTGTATGTAAGAAGTGATTTAGCTTTTCTTAAAATGTTAAAAAAAAATATTCCATGCATGCACACAGGTTCTATCATGTCAAATTATACAATATATATGGTTGTGTAGGAAAGGGGGGGTGTTACAGAGTGGTATCAGAGCCCAGGTCTTGATTCTGTAGACTGTCCATGTACATAACCTTTGAAACTTGCAGAGCGCAGCCATGCCAGTAAGTTTTATATTATCATATATTGCATTTCATATTTCATAAATTATATTGGCCATATGTTGTCAAACTTGTATAAACAGCGCTACAAAATGGTGAGAACTCGTGGTGAGAGCAGTGGTGGTGCCAGAGCACAGAGGAATGAGACACCCATCCTGGTTAATGATCGAGATACCATGATTAATCGGTTAACAGAACTGATTGAACGACAGTCCGAACAGATTCAACAATTGATTCGGCAGAGGGATAATGATGAGCAACCACGGGTGGAGGTAAACCAACAGCGGGCAGACTATATATATATGGTGGGAGAACGATTTCGGAGACTGGATCCCCCAACATTTGAGGATGCTATTGATCCTACCGCTGCAGAGGACTGGTTGAGGACCCTGGAGAACATGTTCCAGTACAGCAGGGTGCCAGTAGAGGAGAGAGGTAATGTGTGCAACTTTCATGCTTCGCGGTAGTGCAGGCCATTGGTGGGACATGATTAGCAGTATAGAGGACATTACTACCATGAGCTGGGATAGATTCAAGGAGTTATTTCGAAATAAATATTTCACAGCTCCAGTTCGCATGATGAAGATGAACGAGTTTATACAACTACGACAAGGAGCGATGACTGTTGGGGAATATATTCGTAAATTTGAACAACTGTCCAGGTTTGCTACGCACATGGTCAGCACTGAAGTATTGAAAGTAGAGAGATTTCTGGAGGGTTTGAGGCCAGAGTTATACCGGGATGTGAATATGGCGGGTACTCAAGGGGTAACATTTTCACAGGTGGCTGAGAGGGCGTTGGTGCAGAACAGGCTGAATTGAGAATCGTTCGTGCACATGAGGCTCGACAGCAGTTCAGACAGCAGGGACAGAGATGGACTGTGGGGCAAAAGAGGCCATTCCAAATGCAGAAGCCGATCCAAATACAGAAGCCGGATTTAAATTTCAAGGAGAACAAGGCCAACAACAAGAAGGTCAAAATAAGAGGCCACGGGTTGAACAAGGAAAAGCACCAATGCCAGAAGCTGTGTGTCAGAAATGTGGTAATCGACATACTGGAGGCTGCTATATAGAAACCAGGACGTGTTTTCGATGTGGAATACCAGGACATATTGCTAAATTTTGCCCAGGTAAACAGAATCAGACCATCCAAAAGAATGTACCAGCCAAGGTATTCACCATGACCAGGGCGGATGCAGAAGCAAATCCATCGGTGGTAACAGGTACACTTTATATTTCTAGTGTTCCAACACTTGTATTATTTGATTCTGGAGCCACGCATTCATTTGCATCCACTGAGTACGTGAAGAGGCTGGGTAGAATACCAGATGTAGCAGAAATCAGTTATAGTGTAACAGTTCCCTCTGGAGATGCTAGACAAACGATCGATCGGATTTTGAGAGCTTGTGCTATACTTGTTGAAGGTAGAGAATTACATGCTGATTTGATTGTACTGGATATGAATGATTATGATGTTATTTTGGGCATGGATTGGTTGTCAAAGTATGGGGCTACTATCAACTGTAAGGAAAAGACGGTGACATTTCAACTTTCTGGGAAAGAGTCTTTCACATTTGCCAGCATTGTGAAAATTTCAGATTTCCTATGATTTCAGCAGTGAAAGCACAACGATTACTCGATGATGGTTGCGAAGGGTACTTGGTGAGTGTCATGAACATTGAGGAACAACACCCACCAACTCTGAGTGAAATACCAGTGGTACGGGAATATACTGAAGTATTCCCAGATGATCTTCCGGGACTGCCACCAGATCGTGAAATAAAGTTTGTTATTGACATACAACCAGGAACATCTTCAATCTCAAAAACTCCCTACAGAATGGCTCCATTGGAGTTAAAAGAATTGAAAGTACAATTACAAGACTTGTTGGACAAGGGATTCATCAGACCGAGCTTTTCACCTTGGGGAGCACCGGTTCTATTTGTACGTAAGAAGGATGGCACCATGAGACTGTGCATTGATTATCGAGAGTTGAACAGGGTCACAATTAAGAATAAGTATCCGTTACCCAGAATCGATGATTTATTTGACCAGCTTCAGGGTGCCGCAATATTTTCAAAGATTGACTTACGCTCTGGGTACCATCAATTGAAAATAAAGGAAGAGGATATCCCCAAGACGGCATTTAGTACAAGATATGGGCACTATGAATTTTTGGTGATGCCATTTGGATTGACTAACGCTCCAGCAGCATTCATGGATCTGATGAACAGAGTGTTTAAAGAATTTCTGGATAAATTTGTTATTGTGTTCATAGATGACATTCTAGTTTACTCCAAAACTAAAGAAGAACATGCCGCACATTTAACACAAGTACTAGAGGTCCTGAAAGTGAAGCAGTTGTACGCCAAATTCAAGAAATGCGAGTTCTGGTTGGATCGTGTGGTATTCTTGGGACATGTTATATCAGGAGCTGGAATATCAGTAGATCCAAGTAAAGTTGAAGCTATCAACAACTGGATGCAACCTACTAATCCTTCAGAGGTGCGCAGTTTTTTGGGTTTAGCTGGATATTACCGAAGATTTGTGGAGGGGTTCTCCAAGATTGCAATGCCATTGACACAATTAACCAGAAAAGGGGTTGTTTAGATGGACAGATATGTGTGAGCGAAGTTTCCAGGAGCTGAAAAAGAGGCTGACTTCAGCACCTATTCTCTCAATTCCATCAGGTACAGGGAGGATTCGTAATTTACAGTGACGCATCGAAGAATGGATTAGGATGTGTACTGATGCAGAATGGCAAAGTAATTGCGTATGCATCCAGACAACTTAAAGAGTACGAAAAGAATTACCCCACGCACGACTTGGAACTTGCTGCTGTAGTATTTGCACTTAAAATATGGAGGCACTATTTATATGGTGAACGGTGCGAGATCTTTACTGATCACAAGAGCCTCAAATACTTCTTCACACAGAAAGAGTTGAATATGCGGCAGCGAAGATGGCTAGAACTGGTAAAAGATTATGATTGTGTGATCAATTACCACCCAGGTAAAACCAACGTTGTAGCTGATGCATTGAGCCGAAAATCCACACAAAGTACAATGGCTATGGCTTTAATTCAGAAATTGGAACTGAATGATTTGCAGAAAATGAATATAGAGATTTTACAGACAGGAGTAATAGAGGCAAAGTTGGCAGCCCTGACGCTTCAGCCTACGCTAATTGATAGGATCAAACAGGGACAACGAGATGATGAATATCTCATCAATATGAGAAAATATGTTGCTGCAGGGAAGTCTACTGAATTTAAGATAACTCAGGATGATATTTTACAATTTAGAGGGCGGTTTTTGTGTGCCAAATATTGATAACATTCGGGAAGACATTTTAAAAGAGGCACATTCAACCCCTTATTCAGTACATCCAGGGGCTACTAAGATGTATAGAGACTTGAAATCGCATTACTGGTGGCCGGGTATGAAAAAGAACATCGCCCAGCATGTGGAGCAATGTTTAACATGTCAGCAAATAAAGGCCGAACATCAAAGACCCGCAGGGACTTTACAACCTCTACTTATTCCAGAATGGAAATGGGAAAGGATCACCATGGATTTCGTAACTGGTTTGCCAAAGACTACTAAGAGTCATGATGCTATTTGGGTTATCGTCGATAGATTGACCAAGTCTGCTCATTTTCTTCCCATATGTTCTACCTATTCCATGGATCGCTATGCCCAATTATACATTCAGGAGATTGTCAGACTTCATGGTGTGCCATTGTCTATTGTTTCTGATAGAGATTCAAGATTTTTGTCTACTTTTTGGAGGAGTTTACACAAAGCTTTGGGAACACAATTATCATTTAGTACAGCATATCATCCTCAAACGGATGGGCAATCTGAACGAACAATACAGACGTTGGAGGATATGCTCAGAGCCTGTGTATTAGACTTCCAAGGTCAGTGGAGTAAATTCCTACCTTTGGTGGAGTTTTCGTACAACAACAGCTATCAGACTAGCATTGGAATGGCTCCCTATGAAGCATTGTATGGCAGAAAATGTAAGTCTCCGATACACTGGGATGAAGTTGGTGAGAAAAAACTTTTGGGCCCAGATATGATTAGAGAGATGACAGAAGCCGTGTTACAGATTCGACAAAGAATGCAAACTGCCCAAAATCGACAGAAAAGTTATGCAGATCGACGAAGAAGGGCGTTGGAGTTTGCGATAGGAGATCAAGTGTTTTTGAAAGTAGCACCAATGAAGGGCATTATGCGGTTTGGGAAGAAAGGAAAATTGAGTCCTAGATACATTGGCCCATTCTTGGTGATTGAAAGAATTGGTGATGTTTCTTACAGACTAGATCTGCCAACATCTATGTCCCAAATACACAATGTATTTCATGTGTCTATGCTGAGGAAATATATTGCTAATCCTTCTCACATTCTGAAGAATGAACTAGTGGAATTAAAGACAGATTTGAGCTACGAAGAAAAACCTGTACAGATTTTATTACGAGAAGTGAAGCAGCTAAGAAATAAACAGATTCCATTGGTTAAAGTGTTATGGAGAAACCAATTAGTAGAAGAGGCCACTTGGGAAAGGGAGGATGAAATGAGAACTAAGTATCCTGAACTTTTCGGTAAGTGAAATTTCGGGGACGAAATTTTTATAAAGGAGGGGAGGATGTGATACCCGAGCTTCTTACTACTCACATGGCTAAATATGATTCATGCATTACATGTTAATTTTATATGCTATTTGCATTTCTATTGACATTGCATAATTTATTTCATTTTATACGACATTCTTGAATATTAAACTTAATTCTGAAGCTCTTGCACGATATTAGTTATTGAATTTCTTAATCTAAGTAGTTGATTTTATATTGAAATAAGAAGAAAATGAGGTGGATCAATATTAGATATAGATGGGATATATAGGTTATAATTTTGGAAGTGCTAAAAGTGTTACTAGTAACCTTATACGGTTTAATTTGATTTGATCAAGTTATTTCAAAAGTATATATTTGTAAATTAGCATACTTGGGATATTGGACATGATATAATATGAATTAAGTGTCATATTACAAGGCCCTTATGTGCATATGATTTTAGAAATGCAAATTAGATAATTCTTTAAGAATCGGATGCGAATCGGTTTGGAGATCGAATGAACGGACATAGGAATTACCTATGGGAATGAATGGTGATTAAGATAGGTTGCAACCAAATAAAAATAGATGAGACACACAAGATTAGGGCTGCAAGATAAGGGAGAAAATCAGATTTGCCATTTACTTGCCACCTCGTGCTTTCTTATTAAGCTTAAGCTAACATCTCAAGCTAACACCTCAAACCCTTCACCCTTAAGCAACGACCAGACCCTCATTTCAGCCATTTTCATCTTCCAAACACACACCTTAAGGTCTCCATGTGATCCAAATTGATTCCAAGTTGAAATAAAAGCAAGAAAAGCAAAAGAGAAGTGATTACCATCAAGTTAGCCTCAAAATCTGCATAGGTAACACTTATCTATGGTTTTGCCTTTGGTTTTCAGATTATTATGAATGGTTTTATAGCTTATTAAGCTTTCAATATCTCTTATAAAAGTGTTAGGAAGTTTTTAGTTAGACTTTGGTGCACAAAGAAAGGGTTTTTGATCACAAACACTTAATAGGAAATACTTGTGGCAGAAGCTGTCATCTTACTGTTTTCTTGTGTTTTAGACTTCAAAAGTGTATGGTATGTTGAATAAAACCTATGATTATTACCATTTACATGACCATATATGAGTTAAGAGTATTGGAATGAATTTTTATGAGTTGGAAATTGAAATAGAGAATGATATTGGAGAAACACTCAAACTGCCAAAATAGCAAAATCTGTTTTGGTGTGCTGTGAAGGAAACTGAATTAAGGGAGCTAAATGGATTATTTTTGGTAATAATATGACCTTTTTGTCTCATTATATATGTTATCTAAGTATGGTGAAAATTGGAGTGATTGAATATACTTAAGGGTGCCAAAACCATTAATGTCATGAAGTGTGCAAAACTGTCACGGTAGGAAATAATCTGTTTCAGTATGTCGTGAAGAGAGCTGAACTTGGGAAGCTATATCCATGATTTTTAGCAATTCTATGATATGGTTACATTTATATACATGTTATATAAGTGTGGTAAAAATTTTGGAGTGATTGGATATGTTTAGGGATGTTAAAATTATCATGCAACTAAACTTGACAGCAAGAAAATATGAAAATGTGAATCTGCCACATTTGATCACTTAGCATGTTTCAACCTAGACATGTTGCTATTGAGTGTTAACAATTAGGTACATGCTATTAGAGTTATAATACTTCAATTACATGATGTTTTCATGTATTTAAGATGAGAAATTGAGGTATTTGAGGGGCTATATTGGGTTCTAGTTTGTGAAAGTTTGATTGTTAGCTTATAGCTTGGTGTTTAAGGTCTAGTATGAGATTTTGTGCTTTCAACTTGCTAAATTGGGAATGGTGCTTGATGTTGGGTAATATTACAGGCTATTTTACATCTAAGGTTGGAGAGGAATACTAAACAAATTTAGACTAAGCCACCAACCAAGTGAAAGGTAAGTAAAGATTCATTTGCAACTACAATGCATAGACATAGTAGATGTGTGAATTATATGTAATATCATAAATCATATGTGCATAGTAGAGGGCTCTCCATTGAGCATACATACATGGGCATTGTCATTAGCACGTGCATGCATCATATACTAGCATTGTGATAAATCTTGCATTGCACGGCATGATTCAGAGAAAGGAAAATGTTTTGTTGACCACTACTAGTGTACCGAAGCATGCATGGATTTGCATGGTGTTATGCATGGATTTGCAGGTTCGCGTGCATGGATTTGCATGCGTATGAGTATGCATGGATTTGCATGCTTATATGATTATTGGCCATTGGATTATGGCGGTATACAGAGCTCTTTTCCGGTGCATGAGATAGTAGCGTTGGTCAGGGGCCCAAGAAAGAAATAATTTTGAGAGAAATATTTTGATGCATAAAATTGCATTGTGAGCATAGCATTTTGAGTTGCATGACTTGATATTGTGGATTATTCTTTGACATGCATAATCTTTACTTGCTGAGCGTTAGCTCATATAGTTTATGCATTGTAGGTGAGTACGATGATACTTGAAGCATCTTTGGCTGGCTAGTCGGCTGTTGGAGCTCAACAGGTGTTTGAGGGAGTGTGTACATGGATGACGACCTGTTGGGCTATTTTGTTGGCTTGTTATATTTTGAGTCTGGTGTATTATGTTTTTAGATTGGTACTATATTTCTCTTTAAAACTTTACTGTAGTTAAGTATGTAAATATGTGGGTCGTTGTGGGTGTTGTGTTTTTATATAAATATTGATCCTTCTATTTTAAATAGGGTTGTGTATGTAAGAAGTGATTTAGTTTTTCTTAAAATGTTAAAAAAAAAATATTCCATGCATGCACACAGGTTCTATCATGTCAAATTATACAATATATATGGTTGTGTAGGAAAGGGGGGGGTGTTACAAAACCAGAGGAAGATATAGCCACAATCACAACTACATTATACATACACGTGGTAGTAGGTAATTTTTAAATTTCGTATGTGTCCTTATTTTTAACCTTTTTGACAAAAGAAAAAAGACATGCAATAAATGTATTCCCTGTTCACACCTCAAAAATATCACCGTACTCACTCTATTTTGCACAAACTTATTTTCAAAAAAAAAAAAAAAAAAATGGAAGTTTCTTCAACTCCCAAATTTAATTCCATTGTGTTTTTTTGTGGATCTAATCTAGGAAAAAATGGTGAGTTTATAGGGGCAGCCAATAATCTTGGTAGAACTTTAGCAGAAAGAAAAATTCATTTAGTGTATGGGGGAGGCAGTTTGGGGTTAATGGGGAGTGTTGCCATTTCTGCTTATATAGGAGGTGTTAAAGTTCTGGGAGTTATCCCAAAATGTTTAACAGTACAGAATATCACAGGTATGACCATTGGAGATGAGCTGAAAGTGTCACACATTCAGGACAGAATGCCTAATATGTTAAACAATGCGGATGCATTCATCATTCTACCTGGCAGTTTTGGTACACTAGAAGAATTGTTCCAAATTGTCTCTTGGGCACAACTCAACATTCATAAAAAACCTATATGTATTCTTAATGTTAATGGTTTTTATGATGGTTTGCTATCTTTTGTAGATCATGCTGCGAAAAAAGGGTTTATTTCAACTTCTGCGAGAAGAATCATCATTTCTGCTCCAACACTGACCAGCTGATTGATCAACTTCTAGCATATGTGCCAAAACCTAATCCAGTCTTGGCCAATGTGGATTGGTCCAATAGGAACAATGATCGAAAACGCAAATTGAAATTGACTCTCAGTCTGTGATACTTATTGTTAATGATTTTATCTAATAGTATGTGTGTTTTTTTTTGTTGTTTCAGCTTTATTAGCCGCATTTCAGGTGATATCTTTCAAACTTTACTTTCCTATCTATTTTTTACATTGGAGACAATGTCTGATTAGGTTGGGGGGAGGGATAATTGATATCATAACTTGTATATTCAATGTGTGTTTTTTTTTTAGTATTTAAAAAAAAAAAAAATCAAGCGTGTTTTATTTGCTGGGTCTGTTGAAAGCATGAAAAAAAGGTGGCTGAGTAAAGGGTAATTGTAACACTCTTGAGACGCATCCCTATTTTTTTGCATAATATGGCAGGTTTGTAAAGTTTTTAACAAGTGTTTGTGAATTACCAATATTTTTTTTGAGTCGTATAGGTTCTTCCAACTTCAATAATTAAAATTAAGCATGAATAATATGGTTTAATTGATGATGGGTGTTGTTTTGGACTTTGATGTTGTTATTTGGTTAATATATTTTTGCGATAATTATACTCAAATTTTATTTTGCACAAATAGTTATGTTATTTAGTGTGAAGACAATCATGTCAAAATATATAGTTCTTATGCCCTTACTCTAATCATCACTTGAATCTTCAACATGTAGGGGTTAAGTATTAGAACTTTTACTTTTGGTCTGTCAAGGCGAACGACTGATAGTGCACCACTAGAAAAATGATTAAGGCATTAGGCTTTCTAGCACCATTGCCAAATCAGCTTGTTCCCTATATGATATTTAAAGAAACCATCCCCCTAGTAAACCACTTTGAGCCTTACAATAAATAAATATATTTTTTTTTTGTAACCATATCTTTTTACCTAGCCTAAATACACTATTATCCAATCCTTGTTCTAAAAATGATTGGAGTTTAAGAGACATTCAATTGAAAGCTTGGACTTACAAAAGAAATTTAGGTTGGGATAGAAGATAAGTGTGGGGGAGTTTCTCTATAAAAAAAAAAAAAAGAAAAAAAAGAAAAAAGAAAAAAAAAACAATATAAAAAAAAAAAGTTGCAAAGTGCTACAAGTTGCAACTAAAAATGAGATGTTGCAAGATGAATAAGAGGGGTCCAATTCAATAACAATAGACTCCAGTGTGAAATTTGTGGAGTTGGAGAATTTTTCATCGATAAATTTTATGTCTCTGATTCTATGAAGTTTTTAGAACCTTTGTTGCATCCTATCCTTTTATTTCTTAGCTACATCACCACCCTTTGGCCCCATTACAACCTTTGTTAAAGATCTTTTGATTTCGTGTGGTGCCTTCAGTGTAGTGGAGATTTGCACCAAAGGAAGAGTTTATGATGTTCAACTTTTCTGTTAGAGATTGGGTGATGGTTTTGTAAGGTTTTATGAGAATTCACTTATTTGAAACATGCATAGTTTCATCACTATTGACATTAACTGTCCACACACACACTTGAGTATGATTATTGTGGAAATGTATTGATTTTTGAATGACTAAGAGTTAAACTCAACACTTGTTTGATTTTATTTCCATATTACTTTGTTGCTTCATGAGAATAAAAGTTGGAAGATAGTTATAATAGGTGTTTGTAGGTATCACTGCTGGAAATCTTCACGAGACTATAACTCGTCCTCTATGGGCCACATAGGGGTTTAAAGGCTTGTTGCATATGCTAAATGCAATCGTGATTTCCTACGAAAGTGGATTAGTTTATGTTTGTTTCAAGCTTGCTCGAGGACAAGTAAGGGTTAAGTGTGGGGGAATTTGATAAGTGCATATTTTGACATATTTTTATATCAAATCCTTTATACTTTTCTTGCTTTATTCTTGTTAATATTCTTGTTTTATTAATGTTTTGTGTTAGGGAATAAATGGAAGCATGTTTTCAGACTTATGCAGTTTTTGTAATTTGAGCATAACTTCATGATCAAAAGCTCTATGGACCTGAAGCTTATTTCATTTGAAAGCTAAGAGATAGAGGTACAACTTTTATGTTGGAAGCTCAGCCCAATTCAGTCTTGATGATAGCAGAAAATTCGTCCAAGTAATTACACAAAATGGATCACCAAAATTCAAATCAGAGTTCAGCCTAGTATTGACTTATTTTACCAATTCGGTTATATATCTTGAGTCCAAATTTATTTTGGTCTGAAATTTGGATATGTTATACCCAAGAGGTAAATAAACAAGTTTTCTGAAGACAAGATGGTGTGAAAATGTGTCGAAATAGTAAAACCATAGGCTGCAAGTTGCTGCTGATGTTACAGGCGGCTCTTGGACATGACTCGGTAATTTGACCATATCTCCTTCATCCGATCGCCAAATTTGACAAAAGATATATGAAAATATATTAGCGTTGAAAGATCTACAATTTTTATTCTTTATGTATCTTCAAACTCTGGCTGTATCTGACCAAAAAATGTAATTCAATTCAGTGGATGAGAAATTTGTGTAACAACTTACCAACTCTTGGCAACTAGCATACCACTTGATTAACCCCTCCATTATTTGTTTGGCCTCTAGCTTACTCCAAGTACTATAAATAGGCCATGTATTCAGCTTGTAAGAGGGGGGGTAGAGGGTTTCTTTAGGCTAAGTTATCTAGTTTGTATTGTAAGTTTTCTAGTAGTAATAGAAATGCATTCTCTAGTTTCTCTTATATTTTTAGTCTTTGTTACTTTTATTATGTCTTTCTAAATTTTATTTTGCTGAGGAAAAAGGGTGAATCTCTTGATGGAGGAAGAGAAATGGTTATAAGGGTAGAAATTGTTTAAGTATGTTGTATTATTATTATTATTTTTTATCTAAATCCTACTTATTTTTGTGGTGATTCTTGATTTATGTATCTCCAATGGCACAACAAATACTTGGGTTCATTTAGCTTATTGTACAGTTTTACCCCACCGACTGCTAATGTGAAACCTTGATTTGTAATTGACGAAGGAGTATATAAATGCTTGATCCCATAAATAAGTGTTGGCGTTAAGAGATAATTTGCAATAATAAGACAATATCATGATTACCTTATTGCATGAGTTACTTGATAATATCTTCCCATTGGAACCTTCATTATGTATGGATTCCAATTGTGGCAATTAATAGAGGTAAAAAGAATAAATAACCATTTATCTATCCAAAACTCAAGAGTGGATCCCTAATCCTCAGTACTTTTATTACTTTGGTTTTTTCTTTAGCTACATCATACATTAATTGTTCATATATTTTTGATTCACATAAACTCCATCTTTTTTATAAATATAAACTTGAATTCTTCAAACAACTTCCCTGTGGATCGACCTCGGACTCACGAGAAATTTATTACTTACTACAACCTGCACTTAGGTTTGCAACCTTAAAGTTGTAGCAGTTGTATTTATTGATATAGGATAAACTATGCAAATAAATTAATTAGGGAGAAAATAGTGATAGTAATGATAATAATAATAAAAAAAGAAAATAAGGACATTATCATATTAATTAAGAGGGTGCAAATTCTTACTAGAAAATAAATTTGGGTGTTTATAAATAAATATCAAAATATTATGTATTAATTATATATATAAATATAATACATATATATACATATATATATGTATATATGTACGAAATATATATATAGATATAAGTATATGTGTGTAGTATAATAAAATAATACCATAATATATATATATATATATGTAAATATATACACGTGTATAGATTATGTTTTAGATAAGCATATGTTATATATATATATATATATTATATTA
This sequence comes from Paulownia fortunei, assembly GCA_019321725.1. Taxonomy (NCBI): domain Eukaryota; kingdom Viridiplantae; phylum Streptophyta; class Magnoliopsida; order Lamiales; family Paulowniaceae; genus Paulownia; species Paulownia fortunei. The sequence continues at coordinate 9,288,442 of CM033112.1, forward strand.
GAATGTTAGTTTCTATATACATAAACTATAATTAGTGGCTCAAATTACTCATAGTACAACTATTCTAGAACCTTGTTGATAAACACCACCACATTTTCGTCTCACACATTCCCGAACCAATCTTCTTTTGATTTGTCACCCCACTTTATTCGTTTAACTCCCTTTTTCACATATACTTTCTTTTTTTGAAGTGCTACACCCCCAAACTTATACAATGGGTGTTGCACTCTTTCTCATATTTATTTACCTTTTTTTTTTTTTGGGGAATTTTGTGCAAATCATCACCTCTCATTTGCCATTTTTATTTTCAAACCACTTTCAATGCTCAAAATGATATTACTAGAATAACAATTAGGTGAGTGTGGGGTAATATATAAGATAAAAAAAATTAATTCATTGGTTGAGGTTGATTTGTAGGGTGACAAAGAAAATAGCTCAATAGGCTCAATTGGGGGACATTAGGGATTATGCATCATAAATAGGGTCCAAAAATGGTCTAAATCACTCTCCTAATGTTATGTAACCTAGTATTTCACCTCCAGTGACAATCAAATAAGTTCTAGAATTATATGAGATCGCAAAAAAAATTTCAAGTTCACATAAACTTTTTCTAAGTAAGCAAAAAATCCAAATATTAAAAGCTATGTGCTTAATATGTTAAAAGATTACAAGAAATATAAAAATTACCACAAGAGTCGAGCACATACATGAGCACAACATTCATTATTTTTCAAAAGCTATAAACAAACAAAATCAAATAAAACACATACATCCACCCCCAAACTTAGGACTAATATTGTTCTCAATGTTAAATAAAGTAAGATAAGGTATAGAAGACTTCCCTGAATGGTGTTAGTTCTCATCAACTTGTCATCATCCTCTTCTAGAATAGTGATTGATGTACATTCATTAGTTGGTGGTATATCACTCCTTATTTTTCAAATCTTTCCCCAAACTTGAGTTGGATCCTGAAATGAAAACAAAAAAAAATCATCAAACTAAAATAACAAAATTAACATTAAACAACTAAATAATAAAAAAAGAAAAGAAAATTTAAAACACTTAGGTTGCCTCCCAAGAAGCGCTTGATTTATAGTCTTCAGCTAGACTTTTTCCTTGCTCAACCGGGATCCAAAAATAAGTGTTTATCATGCCATGCCTTTGTATGCTTTAGAAGTGTAAGTGATCCCCAAACATAGGCATATTGAGTATAATCCGACATGGGATCAAGTGAATTATTTTTATTGTTGAGTGGATGCCTAATGATCAAAAATAGTTCTCTTTGTGTGAGAGAGATGTTTCTATCATTTTCAATGTGAGGGATGATGAAATCTAAATGGATAGATTTGTCAACATCCTCAAGTAGACCTTCATTTCCCACCATATAATACTTTAATGAGCAATCTACTAATTCGTAATCCTCCACTTCATACTTATGCAATGAGATCCCCGTATCATCCCCCACAATATTTTATATAGGTTTGTTATTTTGTAGAAGATGGGGAGAAGAAACTTCAAGTGATGGATTTTGAGATATGCTTGGTTGAACATTTTCTTGATCTTCTCTATTCTCCGCTACAGGTATTTGTATTAATACCTCTTGTTCATCCTTCATCAGTTTTTTAATCCATAAGATAGTTTCAATCTCTTCATCACTTAGCAAACTAACATGTCAATATTCTTCTCTTTTCTCTGCTAGAGGTATTTGTGTTGATACATCTTGTTCATCCTTCATCAATTTTTTAATCCACAAGATAGTTTCAATCTCTTCATCACTTAGCAAACTAACATGTCAATATTTTTCTCTTTTCTCTGCTAGAGGTATTTGTGTTGATACATCTTGTTCATCTTTCATCAGTTTTTCAATTCACAAGATAATTTCAATCTCTTCATCACTTGGCAAATTAGCATCACAATGTTTTTACCATCTCTATTTGCCTCAGTTATATAAGGCAAAATCTATTGTGATAGATTGCTAAGTTGAGTTTGCAACAAGATTTGGTCAGTAGTACGTTCGAATTGAGCTAAAGTTTCTTCAAGGCTTCGCTTATTCTCTAATGGTGTGTAACTAAGTGCATGCCACATCATATTCTCTTTATTTTTCCATGGAGCATTAGAATGATTTGGCCATCTTTGATAAGTATTGGAGAAAGTATAACTTTGCAGCTGGTTGTAATTCCACCCATATTGAGCATGCTCGACATATGGTGGTGCAAATTGATTGCTCCCTTGGAATTTTGTTCTTGCATGAAAACTGTTATATGACTCACATACTGGTGAATGATTAGCATTTGCTACAAAATATTTTTCCATCTCTTTTGAAAGTACTTGTACTTGAGCACCCAATGCATTAATGGCATCTACTCGATTCGTTCTAGAGACCTGAGTTGAAACTTGATTTGTCAAGTCATATTCAGTTGGCCAATAGTATGAATTATATGCCATCTCATCTACCACTTTTTGATCATATCACACACACAAGAAAACACATGTGATTATAAACAATGACATACTCAAACGATAAAAGAAAAGTAAAAATAAGGAAAAAATATATACAAGAAAAATTCAAATTAAAATCAAAGTTACTTGGTATCGATATTAACAAAACAAAACAATCCCCGGCAATGGCGCTAAAACTTGTTGCTAAAATTTATGAACGTAAGTGCACGTTATCGTATGCAAGTAATAAAATAGTGAATAAATTATTGTTCCTATGAGAATTGTTGAATTATTAAGTACCAAAATTATGTTAACTCTAATTTTATTTGAATAAACAAAAGTGAGTGTTTATGGTTATAAACTAAATTTAACTAAACTAAACTAATAATCGAAAGCATTTAAAGATTAAATTCACTAACTTAAAAAGCCTAGGGTTATGATTTCACCATAATTAGTTCAAATTGAATAATTCATCTCATCAATCTCAATTTATTTCCCAAGTGATAGTCAAGAATCCATAAATCATCCACTATCATCTCCCAATGTCTAATAAAAATTTTATCAATTGCTAACCCACTATATATTCCTATGTGAATTACAACAATCAACAATTCATTAGGTGCTATGGAGTCTCAAACATGACTACACAAATCATGTAAATATATTCCTATCTCACATGTAATTTATGATTTTCTACACATAGAACTAGACACATATATCACCTCCTGAGTCAATATGATTAGCAAATCATTTAATAAGTAACCAAGTAATTGAAAGCAATAAAAACAATGTAGAAAACTCAACTTGAAAATTAAATCAAGAATTGAATTGATACAGATATTCAAAACATCATAATTAGATTAAATCACAACCCTAGAAAAATAATTAGTTCATTATGGTAAAAATGAAATAAAAATTAACAACATCCATAACATAATTAATGAGAAAAGGAGGAAAATGAAATAAAACTTGAAAGAGAATGAGTTCCTTCCCTTGTAGATGCCTTCTGCTCAAATCTTGGAAGAATCCTCTCCTCTTCTTCTTCTTCTTCTTCTTCCTTCTTTCTTGGCTTGTTTTTTTTTCTTCTCTCCCTCTTTGAAATCTGATTTTTTTTACTCTTGAAGGCTTTTGAATTGTTGAAAATCAAATGGGAGATGCCCTAAAGAGGGCAAAATGATGATTTTTCCCTTACTTGTCCGCCTAGCAGTGCCCATTCTGTCCAAGGCAGTGCCTAGGCGCTACAGGGCAGCACTTAGGCGCTGCACTTGCTGCCCAAGATCCGACTCTACAGCACCAATTACCTCTTTCAATCAATTTTTCACCACGTTTAAGACTAAACAGGCTTTTGGTGTCTTCATATGAATTATATCCCTATGTCTTAGCTTTCTATATATTCATGAATAAGCTTAATTGACATATGGGAGGGAGATATGCCCAAAATACCGAGATATGTCATACCAGAAATTATCAGTCACGTGCAAACTAATTAACCTAATTTTTCTCAATGAAATAAAAATAACTGGATTTCATGGTAAACATAAAAGTTATAGATCTATCTCTTGGCTTTCAATGGTTTAAGAAACAAGTCAAAATGATATTGTAGCAAAATGTTATGATTGAAATACGAACACCACCCTCAATAGCACCAAAAAGCGAACTATTGAAAATTTTAACCAAGTTTTATATTTCTTTCCATTTTCTTCTCATTTTTCCATTATCTACAATATTTCAAACTAAATACATAAAAATTAACATAAATACTCATAAACTTATCAAAAAATTAAGCAAATGACAGTCAATTAATGGATATAAAATCCACTCATCATTGCTTCCTCTTTAACACAATTAACACAAAAGGGTATCATATTTAAATGGACAGAGGCATGCGAGTAAAGTTTTCAAGAATTGAAGAAGAGGTTGACATCAACACCCATTCTTTCAATTTCATCAGGTACTGGAGGTTTTGTAGTTTATAGTGACGCCTCGAAGAATGATTTGGGATGTGTAATGATACAAAATGGGAAAGTGATTGCATATGCATCGAGGTAGCTGAAAGAATATCAAAGAAATTACCTTACACATGATTTGGAGCTTGCTGCAGTGGTATTTGCACTGAAGATATAGAGACACTATCTATATGGGAAGCGGTGTGAAATCTATACGGATCACAAGAGTTTAAAATACTTCTTCACACAAAAAGAACTGAATATACGACAACAAAGGTGGTTGGAGCTGGTGAAGAATTATGACTGTGTTATCAACTACCATCCCGGTAAGTCTAATGTGGTGGCAGATGCACTAAGCAAAAAATCAATACAAGGTACCGCAACTACTCTTTCTGTTCAAAGACCAGAGTTAATTAAATTCTAGAAAATGAATGTGGAGATTATATAGTTGGGAGAAATGGAAATAAAGTAAGCAGCCTTGACACTCCGACCAACGTTAGTCGACAAAATTCAACAGGGACAACAAGGGGATGAATATTTTGCCAAGGTGAAGAAGGATATTACTTCGAGGGTGGCATCTAATTTTAAAATATCTGAACAGAGTGCTGTAATTTAGGGGATGATTGTACGTGCCCCATGTGGATAACATCAAAAAAGATATTCTTGTAGAGGCACATTCAACACCTTATTCAATACATCCAGGAGCTACTAAAATATATAGAGACTTGAAAATGTATTACTAATGGCCATGTATGAAAAGAGATATTGCACAGTACGTGAACCAATGTTTGACATGTCAGCAGATAAAAGCAGAACATCAAAAACCAGCGGGAACTTTGCAACCTCTACTCATTCCAGAATAGGAATGGGAAAGAATCACTATGGACTTTGTGGCGGGCTCACCCAAAATCGTAAAAGGTCATAATTCTATTTGGGTAATTATGGACAGATTAACTAAATCAGCTCATTTTCTTTCCATTTGTTCAACCTATTCCATAAACCGATACGCACAGATATACATACAAGAAGTGGTTAGACTCCATGGTGTACCACTATCCATTACTTCTAATAGGGACTCGAGATTTTTATCTACCTTTTGGAGAAGTCTACAGAGGGCATTAGAAACATAATTACCTTTCAGTACTGCATATCATCCTTAGACTGATGGACAATCTGAATGAATAATACAAACCTTAGAAGATATGCTTAGAGCCTGCGTATTGGATTTCCAAGGATAGTGGAGCAAGTATCTACCTCTGGTTGAATTCTCATATAACAATAGTTATCAGGGTACAATCGGGATGGCTCCTTATGAAGTACTATATAGCAAGAAATGCAGATCTCTAGTTCACTGGGATGAGATAGGTGAAAAGAAACTTTTAAGCCCAAAAATGATTCAGGAAATGATAGAAGCTGTGTTACAAATCCAAAAAAGAATAAAAACTGGCCAAAGTCGACAGAAAAGTTATGCAAACAAAGAAAGAAGATGCTAGAGTTTGCCATAGGAGATCAAGTGTTTCTCAAGGTAGCTTTAATGAATGGTATTATGCGGTTTGGGAAGAAAGGGAAGTTGAGTCCCAGATATATTAGTTCATTTTCTATTACCAAGAGAATAGGTGATGTTGCTTACAAACTTGATCTGCCTACATCAATACCTTAAGTACATAATGTATTCCACGTATCCATATTGAGACAGTATGTTGCGAATCCATCCTATATTCTACAGAATGAACCAGTAGATGATTTGAGTTACGAGGAAAGACCTATCAAGATTCTACTACAGTAGATTAAACAACTTAGAAATAAGAAAATCCCATTAGTTAAGGTACTGTGGAGGGACAGTCAACGGAAGAGGCTACATGGAAACGGGAAGATGAAATGAGAGCCAAATACCCAAAGCTATTTCGGTAAGCAAAATTTTGGGGATGAAATTTTCATAAGGAGGGAATGATGTAATACCCGAACCTTACGCTACTCACCTGGCCAATATAGTTCATGCATTTTATGCTACGTATTGATATTTCATAATGCACTATATTTTATACGATATTTTTAATAATTAAACTTTTGAAGTTGTCACTGATATTAGTTTTCAAATTGTTTAACCTAATTGGTTGAGTTGGTACAAAGATACAAGAATATAGGTATCAACTATCAGATACCATTACGATATACGTAAGTGAAAGGTGGCATCGTTGTGTTTATCGATGTAGGATAAACTATGCAAATAAATTAATTAGGGAGAAAATAGTGATAGTAATGCTAATAATAATAATAAAAGAAAATAAGAACATTATCATATTAATTAAGAATGTGTAAATTCTTACTAGAAAATAAATTTAGGGGTTTATAAATAAATATCAAAATATTATATATTAATTATATATATATATATATAAATATAATATATATATAAATATATACATATATTTATATATGTATAGAAAATGGGAGGCGGTGCTCCACTTGCACTCGTGACCCGGCTAGCAGTTTAATGGCATAGTATCCATTGTCTTAGTCTTCTCTTGTCACTTTGGGTTATCCTCTAAGAGGGATGCTGACTATTCAAGTCCTCGTAGGTATTAGCCCCTCTGCGCATCGACGCTCCACGCCTCTGCTCAGTCCTATTAGGGGTTGGAGCCAGGTATTGACTTCTGCAAGTTGTTCTATTGGAGGGATGCCTAGCTACTCATGTCTTCATGGGTATTAGCCCCTCTATGCCTCGTCACTTCACGCATATGCTTAGTTAATAATAATACAACACACCTGAACATTATATACCTTTATAATCGTTCCTCTTCCTCCATTAAGAGGTTCACTCTTTCTCCTCAACTAAATAAAATTTAGAAACAAGCTGATTCTATGGAGAAAAATGCATGGCAAAATTCGCATATGAAAAGAACACGTGAATTTAGAGCACATTTGAAGCTAATTTGGAGTACATTTGGAGTAAATTTGGAGATGCCAATTTAGTCATTCTTCTACTATAAATAAGGGGTTATTGGATGTCATTGAACACATAAATGCATAGAAACCATTAGAGGGAAAATAAAGTTTTATTGTTGTCTTTCTTTAGGCTAAGGTTTCTAGTAGTAATGTAAATTTTTTCATAGTAATAGAAATGTATTCTCTAGTTTTTCTTTTAATTTTAGTATTTTCTATTTTCATTATGTGTAGATCGACCTCGGACTCATGAAAAATTTATTACTTAATACAACTTGTACTTGGGTTTGCAACCTGAAAGTTGTAGCAAGTTTTTGGCGTTAGTGCCAGGGAAGGCAAGGTAAGTATTCAGATTTGTTAATATTTTTCCTTTGTAAATATAGTTTGTTTATTTTTTTTATGGATATATGGTTATATGGTATCGTAGTCATAATTCTAGGTGTTTAGTTAGAAATAATTTTGAAATTTTATTTGAATAAACTCCACACACTTCCACCATGGTTGAAAATAAAAGTGTCCAGCATGAAAATGAGAATCAATAGGTACGTACCATGCATTATTACTTGCAACCTCCTCAAAATTCTTCTCTTTCTTGTTTCATTTTTCCTCTCAATGCAAATAACTTTCGATTCAAGTCAGGTATGATCCCTTTACTTCCTAATTTTTATGGTTTAGACTCTGAATGCCCTTACTTGCATTTGAAAGAATTTGATGAGGTATGTGCCACTTTTGATGATCAAACTTGCACAAATGAGATTGTTAAGCCCAAATTATTTTCTTTTTCTTTAAAAGATTTAATTAAAGATCTCAACTTTAATTAATTTCATTATGGACTAATTTAGTTTATTAACTATCATCTTAGTCCTCTCATATATAACACTTATATATTAAATTATGGTCACATAAATGAATAGGGATTTTTTTATATTTATAAGCATACCAATATGTAAAAAAATAAGAATAAAATATTATTTTATTAATTCAGCAATTAATGGACTAATACATGCTTTTAGAGCACTATCTCTAACAATCTCCCACTTGTCATAAAGCAGGTGAGACATGTCTGTCTCAGTCCTAATCCCAACATATGACTCTCAAATATGTTAGCAGCTAACATCTTGATGAATGGATCAATGAGGTTGTTTTCAAATCCTATCTTCATAATAGGCACAATCCCACTGTGTATTATCTCTCTAATCAAATGGTACTTTCTTTCGATATGCTTTCCTCTCTTATAACTTCTTGGTTCTTTCAAATTAGCCACTGCTCCACTATTGTCACAATACAACACCAATGGTTTATCTATATTTGGAACAACTTCCAAATCATTAAATAATTTCTTGAGCCATACTGCTTCCTTAGTTGCTTCAAAAGAGACTATGTATTCAGCCTCCATGGTTGAATCAGGAATGCTGGATTGTTTACACTTCTCCAAATTATGGATCTGCTACTAAAAGTGAACAATAATTTGAAAGTCGACTTTAGACCAATCCCAATCTAATTGGAAATTAGAATCAGTGTATCCATTATTATTCAGGTCTCCACTTGAGTAAACTAGCACATAGTTTCTCATTCATCTAAGATACTTGAGAATATTCTTCACCACTACCCAGCGATCTAATCCTAGATTTGATTAGAAATGACTGACTATCCCTACTGCATAGCAAATATTAGGCCTTGTACACAGCATGGTGTATATTAGGTTGGCTACAACGGAGGGATAAGGAACTTGTCTCATATCCTCATCTTCCTATGATGTCTTGGGCACTGCTTGTTGGAGAAGATGGTTCCATGTCAAGTTGGAAAGTAACCCTTTCAGAAAATTTGCATTGAATAACACATGAGCATCTTATCAATATAAGATGCTTAAGACAGTGCCAACATTATGTTCTTGATCTTCTAATAATTTGAATAAGAAAATTTGCTTATCGTAAATCCTTTATTTGGAGTTGCTTGGCTAGCTAGTTTTTAACAATAGGTAATATTTCTACATTATTCCTAATGAGTAGAATATCATCTACATAAGGTACCAAGAAAACCATCTTCTTGTCTTTTATGTATTATATATTCAAGGTTTATCAACATTCTGATCAAAACCATAAGGCTTAATCATCTCATCAAATCTTAGGTCCCATGATCTAGAGGCTTGCTTTAGTCATATATGGACCTTAGCAACTTGCAGACTTTCCACTTTTGGCCTTGTGCTATGGAACCCTCTGGTTGCTACATATATATATATATATATATATATCTTCCTTAAGACAACCTTTCTAATATGGCCATTCAAAAGGCTATCTTGACATTCATTTACCATATCTCGTAATCTAAGCTCGTAGTAATGGAGAGTAGTATAGAGATGGATTTAAGCATAGCTACAGGTGAGAAGGTTTTCTCATAATCGATTTTCTATTTATGAGTATAGCCTTTAGCCACTAGCCTTGCTTTGAAAGTCATGATTTTCCCATCCACACGTCTCATCATCTTAAAGATCTATTTACACTCAATGGGATTAATATCCTCAGGTGGATCAACAAGCTCCAAGATAAATTAGAGTATAACTCCATTTCTTGGTTCAAAGCCTCTTTCCATTTCTCTCTATCAGAATCTTCCACTACATACTTGTTATAGATGACAACTTATGCCTCTCCGTCCTCTCTATAGTGTGCTGGTGGTCTTACAAACCTCCTACCACATTGAGGTGGGATGACATTCTGATCAAAGTTGGTGGTCCTTTGGATATGTTGTATATTGTTGGTTGTGGTCCGGTCTCATCTGAAAGTAACTCCTCTAATGTAACTTTACTGTGAGGCTTAAAATTTGTCATATAATTATTTTCAAGAAAGGTGGCATTTTTCAACACAATTACCCTTTTTTTATCTTGAGGATTATAAAAAAATTCTTTTGTACCTTTAGTATATCCCACAAACTAACACACTTCTGATTGTGGTTGCAACTTTCCAGACTTTCCTTTAAGCACATGTGCCGGACAGCCCCATATGTGAAAATAACGTAAAGTAGGTTTATTACCATTCCACAACTCTAAGGGTGTCTTTTGGATAGACTTAGATGGTATTATTTTCAAAATATACACCACAATTTATAGTGCATAACCCCAAAATGAATCTGGCAATGAAGAATAGCTAATCATAGGCCTCACCATATAAAGTAAAGTTTAGTTTCTCCTCTCAACAACATTATTTTGCTAAGGAGTTCTAGGTGCTAAGAGTTGGTATAAAATACCATGCTCTAGCATATAGTCCTTGAACTAAATATCAATGTACTCACATTCTCGATTGGATCTTAGAGATTTTAAGGATTTAACGAATTGCCTTTCGACCTCTGCTTGGATTTCTTTAAACTTTCCAAAAGTTTTGGATTTTCTTTGCATAGGTAAATAAAACCATATCTTGAATAATTGAGAATAAATGTGATGACATATTCATAACCACCTCTAGCTTGTATGGTCATTGGACCACAAACATTCGTATATACAAGATCAAGTGGTTCTTTGGCCCTATTGCCCTTTTCAGTGAAAGGTCTCTTAGTAATTTTACCCTCTAGACAATATTCACAAACAAGAAGAGTGCTAATTTTAGCTCTCTTAAAGGACTTTCCTTTACTAACCTGTTTATCCTATTCAGATTAATATGCCCCAACCTTAGGTGCCAAAGATACGCTTCATCTTCTTGAGAAACCTTTTGCCTCTTAAGCTTATGATCTTCTACTTTAAATATTTTGACATTAAGTAGTAGGTGTTCATTAGGCCTAAGCACATAAAGTCCATTTTCTATCTTTTCATAAAAAATATCCAAATCATTTCTAGAAAAAATAATCTCATTATCATAAAAAGAAATACCAAATAATTGTTCATGCAAATTTGAAAAACAAAATCAAATTTCTACGAAAACCAGGAATGAAATAAACATTATTCAAAACTAAATATTTCTTCCCCAAAACTAAGATGAACGTCTCCCATTATTTTTACTGAAACCAAGACTCCATTGCCAACTATCATTATGAATGTCCCTTCAGAAATTTTCTTAGAAGAACTAAGTTTCTGTAGAGAAGAACAAACATGATTAGTGGCTCCCGAATCAACTAAGGATGATGAATCATCTTCCACTAAACAAGCTTCAAGAACAAGTAAATCATATTTACTTTTTTTCTTCTCTTGGAGCTCAGAGAGATACTTTAGATAGTTTCTCTTTTAATGCCCCTCAACTCCACAATGAAAACACTTTCCTTTTAGATGTTTCTTGGAGTTGTCCTTTTTTTTTTTTTTTTTTGCCTTTAGGACTCTTCTTCTTTGTCTTTTTGGATTGAGTCCCAGAACTGTCTTTTTGATTCTTCCTCTTCTTAGCATTATTTTAGGAAGATGGCTTATCCTCGCCAATATTTGCCTCATCTTCTTTAGCATTTCCTATGGAAATAGCTTTGAACGTCTACAACTCATTAAGTAATTATGTCCTATCATAACTCAACTTGTTCATAAAATAGTTATTTTTGAACTGCAAGAAAGCCTGTGAGAGTGATTCTAAAATTATACTCACTTAGGTGAGCTTATTAATGGTCGCACTATTGATTTCAGCATCACTCAGATAGTTAACCACATTCAAAACATGTTCCCTAATTGGGGTCCCCGTCTGTATCATCCTGTTAATAGCCATTTTCACAGATTCATGATGCGATTCATCATAAGTTACCCAAACATCACCAGAATAGACTCCATTATCTCATAAGTAGTCTCCATCTTTCGTGCTTCAATCTAAGCACATCAGACATGCCTACTAACAAGTAGGCACAGGCCTTGTTATTGACTATAATCCATTTTTCATAGCTCTCTTGTACATTACGAGGAGCATTGGCAGCAGGTTCTTGAGGACATTCCTCCACAAGGACAAATTTAAAGTTTTTAGAGATAAGTGGGATATTCATATCTCTTTTCAACCTAACAAATTTTTCTCCTGCCAACTTTTCATTAGTAAGTAATGCAAGAATAGGATTTGAACCAGACATGATTCCTGAAATTAATAAACTGTGACACCCGAACCTCTCACTACTTACCTGGCCAAATATAATTCATGCATTACATATTAATTGTGTGCTATTTATATTGATATTGATATCATATAATTTTTTTATTTTATACGGCGTTCTTAATCATCAAACTTAATTCCAAAGCTCTCGAACGGTATTTGTTACTGAATTTCCTAATTTAAGTGGTTGATTTTGTATTGAGATAAGAAGAAATTTGGGTATCAATATAGTAAATAGTGTTAGGTTATACGTGGTAACCTTAGAAGTGCGAAATGTGTCACCGAAAAGTTTATAGAAAGTGAGTCAGTTCGATCATGAATTTTAATATTATATATATTTAAATTATATACTTGGGATATTGGACATGATAAAATATAATTTAAGTATCATATTACAAGGTCCATATGTGCATAGAAATTTAGAAATACCAACAAGACAATCATTTAAGAATCGGATGCCAATCAGTTTGGAGATCGAATGAATGGTGACTAAGATTGGTTGTAACCAAATAAGAATACGTGAGGCATACAAGATTAGGGTTGCAAAATAAGGGAGAAAGTCAGATTTTACCATTACATGCCATCTCAAGCTTATACCACCTCTTGCTTAGATTTTTCAAGTTAGCACCTCAATCTATTCTTCACTCTTAAGCTAACAGCCACGACTTGAACCTTCTTCTGCACCATTTCAGCTTCTAAAGACATATAAAAATCTCTCTAAATAGGTTCTAAGTGATTCCAACCAAAAAACGAGGCAAGACAAGCAAAGGGAAGGAGAAATAAACAAGTTCAAGTAGAAAACTGTGTAAGGTAAGCTTAACCTATGGGTTTGGCATGATTTTCAAATTTATTTTGAGGTTTATTAGCTTATTAAGCTTTGAATATTATTTATAAATGTGTTAGGATGTTATTAGATAGGCGTTGGTGCACAAAGAATGGGTTTTTGGTTGCAAATACTTGATAGAAAAAACTTGTGCTAGAAACTATCACCTTGTTGTATTCTTGTGTTTTAGGCTTCAAAAGTGTGTGGTATGTTGAATAAAACCTATAAGTATCATCATATAAATATTTATATATGAGTTAAGAGTATTGAAATAAATTTTCATCAGTTTGAAATTGAAATAGGGCATGATATTGAAGAAACACTCAAAACTGCCAAAGTAAGAATATATGTTCTGGTGTGTTGTGAAGGGGACTAAATTAGGAGACCTAGACCCATGTGTTTTGGAAACTTTATGGAACGATTATATTTTTCTACATGTTATCTAAGTGTGGTAACAAGTTGAGAGTGAATAAATGTTCCTAAGGATGTCAAAATGTCTATGAAACCTAATGTGGTAGCAAGGAAATTAGAAGGTGAAAATCTATCCCATTTGATAACTTAGCATGTTTCAACCTAGACATGTTGCTATTGAGTATTAACAATTAGGTACATGTTATTAGAGTGATAATACTTCAATTAAATGATGTTTACATGTATCTAAGATGAGAAATTAAGGTATTTGAGGGACTATATTGGGTTCTAGTTTGTGAAAGTTTGATTATTACCTAGATAGCTTGGTGTTTAAGGTCTTAATATGAGATTTTGTGCTTTCAATTTGCCAAATTGGGAATGGTGCTTGATGTTGAGTAATAGTACAGGCTATTTTACATCTAATATTGGAGAGGAACACTAAATAAATCTAAACTAAGCTACCAACCAAGTAAAAGGTAAGTAAAAATTCATTTGCAACTACAATGTATAAACATAGTAAATGTGTGGTTTATATTTAACATCATAGATCATATGTGCATAGTAGAGGGCATGCATTACTGTCATTCATGTCCATTGAGCATACATACATGGGCATTGGCATGTGCATGCATCATATCCGAGCATTATAAAAAATCTTACATTGCACGACATGATTATGAGAAAAGAAAATATTTTGCTGACCACTACTAGTGCACCAAAGCATGCATGGATTTGCATGGTTATATGCATGGATTTGTAGGTTCACATGCATAGATTTGCATGCGTATGAGTATGTTTGCATACTTATATCATTATTGGTCATTGGATTATGGCGGTGTGCAGAGCCCTTTTCCGATACATTAGATAGTAACATTGGTCAGGGGCCTAAGAAAGAATAATTTTGAGAGAAATATTTTGATGCATGGAATTGCATTGTGGGCATAGCATTTTGAGATGCATAACTTGATATTGTGGATTATTCTTTGACATGCATAATCTTTACTTGCTGAGCGTTAGCTCATGTAGTTTATGCATTGTAGGTGAGCACGACAATGCTTGAAGCATCTTTTGCTGGTTGGGTGGCTGTTAGAGCTCCTGCAGATATCTGAGGTAGTGTGTACATGGATGACGACCTCTTGGGTTATTTTGTTGGCTTGTTATATTCTGAGTCAGTTGTATTATATTTTGAGACTAGTACTATATTTTTTGCTTTTAAAACTTTATTGTAAACAAATATGTAAATATTATGATCGTTGTGGGTGTTGTGCTTTTATATAAATATTGATCATGCTATATACATGACATATGTGAGGAAGTATTTTGAACAGGGTTGTGCGTGTAAAAAGTGATTTACCTTTTCTTAAAATGTTACACAGAAAAAAAATATATCATGTACACACAAGTTCTATCATGTCAAATTATCCTTTATATATAGTTGTTGAGTAGTGGGTGTTACAGAGTAGTATCAGAGCCTAGGACTTGATTCTGTAGACTATCCATGTACATGATCTTAGAACTTGTGGAGTGCAGCCACACGAGTAAGTTTTACATTATCATATAATGTATTACATATTTCATGAATTATATTGGCCGTATGTTGTCAAACTTGTATAAAATAGTACTGCAAAATGGTGAGAAATCATGGTGAAAGCAGCGGTGGTGCCAGAGCGTAGAGAGATAAGACACCCACCCTGGGTAATGAATGAGATACCGTGATTAATCGATTAATAGAGTTGATTGAACGATAGTCCGAACAGATTCAACAACTGATTCGATAGAGGAATGATGGTGAGCAACTACGGGTGGAGGTAAACCAACAGCGGGCGGAGTATATATATATATGGTGGGAGAACGATTTAGGAGGTTGGATCTCCCGATATTTGAGGATGCTATTGATCCTACCGCTGCAGAGGACTGGTTGAGGACCCTGGAAAACATGTTCTAGTATAGCAGGGTGCTAGAAGATGAGAGGGTAATGTGTGCCACTTTCATGCTTCATGGCAGTGCAAGCCATTGGTCGGACACGATCAGCAATATAGAGGACATTACTACCATGAGTTGGGATAGATTCAAGGAGTTATTCCGAAATAAATATTTCATGGCCCTAGTTCGCATGATGAAGATGAATGAGTTTATACAACTACGACAAGGAGCGATGACTGGTGAGGAATATATTCATAGATTTGAAGAGCTATCCAGGTTTGCTACGCACATGGTCAGCACTAAAGCACTGAAAGTAGAGAGATTTTTGGAGGGTTTGAGGCTGGAGTTATACCGGGATGTGAATATGGTGGGTACTCAAGGGGTGATATTTTCACAGGTAGCTGAGAGGGCATTGGTGGCAGAACAGGCTAAATCGAGATTGCTCGTGCACATGAAGCTCGACATTAGTTCAGACAACAAGGATAAAGATGGACTGTGGGGCAAAATAGGCCAGTCCAAATGCAGATACCAGTCCAAATGCAGAGGCTGGGATTTAAATTTTGAAGAAAATGAGGCCAATAATAAGAAGATCAAAGTAAGAGCCTACAGGTCGAACAAGGAAAAGCACCAATGCCAGAAGTTGTGTGTCAGAAATATGACAATCGATATACTGGAGACTGCTCTACAGATACCAAGATGTGCTTTTAATGCAGAATGCTAAGACATATTGCTAAATTTTGCCCAAGTAAGCAAAATCACACCGGCCAAAGGAATGTACCAGTCATGGTGTTCACCATGACCAGGGCAGATGCAGAGGTAAATCCATCGGTAGTGGAAAGTGAACTTTATATTTCTAGTGTTCCAACACTTGTATTATTTGATTCTGGAGCCACGCATTCATTTTTATCCACTGAGTATGTCAAGAGGCTTGGTAGAATACTAGATGTAGCAGAAATCAATTATAGTGTAACAGTCCCCTCTGGAGATGCTAGACAAACTAATCAGATTTTGAGAGTTTTGCTATACCTGTTGAAGGTAGAGAATTATATTGTGATCTGATTGTGTTGGATATGAATCATTACGATTTCATTTTGGGCATGCATTGGTTATCAAAGTATGGGGCTACTATCAACTGTAAGAAAAAGACAGTAACATTTCAACTTTATGGGAAAGAGTCTTTCACATTTTCCAGCATTGTGAAGAATTTCGGATTCCCTATGATTTCAGCAGTGAAGGCGCAACAATTACTCGATACTGGTTGCGAAGGGTACTTGGTGAGTGTCATGAGCATTGAGGAACAACACCCACCAACTCTTAGTGAAATACCAGTGGTGCGGGAATATACTGAAGTATTCCCAAATGATCTTTCGGGATTGCCACCAGATTGAGAAATAGAGTTTGTTATTGACATACAACCAAGAACATCTCCAATTTCTAAAACTCCCTACAGAATGGCTCCCTTGGAGTAGAAGAATTGAAAATACAATTGCAGGAGTTGTTGGACAAGGGATTCATCAGACCGAGCTTTTCACCTTGGGGAGCGTCGGTTTTGTTTGTACGTAAGAAGGATGGCACCATAAGACTGTACATCGATTATCAAGAATTGAATAGGGTCACGATTAAGAATAAGTATATATTACCTAGAATCGTTGATTTATTTAACCAGCTTCAGGGTGCTGCAATATTTTTAAAGATTGACTTACGCTCTAGGTACCATCAACTAAAAATAAAAGAAGATGATATCCCCAAGACAGCATTTAGTACAAGATATGGGCACTATGAATTATTGGTAATGCCGTTCGGATTGACTAACGCTCCAGCAGCATTCATAGATCTGATGAATAGAGTGTTTAAGGAGTTTCTGGATAAATTCATTATCATTTTCATCGATGACATTCTAGTTTACTCTATAACTAAAGAAGAGCATACCACACATTTGAGACAAGTATTAGAGGTCCTAAAAGTGAAGCAGTTATATGCTAAAATCAAGAAATGCGAGTTTTGGTTGGATCGCATGGTATTCCTAGGACATGTTATATCAGGAGCGGGAATATCAATAGATCCAAGTAAAGTTAAAGCTATCAACAACTGGACGCAGCCTACTAATCCTTTGGAGGTGCATAGTTTTCTAGGTTTAGCTGGATATTATCGGAGATTTGTCGAGGGATTCTCTAAGATTGCTATGCCATTGACACAATTAACCAGAAAATGGGTGATATTTAGATAGAAGTTTCCAGGAGCTGAAAAAGAGGTTGACTTCAGCACCTATTCTCTCAATTCCATCAAGTACTAGAGAATTCGTAATTTACAGTGATGCATCGAAGAATGGATTAGGATGTGTACTGATGCAAAATGGTAAAGTAATTGCGTATGCATCCAGACAACTTAAAGAGTACGAAAAGAATTACCCCACGCATGACTTGGAACTTGTTGCTGTAGTATTTGTGCTTAAATATGGAGGCACTATCTATATGGTGAACAGTGCGAGATCTATACGAATCACAAGAGCCTCAAATACTTCTTCACATATAAAGAGTTGAATATGTGGCAGTGGAGACGGCTGGAACTAGTAAAAGATTATGATTGCATGATCAATTACCCCACGCATGACTTGGAACTTGTTGCTGTAGTATTTGCGCTTAAATATGGAGGCACTATCTATATGGTGAATAGTGCGAGATCTATACGAATCACAAGAGCCTCAAATACTTCTTCACATATAAAGAGTTGAATATGTGGCAGTGGAGATGGCTGGAACTAGTAAAAGATTATGATTGGAGACGGCTATTTTACATCTAATATTGGAGAGGAACACTAAATAAATCTAAACTAAGCTACCAACCAAGTAAAAGGTAAGTAAAAATTCATTTGCAACTACAATGTATAGACATAGTAAATGTGTGGTTTATATGTAACATCATAGATCATATGTGCATAGTAGAGAGCACACATTACTGTCATTCCTGTCCATTGAGCATACATACATGCGCATTGGCATGTGCATGCATCATATACGAGCATTGTAAAAAATCATACATTGCACGGCATGATTCTGAGAAAAGAAAATGTTTTGTTGACCACTACTAATGCATCGAAGCATGCATGGATCTGCATGGTTGTATGCATGGATTTGCAGGTTTGCGTGCATAGATTTGTATGCGTATGAGTATGTATAGATTTGCATACTTATATCATTATTGGCCATTAGATTATGACGGTGTGCAAAGCTCTTTTCCGGTGTATGAGATAGTAACATTGATCAGGGGCCCAAGCAAAAAATAATTTTGAGAGAAATGTTTTGATGCATGGAATTGCATTGTGGGCATAACATTTTGAGATGCATAACTTGATATTGTGGATTGTTCTTTGACATGCATAATCTTTACTTGTTGAGTGTTAGCTTTTGAAGTTTATGCATTATAGGTGAGCACAACAATGCTTGAAGCATCTTTTGCTGGTTGGGCGGCTGTTAGAACTCCTGCAAATGTTTAAAGGAGTGTGTACATGGATGATGACCTGTTAGGCTATTTTGTTGGCTTGTTATATTTTGAGTCTGTTGTATTATATTTTGAGACTAGTACTATATTTTACTTTTAAAACTTTATTATAAACAAATATGTAAATATTGTGATCATTGTGGGTGTTGTGCTTTTATATAAATATGGATCCTGCTATATACAAGACATATGTGAAGAAGTATGTTAAACAGGGTTGTACGTGTAAAAAGTGATTTACCTTTTCTTAAAATATTATACAAAGAAAAAAAATATATCATGTATCACAAGTTCTATTATGTCAAATTATACTTTATATATAGTTGTTGAGTAGTGGGTGTTACATAAACATATGACATTCAATACTTGTATGAATATCGAATCAAAAATTCTAAATAGTAAACATGATGCATGGTGAATGAGCATATGATCATTTTACTATAATCATTCCATTTTTATGAGTGTGACCCACACTATTTCGTATTTCACCAACTTAACTCAAAATTACCATCGTAGGATAGATTAATTTTGAAATACATCAAAAATCTTATCATTTTGTAACTAGCCTTATTATTGACTTAAATGGACACCCTCCATAATTTTGTTTCTAATTAATATATCTCTATATATTAATTTATTCTAGCTAAGTCCAATCCTATTGGGCTTACCTAATTATCAAATTTTTCTAAAAAATCTAAGTTTATTATTTAGAATAACCTAAGCTAGCAATTACTAACTCTTAATAATTAAAGCCTAAACAAAATAATGATTTTATCAAATTTAACTATTAAATCAAAATTGGATATTTCATATTAAACTATATAATATAATCTCAAGTATGCTTGACATTCCTAATGACTGCAAGTGGTTATTATGAATGACATACATTTATACATGGCAAATTGTATCTCATACATTCATCAAATAGATAAACAAAAATTAAATAAATGATGTTTTTGGTTGGGTTTCTGTTCGTGAAATATTTTGCAAACCGCAAATGCACAGTGTCAAGTTTTAATACAACGGTGAGTTGAGTATCGTATCCACAAGGATTATAATCAAAAATTACAGCAAGTATTGTAGTTCAAATAGTCCTAATTTTATCTAGGAAATCAAGTGATGATTGGTAAAGAAAGTAGAATTAGATAAAAATTGCAAAGATAAAGCTAGAGTTCTTAGAAGTAATATAACAAACACCTTATGAACAAGAAATTTTAGAGAAATGACTAACCTAATTATCATATATGTTCTTCCTTCCAAAATATACTAATTCAAGTCAACAATACATGTAAGTCAAGAATTCCTAAGTTCATCAATTCCCTCTCTCGAGTGTTGAATTGATTATGAGTTCTAAAATGAATTTCAATATCTCTATAAAAACTCAAGAATAAAACTTTACAAAGGTTCAATGAATTCTTTTTCAAAACTTCAAAGGTTTCATAAGTTTCTCAACTCTATGATTCTTATGTTATGTTATCTTTATGAACATGTATAATATTCCCTCTCTCAAGTATCAAATCTCATACATCAAACACTCTCAATTAATGGCCAAATAATTAAGATGCAATACTAAACAAGATAACACAAACAAGATCAATAACTTGAACTAATAATATTTAGAATTCAAAACATAGGATCAAATAAGGTTACATCATCCTCTAGAAAGAAATATTTAGTTCATCATGTATGAATATAACTTCAAGAAATACATAAGAAAGAGCATGAAAATTGTTCACCAATTTCTGAAGTGGAAGAAATGGTTGAAGCTCTCCTTGTCTTTAAGAATGGCTTTCTCCCAAGAATGACTCCTCCTTCTATCCAGCAGCACTTCTTCTGTCCAATAACAACACCTCATGTCCATAATGCGTTTGGAGGCTCTTTGGGGTCCTTAAAATCACATGGGAGAAGCCCTAAATAGGGCAAAAAATCTATTTTTCCCCTTTTATCCCTGTGACAATGCATAGGACCTAACTGGACAGCCTGGCACAGCTAGGCGCTGAACATTCTATCTTCAGCATCTTCAGCCTCTTAAACTAATTTTGCACCATGTTCTAAGCCAAAACGGTTTTTGTTGTCTTCATATGCATTGTAGAGATATGTCTTGAATTTCCATAGGCACTTGTATTAACTAATTATGACATTTGTGGAGATAGTTATACCTAAAATACCAAGATGTGTCCTAGTAGAAAATTGCAGCCCAGTGCTGACTCTTAAACTTGGTTTTTCTCATTGAGATCGACAGAATTGAATTTTGTGGTAAACATAGAAGTTATAGATATATCTCTTGGATTTCTATTGGTTTAAGAATCAAGTCAAAATCATATTTTAGCAAAGAGTTATGATTGAAATACAAAAACTGCCATCAGTTGCACCACAATTTAGATTTTTCAACATTTCAACCAAGTTTTTGGTTTCTTTCCATTTTCTTCTCATTTTGTCATTACCTACAAAATTTCAAACTAAATATATAAAAAGTAGCAAAAATACTTGAAAATAAACTAAATTTTAATCAAAAAGTATATGAATTGTTGGTATAAAACCAACTTATCAGTTCCCTATGATAATAAAATTACAATCCAAAAAAAACTAATAGAAAAATAAAAAGATAATTACAAAAAATCTATGAATTTTTTTATTTTTTCTCCACCATATTCATATGATCTCCATCATGCAAGGTATGAGGATTGGGCAAAATTTATAGGTATCCTATACTCATAAATTTAGGAATTATAATTTTTGATCTATTAAAAATAATTACATCAATTATGCTAGGGAACCAACTAATAACGATCAAAAAACATTACCATACATCCATCACATGATATAATCATTCATAACATTTAAAAAAAGCATTCAACAATGCAGATACCCACTCATACATACTTAAGATTGAAATTATTGTATTCATAACCTAGCTTTGATACTAGTTTTGGAAATAATTTTATCGAATGAAAAAAAATGATTTGTTTTCTGATAAAATCAGGCACGCCAAAAAGACTTGGTATCAAGCGCTACAAAAATTTAACAAAAATAATGCAGTTATATGAATATGTAATTTTAATCCGTTCTGCAAAATATAACAACTATTTTTATAAGAGTTTCAGCAAACATAACTTGATAGAAAAAATCAATTGTTTTCTAACGATGCTTTCAGAATCTTCAAGCCTTCCTAACCAAACTCTTTAATCTCATTGAATCAGACATTAAGATCCTCCAATCTATGCCCCCACACTAATGGGAACGAGTGGGCATTCTTAATAGTAAATTTAGAAAATAATTTCCTAGATTAACACCCAATAATTTTCTACAATTACAAGCACAATTAAATTAATAGATAAAATCTATTTCAGTATTTATGAAGGTAGATTGGAGACATGTGAATTTGTAATTGCAAGCTCCAACAAATTTGGATAATTATTCTAATTATTTGTAATTGCAAGCCCTATTAAAATTCTGGAATTCCAATCTTGTAATTATTAAATAATTTACTATGATCAACATTGAGTAGTCCATCGATATAATCATTACATATGGTTCGACCCACCATAGATGATTCATAATTAGAGCTAGGTTTTCATTAACCTCTCTAATTATCTCTTATTTCTTTTTGTACCGTGAATTTACTAGTGAACAGTTAACTTACAACCAATGTATAAATTTGAGCACTCTACTTTTCAGTTCCAAAATTGTATGTCTACTTATAAATAGGAGAACATTCAGTCAGCTTAGTATTGTTAAGAGAGGAGAGAGTTCAGCAAAAACTCATTTATTATGTTAGTAAGTTGTTGAAAGGGGCCGAGCAGAGATATTATAGGACAGAGAAAGCAGGATTAGCCTTGGTCATCATGGCTAGAAGGTTAAGGCCTTATTTTCTTTCACATCGGTGTTGTTGACACTAATATACCGTTAAAGCAAACTTTAGGAAAGTATGACATTGAATACCAGCCACGCGTTGCTATAAAAAGCATAGGCTTTGGTGAATTTTAAACAAGTAATGACCAGGCCAACATAAGAGGCAAAAATATAGTTACTCCATATGGATGGCTGTCCACTTTGATAGGTTAGGGTGCAAGAATTGTGTTAACCAGCCCTGAAGGAAACGAACTGGAGTTTGCTGTAAAATTTGACTCTAAAGTAACAAACAATGAAGCTAAAATATAAGGCCTTATGATAAGTGCATATTTTGACATATTTTTGTATCAAATCCTTTATACTTTTCTTATTTTATTCTTGTTAATATTATTGTTTTATTAATATTTTGTGTTAGGGAACCAATGAATATAAAAAGATTAAAAGAAGCATATTTTAAGACTTGTGCAGTTTTTGTATTTTGAGCATAACTTCATAATCAAAAGTCCTATGGACCTGAATCTTGCTTCATTTGAAATCCAAAAGATAGCACTACAACTTTTCTATTGGAAGATTAGCCTAATTCAATCTTGATTATAGCAAAAAGTTCATCCAAGTGGTTGCACAAAATGAATCACCAAAATTCGGATAAGAGTTTAGCTTAATATTGACTTATTTGAGCAATTGGATCATATCTCTTAAGCCCAAATTTATTTTGGGCTGAAATTTTGATATGTTATATACAAGAGGTAATAAACAAGTTTTTTAAAGGCAAGAGGGTGAGAAAATATGTCAAAATGGTAAAAACATAGGCTCTAATGTGCTGCTACTGTTAAAGAACGGCTCTTAGACATGATTCGATAATTTGATAATATCTCTCTCATCCAACAGCCAAATTTGAAAAATTATATATGAAAATATATCAAAATCAAAAGATCTACAACTTTTATTATTTAGTCATCATCAAAATTTGATTGTATCTGACCTAATAATACAATACAATCCAGTAGGTGAGAATTTTTAGGACTTAGTGTAACAACTTACCAAATCTTGGTAACTACCATCCCACTTAATTAACTCCTCCATTATTTATTTGGCCTCTAACATATTCCATTTACTTTAAATAAGCCATGTATTAACTAATCTTGTGAGAGAGGGGAGGTAGAGGGTTTCTTTAGGCTAAATTTTCTAATATGTATGTTTTCTAGTAATGTAAGTTTTCTAGTATGCATAAATGCTTGATCCCATAAATAAATGTTGGCGTTAAGAGATAATTTGCAAATAGTAAGACAATATCATAATTACCTTATTACATGAGCTATTTGACAATATCTTTCCATTAAAACCTTCATTATGTATGGATTCCAATTGTGGCAATTAAAAGAGGTAAAAAGAATAAATAATCGTTTCACTATCCAAAACTCAAGAATGATCCCTAATCATCAGTACTTTTATTACTTTGGTTTTTCTTTATTTACAGTGTACATTAATTATTCATATATTTTGATTCACATAAATCTCATTTTTTTTTAGAATTATAATCCTAAATTCTTCAGGCAACTTTCATGTGGATCGACCTCGGACTCACAAGAAATTTATTACTTAATACAACCTGCACTTGGGTTTACAACCTTAAAGTTATAGCAAATTTTTAGCACCGTTGTTTGGGAAGGCAAGATAAGTATTCAGGTTTGTTAATATTTTTCCTTTATAAATATAGTTTGTTTATTTTCTTTATGGATATATGATTATATGGTATCGTAGTCATAATTCTAGGGGTTTAGTTAGAAATAATTTTAAAATTTATTTGAATCAACTCCACATACTTCCACCATGGCTGAAAATGAAAGTGTTCAGGATGAAAATGAGAATCAACAAGTGCGTACCATTCATTATTACTTGCAACCTCCTTGAAATTATTCTTCTTTTTGTTTCAGTTTTCCTCTCAATGCAAATAACTTTCAATTCAAGCCAGGTATAATTCCATTACTTCCTAATTTCCATTGTTTAGACTCAAAAAGCCCTTACTTGCAAGCTTAAATTTGTAGCACCTTGGTACGGGGGCTTAACACAGTATTAGAAATGGGAGTTAGGCACATTGTAATCTACTCTAATTCTAGTTAGGTCACTTAGCAAACAGAGGGCCAGTATGAGATCAGAGAGAAGAGGATGAAGAAATATGTTGAGTGAGTAGCAGCTTTGAAAGTTCACTTTGAAAGCTGGGAAATACATTAGACTCCTAAAGCAGAAATTAACAAAGTGGATTATCTATCCAAATTGGCTAGTTTGGTGAAAGATTGTAAAACCAGGAGGATTACACTACTACAGCTGAACAAAATAGTATGAAGATAGATGTGAATGAGATTGAAGAAGGGAGTGATTGGAAAGCCCCAATTCTAACATATTTTAAAGTGGGAGTTACTCCTCAAGCAAAAAAAAAGTTAGCTCGACTAAAAAGCAGAGCTGCTCATTTTTGTTTTATTGGAGAGATGTTGTACGAAAGATCATTTACTTCACCTTACTTGAGATGTCTGTCAAATGAGGAGAGAGCATGTGTACTTAAGGAAATCTATGGGCAGTGCTGTGATGATCACTCGAGTAGTAGAGCCCTTATTAGGAAAGTTTTAAACAACGTATTTTTGGCTTACTATTAGGTTAATCACGGAGGAACTGGTTATAAAATGTGAAAAATATCAGAAACATGCCCCATTGATGCATCAACCTACAGAAGAATTGATGATTATGAGTTTTCCTTGTCCTTTTATCCAATAGGGGATTGATATAGTCAGACCATTTCCATTGGTAATCAACCAAAGGAAATTTTTGATAGTAGTAGAAGATTATTTTGGCAAATAGGTTGAAGCTGAGCCACTTTCTAATATAACTGAAAGGGAGGTGATGAAGTTTTTATGGAAAAATATTTATTGCAGGTATGGGGTTCCTAGAGAATTGATCTCAGACAATGGCATTCAATTTAATGGAACCAATATCTGAGACTGGTGTAAGGAAATGAAAATCACACAAAGATTCACATCAGTAGCCCATCCACAAGTAAATAGGCTGGTTGAGGCAACGAACAGTATTATTCTACAAGCGAGCAAAGCATGTTTGGATAAGTCAGGAGGAGGATGGGTAGATGAATTGAGCTCAGTTCTTTGGGCTTACAAAACTAGTCTGAAATCTACAATAGGAAAGACACCATTAGTCTGGTATATGGAGCAGAAGCAGTTATCCCTACAGAGATTGGATTAGAAACTTACTGAGTCCAAAATTTTGACAAAACTCAAATTCAAGAGCTGATGAGAGAAGCCCTCAATTTGATTGAATAATGGAGGGATAAGGTTTATGTCAGGATGGAAGCATATATGAGTCGACTTCGAGGAGTATATAGTTGAAAAGAGAAAAAGAGGCAGTTCCAAGTAGGAGATCTGGTACTACGCAGAGCTAATGCATTGAAGGCTACTAGAAAACTTAAGGCTAACTAGGAAGGGCATATAAAATCTTAAAGGTTCTAGCAGGAGGAGCGTATGAGTTGGAAGGATTAGATGGGCACAAATTGCCTCGCCCACAGAATGTTTGCCATTTGAAAAAAAATTACATTTAAAGTGTTATCTTGAGAACTTATGAATTGTGTAGATATTTCATCATTTTAATTCAATGAAATGTGCATTTGTATCTTTGAAAATATATTTGAATGTGCTAAGGCCTCTGAGGGTAGTATTGAGTCTACCGATCTCCTAAAAATTCGATGGGCTAAATCCTATAAGGGTAGTGTTTGGTCCGCCGACCTCCCAAAAATTATATAGGCTAAAGCCTCTGAGGGTAGTGTTTGGTTCGCTAACCTCCTTAAAATTAAACAAGCTAAGGCCTTTGAGAGTAGTACTCGGCTTGTCGTTCTACTAAAGCATTGGTGAATGACAACCCTTAATAATAAAGGGTTTGACAATCTTATAGAAAAGTCATAACTTGATCTTAAGAGATGGTCCAAGCTAAAAAAATTTGTAACTTAATACTTATTAAGCATGATAAAATTTGTGGGGAATAACTGTGAGTATTTGAGACTTGTCCAGTTGCCGTTTAAAACTCTTGCTGAAAATGAGTAAGAATTAACTTCTGAGTAAAGATTAAATATGGTGAAGTGGTCTTATCAGAACAAACTTGACAAATTAAACATGTTTCATTGAGAATTGTAAAACCAAATTACAAAATCGCTACAGTACAGATCACATGCTTTGGTCAGGTACATTAACAGGGGTGATCAAGGTTGCCCTATCATCTACTATTACATCATAATCTGGGCCCTAAACTACCCATAAAACTATACTATCATCGATTTTCTCTTTTTCAGGTCGAGAGGGAGAGGCACTAGAGGAGGATGTGAAGGAGGATATGGTTATACTAGCTATGATGGCTGAGTTGAAAACGGTCGAGCTAGTAGATTAGGAACCAGAGAGGTAGGTCATACTAGAGTTCAGTTGGAGGCTCGCTTCTCGATCAGGACTTTGAGTGCTCGAGCATATGTATTCTCCCACCAAGGATGGTTAATCAGTTCGGTGAAGTTGTCTTCCCATCCCTTCATATAAGGGAAATTACGTAAAAGAGCTTGCGAGTCAAGCCCCCTTAAAATCCTTGTCCTTGAGCCTACTTTAATGCACTTCGGAATCCATAATGGTAATATTCTACAGGTGCAGGAGCCAGTTTACTCAGATAAAATTTTTATTGAAAGAAAAAAGAGAGAAGCTCTTGACATCAAATGTCCATAAAATCGCAACCAGCTCAGGTAAAGGGAAATTCCACCAAGCTGTGTTGGTATCCTGCTTCATCCCACTGCTTTTCTTTCTTAAGGATTTGAATGAGGAGGTTGTGATATTTCTCCTCGGCATTTTTCAGCTTAGCCTCTAGCTCCAGGAGGTGCAATTCATAAGAGGCCTAAGTAGTTGAGGTCATCTCGGCCTTACCCTTGAAAGTATCTACCTCCTTGGTTAAGGCCTTGTTGTTAGGATTGACCTCAACAAGCTCTTTCTTGAGCTTATCATTAACCTCTTGCATCTTGGCATAAGGGGTCCTTGTAGCTATGTTAAGTAATAGCTCAGTTAGCAGCACAGTAGCCTGCAGACAATATAAATATTAGGGGGTGATAAAAAGTAGTACTAAGTAAAGAGTAGTAGAATTAGAATTTACCTTGGCTTGGAATTTGCCAGGGTAGCCGCCTTCCGAGTAGAGTCCACCTTTTTAATGATTTGTTTATCTTAGGGTGGTACAATGCTCTTCATAAACTACTGAGCAACATTGCCATTATCAGACTCCATAATGGATGATATAGATAAAATAGGATTGGCATGAGTGTTTCTACTAAGGACGAGCCTCTCTACAGAGGTTTTGGCTTTCTTGGCCATCCCTTGAGTAGATTTCTGGGAAGGCTAAGCCAGTCTCTTACCCTTATCTACCTATCAAACAGGATGTAAAGCCCCAATTTTATCAAGATAATTATGCATTTTATTTAATAGGCTTATATTAAGAAATCATATTTTATTGTAATTATTGGGATTATTTTAAAAAAATTAAGGGGGTTTAAACAGCTAGAGTTCTTTGGCCTTTAGAACTTTGGATAACTAGTTTCGCTGTTGTACTAAGAGATTAATACGAATACAACATTGAATTCTAGTAGGGTTAGGGATTTGAGTTTGATTAGAAGTATATATATAAATAAACAACAAATTTTCAAAGTACATTTTTGGGTTTAAGGACTGAAGGTGGGCCACGCGGAGTGCAGTAAAGAAATTCTTCTTTGCTATGCATATCGGCACATTGCAATGTTAGATTTACACTGTTAAGAGAGTATCACAAAAGTAAAGAATTAGAAGTATACGTATAGGTATATAACGCGGAATTGATTTTGTGGGATTTTAATTATATGGAACCCACTTCTGTTATTAGATTGAACAAAAGTAAGGGAAATTTAAACGGAAACCCGAATGGAAATCTTATTCTCTGAACAAATAAATTCTTGTGGGGGTTTTCTTGAATAAATTAATGAAATCAAGTGAACCATTTTTGTACACTTGTGGAGATAACCGATTCATGGGAAAACAAAGGCTTTTTGGATTTTGTGTAATCGACTCTTAAATTGGCTGATTTGAATGACTATTTGGGGACTTAAATTATTCTGTCATCCCTGTGATTTCTTTAGTATCTTGTTGACTAATTTAATTATATTAATTAAGGATACTGAATGTGTATGAATTAACTTCTGGGCTTGAACTACTAGTAAATTAATTATCTTAACTAATACATATGTATTTGATTCAATTGAGATTGACCATTTTAAAATAGTAGACAATTTAGTTCTATGAATAAGAAACTTCCAGCTTCATTTTAGTATTTTAGTCTGTAGATTTTAATCATGTTTTGCTATCTATTTCGTGATCTAGATTTGGTTGAGAAAGAAGCTTAAATGGTATTTTAAAATCCCAAAATATCGTAAGTTTTTGAATTCACGGTAAGCAGTTGTCGGTACTTTTCTATCTTTATTTTTCGTTACCATTATTGTATAATACAATATTAAAAATGATTTGACAAAGTTTGTTCATTGTGTTGGATTCTCCATATTTTCTGGACAACAGAAAAGAAAATATTTTTATTTTTTTAAAACATAATGAGTATTTTTTAAACAACTTGGATCAAACATACAAACAAAATTGTTATTGTGATTGCTCGAAAAATTGTTTTGTTACGTGGATATAGATATTATTTTTGTTAAGCTCTCAGATTGGCCTGCATTTGTTTTAGGCCCCTTTTTGGGGATTTTGTTGGCCTTAGAAACTAATTCCAAATAAATTTGTCTTGCCCACATGTGGGATTGCAGCTGAAACTTTTGTCTTGGACCATGGATATCCATTAGTTGACATATCCTATGCCACAGGCTACAACAATGGTCTTAGTGGTTCTCTGGGAGCTAACTAAAAGAATAAGTTTGTGCAGTTTGACTTTTGATAAATGCTTACTTGTCTCCGTGAAATTGTTTTGTAAATTAATATTTGACTATTCGCATGTACTATTGTAATATATTTAGATCTGTGCTAAGAGTATTGAGAATTGCTTATTGATTATGCAGCTCACTCTTTGCTAATATTTTTCTTTCAGATAATTAATCTGCTCTGGAGCTAAAAAAATTTGATTGAAGGGTTATGTTCCAGTTTTAAGAGTTTATTTCGGAATTTTTGAAGATTTGGATTTATCTATTTGATTGATCATTTTTTAAGTATTTTGAGGATTTTCGTATGTAAACTCTTTAGTAATATTATGTTATTGATATTCGAATAATTGGTATTGGAATTTAGATGCTATGTTCCTTCAAAATAGTTCTATTGCTTCAGTGAGGTTTTGTTGATTGATTCGATTTTTTATAGGCTTTGTGGCATCACAGTATGGTGCGATAGTGTGGTTGTCATGTCTGATTTTTCAGGGCGTGACAAGTGTAGATATTAAAAATTTATAGTCAATTATACATTGACATGTGTAATATATTTTTATTTATCAATTTTATATTTTTATTTATTTTTGGAGTATCACTGATTTTCAAAATTAAATAAGATATTTAATTGGTAGAGTTAAATATTACCATATTATTATATTTTGACAATAAAGATCGTGTCCTAGAGATTATGGAAGTGAATACCAATATTTTGGTAATTCAAATCACATCTTGTGATTAAAGTAGTAAATGTCTATCAAATTATGAAGAACCAATAAAATCTTCCCATGCCACCAAGTAAAAATAGCAAGAGTCTCATTCCTACAAGTATAAATAGGGGTCATATCCAACATGTTAAATACAAGTGGAGAAGAAGAAGAAGTCCAATTAAGAAAGGTGTTTAAAAAAGTTCTCTCAACCCAAGTCCATTAAATTCAACGAGATCCACGGTGTTTAAGATGAAAAGCAAGACATTCATCACGGAACTCATCAAATCATGGTGTTTAATTCGAGATTAAATTGTTAAACACTCAAATTAACGTTATTGAAAATCAAGTCAACCTTGGAGGAGATTGGAGGTTCGATTCCATCAAGAAGTTACCAAATCCACAATAACATTTCTTGCAAAGAAGAATCAGAGGATCAATGGAGATTGTATCTACATATTTTTATCAAATTCAATAAAATTTTATTTGTAGTATTTTTTTTGTTTGTAATTTTGCAGACAATGAAATTTATGTTACAAATTTCTGGCACGCCCAATGAGACCATCTCTACCTTTCATCTCTTCTTTTCAAATCAAGTTCGAAGTTCAAACGGAGATGAAGGACAATCACTCCAACTTCACAAATGTCAAATTTCTTATGTTGAGGCATGAGGGGGCAAAAGAAGATGATATTTTGTCGAGTTTTGAAGCCACCACTCCAAAATACAAGCATGGAGAGACAAAAAAAGATGGTGTTTTGTCAAGCCATGAAGCAATCACTCCAAAATACAAGCATAAAGGGGCAAGACAAGATGTTGTGTTGCTGAGTCATGAAGCCACTACTCCAAAACATAAGCATGAGGGGGCAAAAGAAGATGGTGTTTTGTCGAACCATAAAGCCATCACTCCAAAATACAAGCATGAGGGGTCAAGAGAATATGTTATTTTGACATTGCCAATCAAATTTTCACTAAAGCTGGGGGCAAAGCAAGAAATAGAAGTTGCGGAGAAAGAGTTGTTGAATCCAACTACGATGCTCGAATTTGCTACAAGGTCAAATTTTGAAGTCGCAACAGTCATGGTGGTCCAAACTACTTCAACAGAAGAGCAAATTGCAAATTTGATGAAGGCTGTTGAGGAACTCATGAAGCATATTCAAGAACAAGACTCTCAAATCACGAAGTTGATGAACAAAGTAGACTAATACTAGTCGCGTAATAGGCAAACAAATTGAAGCTCATGACGAAATTGAGATATTCATGAATCAACAATCAAGTGAAAGAGATGTGTCTTCTAAAGAGTTGCAAGTTTCCTCTGATGGGTTGATTCCTATTTACCAACTGAAAGAGTTTATTATGGGGACTATCAACGATAAATTCGATGGAAGCTCCAAATCATCTTTGACTTATGTCAAACCATACATTAAGAGAATTGACAATTTGAAGATACCATCTGGCTATCAACCCCTAAAATTTCAGCAATTTGATGAAAAAGGAAACCCGAAGCAACATATAGCTCATTTTATTGAGACGTGCAACAATACTGGAACATATGGGGACTGTCTGTTTAAACAATTTGTTCGCTCATTGATGAAAAATACATTTGATTGGTACACCAACTTGGAGGCAAACACAATTGATAGTTGAGAGCAATTAGAACAAGAGTTTCTCGATTGCATTTATAGCACCCGTCGTACTATTAGTATGGTTGAACTTGCTAACTTAAGGAAAAAAAGAAGATGAGCTCGTGCTTGAATATATCAATAATTGGAGAAATTTATCTTTGAATTGTAAAGATACTTTGTTAGAAACTTCTGCAATTGAGATATGTATCCAAGAAATGCAATGGGGTCTCTGCTACATACTTCAAGGAATCAAACCAAAACCTTTTGGAGACTTGGCAACTCGTGCACATGATATTGAGTTGAGCATGAATTTTGACAAACAAGAATGCTCAAGTGATGTTAGTGATGATGAAGATGAAGAAGATGCGGTATCATATGCAACAACGGTTGACTTCGACTTTCCAATGCTCCTAGATATGAGCATAAACTATCTAAAATTTTCAAATTGAAGTTTTCTCAAGTACTCCTTGATAAGAGCATAAACTTTCAATAAAACATCTTGATATAAGCATAAAAGGTCTACAAATTCAAATTCAAATGAAACACTCCTTGACAAGAGTACAAAAGGCCTATAAGCCAAATCCAAATAAAGACTCCTTGATACGAGTATAAACTATCTACAAATTCAAATTCAAATGAAGCACTCATTGACAAGAGTATAAAAGGTCTACAAATTAAATCAAATGACACACCCCATGACATAAGTATGAAAGGTCTAGAAGTCAAATTCAAATGAAGACACCTTGATACGAGTATAAATTATCTAACAAATTTCAAATTCAAATTGAGACTCCTTGAGATGAGTATAAACTATCTACAAATTTTAAATCCAAATGAAGACTCCTTGATATGAGTATAAACTATCTATAAAGTCAAATTAAATCAAGAACTCCTTAATATGAGGATAAACTATCTACAAGTTCAAATTAATTCAAAGATTTTCGAGACTTATTCACTTTTCACGCCCGCTGGATGCACGTGAACAAATCTCGAGGGGACATTTGTAGATATTAAAAATTTATAGCCAATTATGCATTGACATGAGAAGGTAATCCAGTCGACAGATCGGACATAAAAAAACTCAGATACAATATGGCCTAGAGAAAGAGGAGGTTAGGAAAATTTCCAACCCTTAGAATAAATGGGATGAATTAAGAAGTGAACATTACCTTGGAGGCATGATCTGCAAGATTTCCCACCCTGGCGTCATAATCCATAGACCCTAAGATACGCTGATCTATGGAGTTGGATACGCCTTGGAGCCACTCGAGGCAAAGTTTCTCATCCCGAGTCTCTAGTACCGAATTGCTGGTAAAGAATGAGGCGTTTAGGGAAGCAGGGGCAATGAGACAGGGACGTTGGGATGGACCTGAGCTACCACCGCCTACAGAGGCTGGGCGTTTTCCTTGACAATCAATTTTATATTTTTATTTATTTTTGGAATATCATTGATTTTCAGAATTAAATAAAATATTTAATCGGTAGAGTTAAACATTACCATATTATTATATTTTGGCAATAAAGATCGTGTCTTGGAGATTATGGAAGTGAATACCAATATTTTGGTAATTCAAATCACATCTTGTGATTAAGACAGTAAATGTCTATCAAATTATGAAAAACCAATAAAATCTTCCCATATCACCAAGTAAAAATGGCAAGAGTCTCCTTCCTACAAGTATAAATAGCGGTCATCTACAACATGTTAAACACAAGTGGAGAAGAAGAAGAAGTCCCATCAAGAAAGGTGTTGGAGGAAGTTCTCTCAACCCAAGTCTATCAAATTTAAGGAGATCCATGGTGTTTAAGGCGAAAAGCAAGACATTCGTCGCGGAGCTCATCAAATCATGACGTTTAATTCGATATTAAGTTGTTAAACTCTCAAATTAACGTTATTGAAAATCAAATCAACCTTGGAGGAGATCGGATGTTTGATTCTATCAAGAAGTTACATAATTCACAAAGTCAACATTTCTTGCAGAGAAAAAACAGATGATCAATGGAAATTGTATCTATATATTTTCATCAAATTCAATAAAATTTTATTTGTACTATTTTTCTTTCCAGATAATGAAATTTGTGTTACAACAAGATTTTATTTCTTCATAGAACAGACCTTGGGGTGAGGGTCTGTGATAATTAAAAGTACATTTCCTTCAAATGAAATACTATTAATTTGATCAGTTTTCATTTTAGAAAACATGTGATTGATGTTTAAAACATTTTGCTTTCAGATTAAGAGGATTTAAAGGATTCACTTTCTGATTCTGAAGATTCATTATTAGAAGAATTTTCTTCAATTTTATTGAGTTGTGAAACTTAGTTTCCTTCATCTTTTTCCTCAATTTCTAATTTATTCATTTTGTATAAAAGAGCTTCAATTAACTCTTCATTTGTTGTTTTAAAACATTCCGGGTTCTAAATGAACACTGGGTTTAACAACAATGGTTGAAGTGGCTGAGCGGAAGCTTATCAGAATAATGAATTTTATTATCAGAAATAAAATTTTCTATTTTATTTAATTGTTTACCTATCTGTTGTAAACTGATATTTATGCAATTATTTTGTAGAATTATTTTACTCATATCTTTTTCATCTTTTTTCAGAAAAGGTTGTGCATTTCATATAACATTGTTGTTTTTAATGACAATTGGTTGCGGTGGAGGATAAAAAGATCTGATTATTTTACCATTGTTGGATGTCCGTAGATGTGAGTTTCTTCTAACACAAGAAGATATTTTTCATCTGGTTTAACAATTTCAAACCATTCTTGGAAATTAATTATTCCATTTTCTTCAACATATTTAAAATATTGATTTCTAAATTCTTCATGTAAAGTTTTTGTAAATTCTTGAAAAGACCATCTTCTAAAAGATTTATTAATTGGTTTATTAAACTGTCTTTGTAGTTCTTGTTTTTCTTCCTTGGTAATTTCCATGAATTTTTCTTTTATTATAGTGTTAATTTCAAAACTGAAAACTAGAATTTTCATCATCTGTTGAATAAACAGGAAGAGGAATTTGGTTTTTGACATAGAGGTTCCCTCTACTGAGAAGGTAGAATGTCAACTGGAACTAGATCTCATCATAAGTCTAGTGTTTCTTCCAAAGGAAAACTGTATTTGAACACTGCCAAAACTCCTTTTTAAGAATTTCTGGTTTACGTATTTTTTCTAAAGTCCATACTTCAGAAAGTTTTACTTCATCCCAGTCTATATATATTTTAGAGGCTATGTTAGACTTAATAGTAGTATTAGTTTGAACATTTAAAGTCAGAACATCTAATAAGTTTCTATCAGCTAAAGAAACAGGGGAATTCGAAGTAAAATAAATTGGACCAGTATATAAAGTATATAAAGGTGTTTCAATTAATCCAAATAAAAATTTAATAAACTGATTATGACAAAGCAATTTCAATAGAAGTATTTAAATCATCACTATATAACCATCACTATTTAAAGATTGTATGGAAACTTAAACCATACCAATATGCAAATAATTGTAGCCATTAATTTTCTACAAATATTTATGCGAAAGAAGTTTAACTTCTTCAAATGTTTCATGAATAGGAATAGTTCTTTCAATAGTTTTGTTTGAAAATTTAGTTTTTAAATCAAAAGATCCTATTTGATAAATAAGACTCGGTTTTACTTTTGGAAAACTCCAATTTCTAATTTGAATTTCCATTTCAGAAAATTCAACATTTTCAGCATTTTTTTGTGTATTTTAAAGAAGTTTTCCCTTAAACAACCTCAATTTACTCATCTAGAGTAAATCTGAAGTTTACTGTTGTCAACTGCTAATACTCGTTCTATTATATTAATTAAAAGAAATACAATATGTAATCTTTCTAACACACAAAATTCATACTTTCTGTTAATACCTATGGCTCTGACACAATCCACAGCCCTAGTCTCAACGGGTCAAATAAGTCAAACGGTAAGACTTGGGATAACCATATGAATTAATTGCATGGACAAAAAGATGATATACTATATTTCTATTATTAGCATGATAGAACAAGATTATTATTGCTAACAGTAAATTTCAGACAGAATTTAAGCTAGCATAATCTAAGCAAACAAGAAATATATTACTTACAAGTATAACCCATAGTCAAGCTTTATCAAGACTTCTCTTCAATGAACTCTGGATATGTTTAAAAGGAATTTTATTTATTGAGAAAATTTACAAAAGGCGAGAAAACTAAACTTAAAATTACAACTCTTGAAGGCCGAGGGGAATGCTTTTCCAGCTCTGCCCTTCATAACAAGAATGAAAGAATTTAAAAGTATGCAGATGTCAAAGTATTATTTGGCGTCCGCTACAGGGATTTGTTCCTATCAACATGCAGTGCCAGCTTCTCTGGTGACATCTTTCACTTGGAGCCAAAAGTTGGTGGCCAGGTGTAATTTCAGAAATTAAAGTTGGATGGCCATCTTTCCTTTGTTTTGTTTGTTTCACAGGTATTTTATGTATTAGATTTGCTGTTCATCAACAGTTTTCTTGCTTTTCTTTCTTCTAAGGTTCTACCTGCTCATCTTCATAGAGTTGTAGATATTTCATTTGTTCTACCAAATCTTCATTCTTATTGACGAATGAGATGTCATCTTCCAATTCATTGGATGAGACAGACATGTCATCTGTTGGTTGTTTTTCCTTATTTCCTTCTTGGTTATATGCCAAAAGCATTTATTTACTTAATCCTATAAATAGGCCATTAAACCTTTTTTAAGACACATAAAACAAATTCTCTTTTCTCTATATTTATAAAAAAAATTTAATTAAGAAATTTTAAATTATGGATAATTTTATCCAAATTATAATTTGTTCGGGAGAATTGTCGCAGTTGCAGTGGCCGGAGATGCAGGCAAAAGTTGGCCAAACTTCGTTAACAAATTTGGTGTGATCTTTTCTTTTTGTTTTTTAATTTCGCATTTAGTATTCTGATATTCCTTTTATTAATTGATAGAATTCAATATTTACTTGCTTTGGGGTATTTAGTCCGCTGTGCATAGTACTCTTAATAGTAGGTTCTGTCTAAAAAGGTTGGATTTTAAGTGGGACCGTTGTGACCCCTCCATCCTTTCTTATGAGCTTGTTATAATTGGCACTATATGTTTGTTAGAAGATTTGATTACACTTAATTTCCCCAACAAGTGGTATCAAAGCCGAAGGTTCGGCCTAGGCTCGTTTGTTTGATTATAATATTGAATACTATTATTTGAGTTTGAAATAACTACTGAATCTTTCACAACCGGAACATCAACCTCCTCGTCGGTACCAAAAAGGATGGTAATGCCAAATATTAGATTTTTGGTGGAGATATTTGATGGTACGGGTCATTTCGGCATGTAGCAAGGCGAGGTGCTGGATTGTCTATTTCATTAAGGTTTAGACATCGTCATTCAAAAAAAGAAACCAAATGATGTTGAAGAAAAAGAGTGGAAAACCATTAACCACTTGGCATGTGGAACAATTCGATTGTGCTTGTCCACAAATCAGAAATATGTATTCAAAAATGAGAATTCTGCTCACACATTATGGAAGGCTTTGGAGGATAAATTTTTGAAAAAGAGTGGTCAAAATAAACTTCTCATGAAAAAGCGATTGTTCCGATTTGAGTACTGCCCAGGTACATCTATGAATAATTATATTACTACCTTTAATCAATTGGTTGCAGATTTATTTAATTTAGATGTAACTTTTAGTGATGAAGATTTGACTTTGATATTGTTATCATCCTTTCTTAATGAATTTGAACATTTAGAAACTACTTTACTTCATGGGAAGGATGATGTATCTCTTGCTGTAGTTTGTACTACTTTGTATAGTTATGAATTAAGAAAAAAGAATAAAAAAGAAAACAGGAACATAGCAGCAGAATATGAAGCATTGGTTGCAAAAGGTCGTTAGAAAAGCCAAAAGAAGGGTATAAGAGAAATATCACGTTCTAAAGCCAGACTTGACAAAGATGAATGCGCTTTCTACCATGAGAAAGGATACTAGAAGAAAGATTATCCAAAGTTAAAGAATAAAGGGCAAACTTCTTAAGATGCATGTATTGCTGAGGGTGAAAGTGAAGACTCAGAATTTTCACTAGTGGTATTGCCTTCAACATCTCATTCAGACGAATGGATTTTGAATTCTAGATGCATCTATCATATATCTCCCATAAAGGAGTGGTTCTTCGATTTTCAAGAGATCAATGGAGGAGTTGTTTACATGGGTAATAACAATGCATGTAGGACAACTGGGATAGGTTCAATTCAGTTGAAAAATCATGATGGATCGACCAGAGTTCTAATAGAGGTTTGGTACGTGCCGAATTTGAAGAAGAATCTCATCTATTTGGGAACCTTGGAATCCAAAGGCTTTATAGCAACTATGCGAGATGGAGTTCTAAAAATTACATCCGGCTCACTTGTGGTGATGAAAGGCATCAGGAGAAATAATCTGTATTACTATTAAGGTAATACAGTAATTGGGATAGCAGCAGCAGTAGATTCCAGGAATGAAAAAGAGTCTGAAATTGCTAAGTTGTGGCATATGTGGTTGGGACATGCTGGTGAAAAATTCTTGCAAACTCTAGTGAAACAAGATTACTAAAAGATATAAAGGTATGCAAGCTTGACTTCTGAGAGCATTGTGTTATGGAAAAACAGAAAAGAGTGAAGTTTGGCACTGCTATCCATAATGCAGAAGGTATTTTAGATTATGTTCACTTAGACGTTTGGGGACCTTCCAAGACACTATCTTTGGGAGGAAAATATTATTTTATCACTTTCATTGATGATTTTTCCATATGAGTTTGGGTGTATACTATGAAGACTAAGGATGAAGTATTTGAAATTTTCCTTAAGTGGAAAACATATATTAAGAATCAGACTAGAAAAAAGATCAAAGTTCTCAGAACAGATAATGGTGGAGAATACACAAGCGATCCCTTCCAAGATGTTTGTCATAAGTATGGCATTGTTCGGCACTTCACAGCCAAGAGGACACCATAGTAGAATGGGGTGGCAGAACGCATGAATCGAACCTTGGTGGAGAAAGTTCGATATATATTGTCCAATGTTGGGTTAGACAGATAATACTGACCTGAGGCTGTAACATATGCGCAATATCTCATAAATTGATTGCCATCATCCGCAATAAGTGGTAAAACACCTTTAGAGGTATGGTCTGGAAAACTTGATTCCTTATATGTTTTTGGTTCTCTTGCTTACTATCACATGAAGAAATCAAAATTAGAACCGAGACCAAAGAAGACCTTATTCATGGGAATCACCTCTAGCATAAAGGGATATTGTCTTTGGTGTCTCAAGTCGAAAAAAATATTGTTTAGCAGAGATGTTACCTTTGATGAATTTTCCATATTGAAGAAAGTAACACGTGAAAAGACCGATAGTGCACCGTAATAGGTGGAGCATACACCAAAGCATGTGGAGGTAGAATGAATGGCAAAATTTCCAACTAAGTATGGCAATACAGTAACAGAGGATTTGTCAGATGAAAAGAAGAAGTTCAAACATAAGAATTGTTGGAGCAACCTGAACAATCTGAACCAATTATAATGAAAAGGCCTAGACAAAAAATTCACAAACCTGCTCGATTTGCAGATATGATGACTTATGCACTTCCAATTGTAGATGATGATGTTCCAACCACTTTTAGAGATACAGTTTGAAGTTTAGAAAGTGAGAAGTGGAAAAGTGTTATGAAAAAAGAGATGCAGTCTCTTCAGAAGAACAAGACTTGGAATGTGACACAACTACCAAAAGGCAAGAAGGTAATTGGATGCAAATGGGTATTTGCACTAAAGGCTACGCTTAGAAGGAATGAATTGATTATAACGAGGTATTTTCTCCAATTGTTAAACATTCTTCCATTAGAATTTTGTTGGCTTTGGCAGCGAAATTGAATTTGGAGCTAGCTCAACTTGATGTAAAGACGTCGTTTTTTTATGGTGATTTGGAAGAGGAAATCTACATGACTCACCCAGAAGGATTCAAAGTTACTGGAAAAGAAAATTGGGTCTACAAATTTAACAAATCATTGTACGGATTGAAATAATCTCCGAGGCAATGGTACAAATAATTTGATAAGTTCATGATGAGACAGAAGTACACTTGAAGCAAATATGATCATTGTGTGTATTTATGCAAGTTATAAGATATATCTTTCATTTACTTACTTTTGTATGTTGATGATATGCTGATTGCATCACACAGCTAAATGGAGATTAACAAATTGAAGGCTCAATTGAATCAAGAGTTTGAAATGAAAAAACTTAGGAGAGCCAAGAAGATTCTCGAAATAGTGTTAAGGAGAGACAGAATGAGAGGCAAGCTTTGTTTGACTCAAAAGCAATATTTGAAGAAAGTACTACAGCATTTTGGTATGACAAAGGGCTCAAAACCTATAAGTACACCACTTGCTCCTCATTTGAAGATGA
The DNA here is from genome assembly GCA_019321725.1 of Paulownia fortunei. NCBI lineage: Eukaryota > Viridiplantae > Streptophyta > Magnoliopsida > Lamiales > Paulowniaceae > Paulownia > Paulownia fortunei. Next base: position 9,329,066 of record CM033112.1, read on the forward strand.
GTGCCCTGTTATCACCGAAGAATGATGAAGAACGTGAGTACATGGCCAAAGTCCCATATGCTAATGCAGTTAGTAGCTTGATGTATGCTATGGTGTGTATGAGGCCTGATTTTTCACAAGCAGTTAGAGTTGTGAGAAGGTATATACATGATCCTGGTAAAGGTCATTGACAAGCTGTAAAATGGATTTTACGGTATATTCTTAATACTGTAAATGTTGCTTTAGTTTTTGAGCAGGATGGTAAAATTGATCAAAGTGTAGTTGGATATTGTGGTTCTAACTATGCAGGTGATTTGGATAAGAGAAGGTCAACAACTTGATATTTGTTCACTTTTGCCAAAGCACTAGTCAATTTATGGTTGCTTTGTCTACAATAGAGATAGAGTATATGACGATCACTTAATCTGTAAAGGAAGCAATTTGGCTTCAAAGTTTGCTTGAAGACTTGGGAGTTGGTCAGAAGCACATTACAATGCATTGTGACAATCAGAGCGCTATTCACTTAGCAAAAAATTAAGTCCTTCATGCAAGAACAAAGCACATTGATGTTCGCTATCATTTTGTGTGAGAGATTCTAGAAGAAAAAAAAATTTAATTCAGAAGATTTATACTACGGAAAATCCTGCATATATGATCACCAAGGTTGTGATAGTAGTCAAGTTTAAATATTGTTTAGACTTGACCAATATTCTACATATTTGAAATGGCGCCAAAAAGATGTATTTGGGGGTATTGCAGAAGACTACTTTATTTGTTGAGAAGACAAGAATTTAAATTTTAAGTGGGATTGAAAAAAATACGCAAAGGTGGAGACTTTTTGGTTGTTCTGCTTATTTCCATTCCACATTAATTGTATACCAAAGGGATTTGTTTACTTAGCCTATAAATAGGTCATTAAACCTTATGTTGAAGACACACCAAAAATCTTCTTTTTTCTCTATATTTGTGGAATTTCTTTAATTAGGAAATTTTAAATTGTGAGTAATTTTACCTAAGTTGTAATTTATTCGGGAGATTAATGAAACAGTTGTTGCAGTTGTGGTGCCCGGAGATGTAGGCAAAAGTTGGACGAACTCCGTTAACAAATCTGGTGTGGTCTTTCCTTTTTGTCTTTTAATTTCGCATTTAGTATTCTATTATTCTTTTTATTAGTTGGTAGTATTCAATATTTACTTGCTTTGGGGTATGTAGTCCGCTATGCATAGTACTCTTAATAGTTGGTTCTGTCTAAGGAGACTGGGTTTTAAGTGGGACCGTTGTGACCCATCCAACCTTTTCTGGGAGCTTGCTATAATTAGTATTATATGTTTGTTAGAAGATTTTATTACATATAATTTCCCCAACATCATCATCACTGGTGGAACTTTCTTTGAAAGTAATTTTTTTATTATTTTTTTCAATCTTTTTGAATTTTGTCCTGGAAGATTTTCTTCTACAATTTTGATAAAGGCTTCCATTGTAGCATCAAATTTTTGCTCCTTCTCAGCTTCAATTGATTGTTCAAAAGTTTTGATATCATCCAAAGTTTGTTTTACAATAGGTTGGTGGTCATAATTGTTCTACCATGAAGTAAAATATTTCTTTAATAACTGAGTAGTTTTCACCACTCTAGAAACATAATTCCCAACAATACTTTCTATTCATTAAACATTTGTATTGTTTTTAAGAAGAGATGTATTGATTTATAACTTTTCAAAAGATTTTTCAAATCTTTAGGAATAATTTCCATTGATGGACAAAATCTTTTCCACTATGCTTTAATCCAAGTTGGTGGTTCTTTTTTCACAAAATTAGGATGAGTTATAATCCTCCATGTGTGTTTCATTTTAGGGTTTTTATCATCAAAAACTTTATAAAACATATCAATATAATCTGAGTAAGTAAATCTAATTGGCATTGTTTCTTTTCCGAGTTTCCAAGTTTCATCAATTTTACTGAAGATAATAGAAATAGTTTTTTTTTTGGGTGGGGGGTGGGGGGTGGGATGGTTAATCCCCAATCTTTAAACATTCTGAATTTCAAGAATGTGAATTTTTGATAATGCAAGGACACCAGTATTATTTGACGCTTTTCGATTATGAGTATCTTGAATATGAAGCATATTTTCAAAAATCTTCACGTAAAAATGGTGTTCAATTAACAGCCATTTTAGATAATAAGTATTTTCATCGAAATACTTAAAGATCAAATCAAAGGTTTAATTCAGCAAGTCTTTCTTTTCAATAAAGAACATTAAATCTTTGAATTCTGTTTCAAAATATGGAATTCTATATGGGACAGAGGTTTTACCAATCAATGTATCTTTTGAGGAAAGATTAGAGGTTTCACCTCCTTTTTCAAATGTTTTGGCAGTCTTCTACTGCTTTTCTTTGGCATGACAAAAGTCTGATCTGGTGAAAGTAAAACTTCCTTTTCCTCGACCCCTTCTGGTCGTGATATTCATGATGATTGTCCCCTTTTAGAGGACATAACTATTTGTCTGGCAGGAATTCTCTTGTTAAGAAATTTGCAAAGGAATTTAATTCTCCTTTTATGAATTTAGTCTTAATTTTCCTTACCTAAAATTTGGACACGACACCGCTGAGCAATCGTACCACACCTCGACGACACGAAGCCTTGAAAAATCGAGTTAATTTACAAAACCTAAGTGGAAACGTACAATTTTTAATAAATTTATCATTCTAAATATATAGAGCATCTAAAATCCCATGTTAATTATTCGAATAGCAAGAAAATAATATTATTAATGAGTTTACATATAATCCTCAAAATCTTATAAATTAATGAAACCAATAACTTCAAGTCTCCAAAATTTCAAAACTAAACTTCTAAAGCTCAAAACTTTAATCACATTTCCTTAACTCCAAAATAGATTAGCTATCTAATAAAAAAAAAAAAACATTAGCAAGAGGTAAGCTGCATACTCAATAAGTAACTCATGACATTCTGTACCGGATCAAGCATAATCTCAAAATAATTATTATAGCACATACAATATCAATTCAATATTCAAAGATCAAAGTGATTAACATAGAGTTCAATAGTTTTTAATCCAAATTAAAGAAACAATAATTTATTTAGTTCACGCACAAATAACTATGGTCATTATTGTATCTCATGGCAAGGAGGTCAGCTAAATAGATTCATGATCAATCAATCAATATTTCAGTTGTATTTTCATTGGTGGCTAATACAATAGTTGGAACTAGATCCTAAGCCAACAATCCACCGAAAGGGCCTAAACAAATCACAGACACATTTGAGAGCTCAAAACAAAACATTTAACTCCATGTAATCAAACAAATGATTCAAAAACACAATTTGCACACATGAACAATAATGCAATATCCTTTTATATGCTTGATCCTATTTTTCAAAAAGAGCTCATTGTTTAAAAGAGATGAGATTTTATCAAAAATGACACATTTTATGGTAATGAATTAGTGGATTAAAAATTATAAAATAATAAAATTATATATTCAAATACTACCAGAAATACAAGTAGAGAATGCCAAGAACCACTTACCTCAATCTATATAAATTCTCACAGTAGACTAGGATCTAAGAATCAAGTCTCTAATCATGATTGCTGGAATCTAATAATACAAAATTATAATATAAGCTAAGTATGATAGTGGAATTTACAAATCTTGACTAAAAATAACTTATAGCTAAGTCGCATTTTGGCAATTATTTACCCAATTAAATCTCAATGATTGAACTTTAATATGTCTATAAAGAAGAGTAGATTTCTTCCCATTATTCAAACGATACAAGGGCTTCATACACCAACATGAATTATTAAATTACTAATCCTAGTTAAACTCATTAAACGTGTTTAAGTCCTTCCAAGAAAATGTAGAAACCCAATATTCTTCCAATCCAATTTCTCCAATCAAATCAATACTTGCTATATATACTAATTTCTCCAAAACGTGACTTTAATGCCTAGCTTGCTAGGAAACAAAATTACCCATAGAGAATGTCAGACTCGATTCCTAGACAAGACATTTACTTTCTTTATATTATAAAAGTGTTAGGGTTATTCATCGACCCAATCTGACCATTATTATTAAAATAATCTGAACAATATGATAAAGTAAACAATTACCTTAGGAAATTTCTCGACTGCCGTTGTTTTTTTTTTCTTTTCTGTTTTCCGTTCTCAACTAGCGGCTGTTGCAATTGTTTTTCTTTCGTGTGTGCGAGCAAAAGAATGCCTAACAATTTAAGTGGGATACTTATTTTTAGGTTCGCTATAATAGCAGGATATACGCATTGAAAAATTAAAATTTTTATTAAACATAAATTTAACCCCTTTGATTCGAAAGTGATTTTAACGATCGCGCTTATTCAAGTGAATATATAAATAAATATAAAATTGGATTATACCTTTCGTGCACTCCGGTTGTTGTAGAGAATGAAGCAATCAATTGCTTATCCTGGACTATCAGAACTCGCAGGGATCCAAGTGTCTCCCCTCTATCAGGTCCACGATACAGAAAGCAACACCAATCAAAAGGATTCGCTAGTATCCTTTTAATTATTTACTAATCTAGAAGCAGAGTATATTTTCAAGAACAATAAAGATTGATTTTTTAAGTTCTTGAAACAATAATATGAAGAAAATAACAAGAAACTGATTTTTTTTTTCTTTTCTTTTCTTGAAGAGTAAAAATAGAAAACTTTAAACAAAATATTTTTGCTCAAATTTTTGAATTTTTTATTATGTAATTTTCATTTCTCATATATATAGGGATGAAAATTTTAATCCTTTTTCAACTCTTTGAAAGTTTTTCTATTTTAAACTATTTCAAAACCTTATCTTGGAAGGATTCCAAATCTTCCAAGAACTCTTCTCTTTTCACTGTTTTATTGTATGTTTACTAATTTGAGACTACATTAATCATCAAAATTGTCTACATACATTGTTGATATTAATTTGAACTTTTCAAATAATATCAAGATAGATATATATCATATATATATACTATAATTACATTTATACATAAATTAAATCTTAGTGGCCTATTTTATCCTATAAAATTGGTCACTATATTTATTTATCTATAAATATTTTAATTAAATAAATCATATTTATTTAATTTATTTTCTTCATACTTTAGTGGGCTTCTTAAGTGATCCACATTTATTTTGGGCTTGGACTCAAAAATCCCCAAATCAATTCAATTGATTCAATCCCAATTTAATCAATCCAATTGATTAATTTAATTTACTCCAATTGGGCTTCCTAATCAAATTAGGTCCAATTAAATAATCTAATTACTTAATTGAATAATTTAATTAACTATTAAATTAAATAGAACCCTTAATTAATTAATTGATCAGTATTAATAATTAATTTCCAACCATTAGATAAAATCTAAAATTAAAAAATGTTACTTTCCATAAAATGTGTGACCCTCTTAGGTTCACTACTAAGCTAGTAGTGGGTTTGCAACATTTACAACTTATGAATAACAATTATTCCAATTAATTAATTCAATTAATTAATTCGCTTGGAATCAACTCCTTAATTCCAAAAACCTCACTATCCATGGCAAACTAGTCTTAAGTGAAATAGCGAGTAAACCTATTTCAGTTGCGAGTACCATACACGTACGACCCTTTCGACAGCTATCTCCTGATTGAATCTAAGGCATGGATTATAAGTCGAAATCCTAAATGATTCAATTGTTGTGATCCCATTTCAAGTTCCAATGATTCTTGATGAATCACAATTCATTCTGCCTTACCCAAGGTCTTTGAATCACGAACTATGAAAACAATAGAAGATTCTCTTGTTAAAAAGACAAGTGTCGAATTCTATGTTGGCCACTAATAGACCTCCATGCACGCCAGTGCAACACCCAACATACCCCCTTTGTGATTGTCAAGCAATCAGAAGATATATCAAAGTGCTGCAAGATGCACACAAGGCTACCATCGTGCCTCAAGTTTGAGGACTAGTCGTGTACTATCACAATACAGAAATTCTTATTTCAACAGGCAAAGCCTCCAACTAAGAATTTCTTGCGGGCCATATTCGGTGTACTTGTTCCCTAACAAGCACCCACATACATGCACTTACGTCTCTACGCTAATGCCAATGGAATGTGACATCCTCGTCTCACGAGCATGCATTATATGTACGAGTCTTACTGAGCTATTTGATGTCCCATCTCAAAAAGCTCTCGACTCGGAACTTATTTAAGACCAAAGCCTTAAAGGCATGTTCCATGATCGCCATCATATGCGCGACCATGCCCCGTAGCTAAATTTGGTCTAAGGATTTTATCTAATGTGCAGAAATAAAAAATGCAAGACATAAGAAAGAAAATGCCTTTTTATTAATATGATTTCTAATAAGATTGTCTTTACAAAAGCAAAAGAGTATAATACACCCAATCTAATTGGGGCGTTGGCATCCTACTCTAACAATCTCCCACTTGCCCTAGCTCCAATTGCCCATGTATCTAAGGCACATCTTCTCAAGATGTCCGTCGAATATCTTCTGTGCTAAGGGCTTAGTAAGTGGGTCTGCTATATTTTCTGCTGAGGCAACTCGATCCACAATGACGTCGCCTCTACCAATGATCTCTCTGATCAAGTGATATCGTCTCATTATGTGCTTGGATCTTTGATGAGATTTTGGCTCTTTTGCTTGCGCAATAGCTCCATTATTATCACAGTAAATCATAACTGGATCAACAATGGATGGAATTACATCCAACCCTTGGATGAAATTTCTAATCCAAACAGCTTCTTTTGCTGCATCTGATGCATCAATATATTCAGCTTCGGTGGTAGAGTCTATAGTCGTCTCTTGCTTGGAACTCTTCCAACTGACCGCACCACCATTCAAGGTGAATATATATCCTGACATGGACTTTGAGTCATCTATATCGGACTGAAAACTAGAGTCTGTATATCCTTCCAGTTTTAGTTCTCCATTGTTGTATATTAGAAAGATATCCTTAGTCCTTCTCAAGTACTTGAGGATCATCTTAACGGTTTTCCAGTGTTCTTCTCCTGGATTGGACTGATATGCTCGTGACACTTAGAGCATGTGATATATCAGGCCTTGTACATAACATTGCATACATTATGCTCCTTATTGCAGAACATAAGGTATGCGAGCCATCCTTTCTCTCTCTTCAGGTGTCTTAGGAGACATAACTTTAGAGAGTGAAACCCCATGACTCATAGGCAGAAATCCTCTCTTGGATTCCTCTATGCTAAACCTTTTTAGCACTTTGTTTATGTACATGGACTGGGATAGTCCGATCATCCTTCTGGATCTATCTCTATAGATCTTTATCCCTAAGATAAAAGATGCATCTCCCAAGTCCTTCATGGAAAACTGATTAGATAACCAAGTCCTCGTTGACTGCAACATCCCTACATCATTCCCAATGAGTAGGATGTCATCAACGTAGAGCATAAAAAATGTAATTGGCACTCCCACTAACCTTCTTATAGACACATGGTTCATCCGGATTCTTATGAAAGTCAAATGTTTTGATCGTTCATCGAAATGGATGTTCCAACTCCTCGAAGCTTGTTTGAGTCCATAAATTGATCTCTGGAGCTTGCAAACCTTTTGCTCGCTCCCACTGGATATGAAGCCTTCTGGCTGCTTCATATAGATCTCTTCCTTAATGTTTCCATTAAGGAAAGCGGTCTTCACATCCATTTACCATATCTCATAGTCATAATATGCAGATATGGCTAACAGTATCCGTATGGATTTAAGCATCGCTACTGGTGAAAAAGTTTACTCATAATCAATTCCTTGCTTCTGAGTATAACCTTTTGCTACCAATCGTGCCTTATAGGTTGCTACCTCTCCATCTACTCCAAGCTTCTGCTTGTAGACCCATTTGCAGCCAATGGAAACAATTCCCTGTGGTGGGTCCACCAAAGTCCATACCTTGTTGGAGTACATAGAGTCCATTTCGGACTGCATAGCTTCTTGCCACTTCTTCGAGTCGATGTCAGACATCACCTCTCCATAGCTTCTTGGATCATTATCCAAGGGGAGTCCCTCTTCTTTGTTCTCTAACAACAAGTTGTACCTCTTAGGTACCCTTGAGACCCTTTCGGATCTTCGAAGAGATTGTGCCTTAGAGGGTCCAACATCAGCTGGTGTACCATTTACTGCGTCAGTTGGGGTGTTCTGTGATTCTTGAACCTCTTCAAGTTCTACGACATTGTCACTTCCATCTGAAAGAAATTCTTCTTCAAGGAAGGTAGCATTCCTCGAAACAAACACCCTTTGTTCTGTGGCATCATAGAAAATAATCCAATAGACTCCTTTGGATACCCCACAAACTTGCATAAGCTGGATCTCATATCCAACTTATCTCCCACTAGCTGTTTCACATAAGCAGCACACCCCCATACCCTAAGGTATTTATAGGAAGGTGTCTTTTCATACCACATCTCATATGGTGTTTTGGGGACGGCTTTAGATGGCACCCTGTTTAATAAGCATGCCGCCGTTTCTAAGGTATAGCCCTAGAATGAAAGAGGTAATGAAGTGAAGCTCATCATAGATCAAACCATGTCCAACAAGGTTCGATTCCTGCATTCCGCAACTTCGTTGAGTTGGAGAGTAGCGGGAGGAGTCCACTGTGAGAGAATCCCATTCTCTTTTAGATAATCTAAAAATTCTGTGTTTAAGTATTCACCTTCTCAATCAGATCGAAGAGTTTTTATACTTAATCCAGTTTGTTTCTCTACTTCAGTTCTGAATTCTTTGAACTTTTCAAATACTTCAGACTTGTACCTTAAAAGGTACACATAACCATATCTAGAGAAGTCATCGGTAAAGGTTAAGAAGTAGTTATAGTTCCCACGGGCACTAACATTTAGTGGCCCACATACATCTGTATAGATCAAATTCAATAGATGCTTGGCTCGCTCCACTTGTCCAACAAATGGAGATTTGGTCATCTTTCCTTTGAGGCAGGATTCACAAGTTGGTAGTTCTTGCTCTCTCGTTAGATCAAGCAATTGTGCCAATTTGTTAATCCTTTTCTCAGAAATATGTCCTAATCTTGCGTGCCACAGGCTCATTGAACTATGATTATCTAATTTGCTTTTATGTTGTTGAATTGTGAAAATAGGGTTATGGGGAGTAATAGTATATAAACAATTTGTTAAAGAACCAGAATATATAAAATCAAAACGTTTGAAAATGGAACAATTTTCATTCTCAATGGTAAATCTAAAACCTTCTCTATCCAAAACTGGAATAGAGATAATGTTCTTAATAATATCCGGAACAAAAAGACAATTATTTAAAATTATTACATAATCATTCTCTAAAGCCAGATTAACGGTCCCTATAGCTAATGCAGCAACTCTTGCTCCATTTCCCATCCTAAGGACCGTCTCTCCTCCATCCAGCTTCCTACTTCTTGCCATCATCTGCAAATCATTGCAAATATGTGAGCCACAACCGGTATCTAATACCCAAGAAGTATTGTTAACCGACAAGTTAACTTCAACAAAATATATACCTGAACTCTTCAGGCTTGCAAGATACTCCTTGCAATTCCTCTTCCAGTGCCCTGGTTTGCCGCAGTAATGGCACTTGTCATTGGCTTGAGAAGAAGCCTTTTTGACACCGCCCTTAGCTTTCAGCTTGTTGGGTTTAGAGGAACCCTTTTCTTTCTTCTTTCCTTTCTTGGGCTTTTTAGCCTTTGATCCAGAGAAGAAGATCCAACAAGCATAACCGGCTTGTCCTTTTTCATGGTGGACTCAGCCGTCTTTAACATGTTCACAAGCTCAGCGAGACTAGTCTCCATGTTGTGCATATTAAAGTTGACAACAAAAGTGTCAAATGATGGAGGCAGAGACTGCAGCAGAAGGTCCGTATAGAGTTCGTTCTCCATAACGACTCCAAGGGACGCTAGCCTTTCAATAAGGGCTATCATCTTCAATCCATGATCATGGACTGAAGAGCCCTCAGTCATACGACATCTGAAAAGCTCTTTTGAGATATGATATCTCGTCTACCGAGTTCTTTCACCATACAACTCTTGTAGGTGAATGAGGATCCCATAGGCAGTATCTTGATCCTCATTCTGCCTCTGCAGCTCATTTGACAACGATGCCAGCATGTAGCATCGAGCCTGCAGATTGTCATCAACATGACGTAAATAACCTGCATAATCCTCTGAAGTAATATCCTCCGGTGGTACCGAAGGAGGTGCAGTGTCGAGGACATATGCCCTCTTCTCTGACTGAAGAACTATCTTCAGGTTTCTTAGCCAATCGACAAAATTAGGTCCAGTTAATTTATTTTGTTCAAGGATTGTTGCAGGTGGATTCTTTGCCATTTTAGTAGTATAATCTACAAAATATGCACGAAGCAGAAAATGAGTAAACTATGGGAAAAACATATTCATTTAATATAAGGTCTTTAATACTAAATGTCTCCCACTATTTTCTTCGAATTCCATCACCCCTAATGGAATTTCGGAAAATCAAATTTCCTAGTGAGCTTGAGGTCCAATGAAAATATTTCACACCCCAATTTTATGAGCCCATGAAATATTTTTATCGGTAGTCAACTTTTTGATGATTGTATCACTATACAACCTCAACTTTTATTTTGCCTCACCTCTTCTCATATACCCCAATTTTATGAGTCCATATGGTACTAAGTGTCAAACAATACCCATCAAACTTTCGTGTAGATAGAGCATCAAGATGTCCCACGACTCATGGCTAACATAATGACGATTCCATCCCACGAGCATCTCTATGCTTGGTAGAGATCACAGCTTTCCAACACAAGACCACCCCACGACTCATGGTCAGTGATCAAGTGCGGTAGCGGTCGTCATGTCTCTATCTTTGATGGTAGGCATGGAACGATAGGTCCTACCTAACTTGTCCATTTTTATTTGAAATCGAATTTTTAAAAAATTCTTTTACTTAATTTTATTAAATTAAGTGGGGTTTAATTTTATCCAAAACCTCATCATAATTTAAATTATGTTGGTTATTTAATGCATGACATCATAATATCATTCCACAAGCATAAAAGCATTAAATAAAATTCTAAGCATGCATCTAATACATACTTAAACAAATGGATGATCATGAACCAGTCCTATGCGGTCCATTTGAGCCAAAAATGGACCTAAGGTCAGTCTAAGGGTAATAAAATGGAATAGAACTTATTCTATTATATAATTGTATCACATACAAACATGAGCCTTCTTTTTGATTCTCCTTCGTCTTCCAAAGAAAAAGAGGCTCGCAGGCCCCATTTTAAAACCCAAAAATATTAAATAAAACCAATCACATTGGTCCAATGGCTCATGATCATCCCATACATGCTCATAATTAACATCATATGTAATTATCAAAATATGTAAATTTATCAAATTGTTAAACGCAATTTTTCTTTTAACTTGGTATAATTTTTAATTGCTTGAAAAATAATTTTTCTTTAAAAAACAATTTTTCAGAAATAATTAAAATTAACATTTAATTTTAATATTCCAGAAAATAAAAAAAATAAAAAAATAAAAACGGACTCGGAACGACACGACGAGCAGCACCACTATTGCCCGTCGGGCGAGCGCCGGGTGCCCGCGTGCGCAGCCGGGCACCGGGTGACGGGCGCCCGTGGGCGTGCCGGCACCCGCTGCCGGGTCCCTGCGCGCGCAGCTGTCGGGTGTCTGACACCCGACGGGTGATTTTTCTTTTTATTCATATTTAAATAATTTAAATAAGCAATTAAAATTATTCCAATTAAAAAATTTCTAAAATATGCAAAATCAAATTTTACATAATTAACATGAATTTAAATAATTTAAAAACATGTATTCATAAATTCGAAATTCACTAAATAAGCGAAACCGTGGCTCTCTGATACCACTGTTGGGTTCGCTATAATCGCAGGGGTATACGCAGTGGAAAATTAAATTTTTTATCAAACATAAATTTAACCCCTTTGATTTGAAAGCGATTTTAACGATCGCGCTTATTCAAGTGAATATATAAATAAATATAAAATCGGATTATACCTTTCGTGCACTCCGGTTGTTGTAGGGAATGAAGCAATCAATTGCTTATCCTGGACTATCAGAACTCGCAGGGATCCAAGTGTCTCCCCTATGTCAGGTCCACGATACGGAAATCAACACCAATCAAAAGGATTCGCTAGTATCCTTTTAATTGTTTACTAATCTAGAAGCGGAGTATATTTTCAAGAACAATAAAGATTGATGTTTTAAGTTTTTGAAACAATAATATGAAGAAAATAATAAGAAACTGATTTTCTTTTTCTTTCTTTTCTTTTCTTGAAGAGTAAAAATAGAAGACTTTAAACAAAATATTTTTGTTCAAATTTTTGAATTTTTTATTATGTAATTTTCATTTCTCATATATATAGGGTTGAAAATTTTAATCATTTTCCAACTCTTGGAAAGTTTTTCTATTTTGAACTACTTCAAAACCTTATCTTGGAAGGATTCCAAATCTTCCAAGAACTCTTCTCTTTTCACTCTTCTATTGTATGTGGACTAATTTGAGACTACATTAATCATCAAAATTGTCTACATACATTGTTGATAATAATTTGAACTTTTCAAATAATATCAAGATAGATATATATCATATATATATACTATAATTACATTTATACATAAATTAAATCTTAGTGGCCTATTTTATCCTATAAAATTGGTCACTATATTTATTTATCTATAAATATGTTAATTAAATAAATCATATTTATTTAATTTATTCTCTTCATACTTTAGTGGGCTTCTTAAGTGATCCACATTTATTTTGGGCTTGGACTCAAAAATCCCCAAATCAATTCAATTGATTCAATCCCAATTTAATCAATCCAATTGATTAATTTAATTTACTCCAATTGGGCTTCCTAATCAAATTAGGTCCAATTAAATAATCCAATTACTTAATTGAATGATTTAATTTAACTATTAAATTAAATAGAACCCTTAATTAATTAATTGATTAGTATTAATTAATTAATTTCCAACCATTAGATAAAATCTAAAATTAAAAAATGTTACTTTCCATAAAGATGTGTGATCCTCTTAGGTTCACTACTAAGCTAGTAGTGGGTTTGCAACATTTACAACTTATGAATAACAATTATTCCAATTAATTAATTCAATTAATTAATCCGCTTGGAATCAACTCCTTAATTCCAAAAACCTCACTATCCATGAAAACACCTAACAAGTAATCATGGCAAACTAGTCTTAGGTGAAATAGCGAGTAAACCTATTTCAGTTGCGAGTACTATACACGTACGGCCCTTTCGACAGCTAATCTCTTGATTGAATCTAAGGCATGGATTATAAGTCGAAACCCTAAATGATTCAATTGTTGTGATCCATTTCAAGTTTCAATGATTCTTGATGAATCACAATTCATTCTGCCTTGACCAAGGTCTTTGAATCACGAACTATGAAAACACAGGAGATTCTCTTGTTTAAAAAGACAAGTGTCGAATTCTATGTTGGCAACTAACAAACCTTCATGCACACCAATGCAACACCCAACATACCCCCTTTGTGATTGTCAAGCAATCAGAAGATATATCAAAGTGCTGCAGGATGCACACAAGGCTACCATCGTGCCTCAAGTTTGAGGACTAGTCGTGTACTATCGCAATACAGAAATTCTTATTTCGACAGGCAAAGCCTCCAACTAAGAATTTCTTGCAGGCCATATTCGGTGTACTTGTTCCCTAACAAGCACCCACATACATGCACTTACGTTTCTACGCTAATGCTAATGGAATGTGACATCCTCGTCTCACTAGCATGCATTATATGTACGAGTCTTACTGAGCTATTTGATGTCCCATCTCAAAAAGCTCTCGACTCGGAACTTATTTAAGACCAAAGCCTTAGAGGCATGTTCCATGATCGCCATCATATATGCGATCATACCCGTAGCTAAATTTGGTCTAAGGACTTTATCTAATGTGCAGAAATAAAAAATGCAAGACATAAGATAAAAAAAATGCCTTTTTATTAATATGATTTCCAATAAAATTGTCTTTATAAAAGTAAAAGAGTATAATACACCCAATCTAATTGGGGCATTGGGCGTCCTACTCTAACACTTATACCTTATGTCAAAGATTAAAAACCCTAAAGCTTTTGGTTTGTTTTATTATAACCATTAAATTATATCGTAATCGTAATGGCCAAGATTAGCTATAGTACAAATACTCATGTAATTTTTTTTTAATAAAAATTCTGATACCCTTAACAAAATAAAATAAAATTGCTCAATATAAGCCTATCAACAAAATCTGAAATTCCTAAAAAAAAACGGGGCATTACATTTTCTCACTGCTCGCGTGTGTTCAATTGTCCAAGTAGGTGGATTCTTTTTTAATCTTTAATACAAAATTTTGTATCAAAGGCAAAGTTTTTATAATAATGAGAAATATAATTTAAATTTTCAAGCAATCTTTGAAGTTGAGTTTTATCCTTGATTTCATCAAGAAATTTATCGGCAAATTCAATACTCCTATTTATATGAATAGTATTTCCTTGAGATATTTCAAATTCTAAAAATCTAACTTTGGTTAGAAATAATTTCATTTTTGTTGTAGATAAAACTAATCCATTTTTCTCTACAACATGTACAAACACATTTAAATGTTTAAAGTGTTGTTCAATATTTTTTTCAAATACTAAAAATATCATCTATATAGACTATTATAAAGTCTAAATAAGGAATAAATATATCATTTATAATATTTTAAAATTCAGAAGGTGCGTTTTTCAAATCAAAACGCATAATATTACATTTGAAGTATCCGAATAGGACAGTGAATGTTGTTTTATATTTATGTTTTTCAGCAATCTGCATTTGCCAAAATTCGTATTTTAAATTAAATTTTGAATAAATAACAGCATCAAGAGTTCTTTATAAAAGATCATTATAGGATATCTAATTCATTGTAAGACTTTATTAAATGATTTGTAATTTATTACTAATCTAGGAGTTCCTCTTTCAATTTTTGAATTTTTATTCACATAAAAGGCAACACAATTCCAAGGAGAATAACTTTTCCTAATAACATTTTTGTTTAAGAGACTTTCAGTCTCTTTTTTACGATATTTAACAAGTTCCTTGTTCATTTGAATAGGTCTAGCCTTAGTGAGTATTTTCTTTTCATCAAAACCTTTTTCATAAGGCAATTCAACAATATGTTTCTTTTTTGTTTCAGAAAGCATTAGGCAAATCATTATAGACTCTAGAAATAAGAGTTTGTTCAATATTTTTAAATTTCTCTTGTGAGGAAGGATTTATTGATTTTTTTTTCAACAGTATTAATTTTTATTTCTTCTTTCAGAAAATTGATTTTATTTTCTTTTAAAATCATTTGTTCTTTTAGCAAAGTAATATCTTTGTTTGAGGTTTTGAAATATATCTAAACACAATAATCTGACCATTAATATCACAACAAATACCTTTGTTGTTAACATTCGTTGGTTGTATTAAATTTAAGAAGGGTGTGCCAAGAATGACATTTTTTATAAAGGTTTTTGATCAAAACAAATTCTGTATTTAAACAGATACCGTTATGTTCCTGACAAGTGCTTTTGTGGCTCTTCACTCCAGCCCTGAAGTATTCTGTGAGTCCCATACAAATATAAACGTTACTTAATTTATATTTGACATTCATTTTAGTAGGCATAGTAGAGTTTAACACTGTTTTTCCTTTTTCAAAATATTTAGTAGGAATATTCCTTCTTGTATGCAGTTAATATTTGCAGCATTGTGTACAAGAGCAACGTTTCAAATATATATTCGTTGTTAACAACGAGACTAAGATAAACATACCATTTTTGAAATTTTAGGGTATTAACCAAAAGTCATTATCGGATTCATTATCACTTTTTGATTTTTCAGGATTTTTAGCCTTACTGTCCCTCCCCTCCTATTCTTTAGTAATTAAAGAATTAGTTTGTAATTGTTTAATTCGTTGTTTAATTAATTGTACATCGCTTTTCAGTTCATGAACTTCATAACGAAGGTCTTCTATAGTAATTTTTCAGATTTTCTTTTACAGTCACTATGACTTGATCAAGAATATCTTTGATATTATATGTTTTGGGTTGATAGAAGTTTTTATCAATATTATTTCTAATTTAATTACTGCTTTCAACAGGATTATCTTTTAAATTCATAACAAATTGTTCTATGATTTTCCTTTTTAAGGAATTATCTTCAATTTGTTCAGTCATATCAAGAATCATATTATTTGTTTTACTTAAAATATTACATTCTAAGCCATTTATTTTCAGTACAGTTTTTTGTGGATTATAGCATGATTTATTGCAATTTTTATTGCATTCTTGTTCAGATTCGCTTGCTTCATATTTTGAAGAATTATTAGAATTTTCAGTTATTTGATTTAATTCAATATCAGATTGTTCAGTATCACTGTTTATGAAGATATTAAGCAGTTATTGTTTTAGCCCTTCTTTGCATCAAGTTCAAGAATTCTTCTCTTTGTTTTCATTTATTGGCATAGTGACCTGGTTTTCCACATTTATTATAGATAATTATCCTTTAGCTTGGGTTGACATTCTGCTATTAATATTTTTAGCTTGGGTTGACATTTAAGTTTTTTCTTCTTTTTATTGTGACGATCTTTTTTCTTTTTTCTTCTTCTAAATTTTTCTCTCAGGAAAGATATTATTTTGAACAGAAAACTATTCACAGAAGTCCTACAATTCCCTTCATTGCCTCTGTGTTTTATTTGGGCTTTTAGTTTTATATCATTACAAGGACATATGCCTTGATGAATACAATGTTGTACTATTTCACCATAAGTCATATCTTTTAGACTTAAATTTTGTTCGTGCTTTTTTTTTTTTATCTGAATTTTTTTGCAAAAAGGCTAGGTATTCCGAAAATGAATTTTTCTTACCAAAATTCAGTATTACATCCTTTTAAGTTATAAACTCCAGACAAAAATATGTCTTTATACCATTTAAATTGGGAGGGTTTTACACCTTAAGTTTGTAAGTAGACTAATGCGATTTTCTCTATAAGAAGTAGGTTTTCCTACAAAATGACGAACTATGACTTGGAATAGTGTTACTACTGCATCATCTTTATCAATTTGTTCCATTTTAACAGTGCTGTTATCATTTCTTGGTACTAAGATCATTTTGGTGGCAGATAAAATTTCATTTTTTTTTTGTTGCCGCGTAAGATAATTATCCCACCAATTTCTAAATTGGCCAGTAATACCTGCAATTATACAATTCACCTGTCTTCTAGGTGAATTTAGTTCCATTGGTTAAAATCTGGGCATACATAAACATTTTATGCAGAAGATTAATTATGCCATATTTTGACAGTCTATCTATATTCTATTCATAAATGGTTTTATCATTTAACCCATTCAAAAATCTAAATTCTATTTCTTCATGTAACAGACCGTGGGGTGAAGGTCTGTAATAGTAATTAAAGGTAAGTTTGCCCAAAACCTTTCCTTCAAAAGTAGTACTATTAATTTGATCAATTTTTATTTCATAAAACATGTGACTGATGTTTAAAATATTTTGCTGAATGTTCTCCTCAGTTTCAAAGGATTTAGGTTGAGAGGATTTAAAGGATTCACTTTCTGATTCTGAAGATTCATTGTTGGAAGAATTTTCTTCAATATTATTGAGTTGTAAAACTCCTTTTCCTTTATCTTTTTCAACGATTTCCAACTTATTCATTTTGTCTAAAAGAGCTTCAATTAACTCTTCTTTCTTGTTTTAAATATTCCAGGTTCCAAATTAACACTGGGTTTAACAATAATGGGTTGGAGTAGCTGAGCGGAAGGCTTATCAGAATGATGAATTTTAATATCAAATTTAGAAAAAAAAAATCTTTTTTGTTTAATTGTTTACCTATCTATTGTAAACTGATATTAGTAAAATTATGTTGTAGAATAATTTTACTCGTATATTTTTCATATATTTTTTTTAAAATTGTGCATTTGATATAACATTGTTATTTTTAATAACAATTGGTTGTGGTGGAGGATGAAAATATCTGGTAATTTTACATAAGTGGACGTCCATAGATATGTGTCCTCTTCTAACACAAAAAAATATTTTTCATTTGGTTTAACAATTTCAAACCATTCTCGGAAATCAATTATTCTGTTTTCTTCTACATATTCAAAATATTGTTTTCTAAATTCTTCTTTTCAAGTTTTTGTAAATTCTTTAAAAAATAATCTTCTAAACAATTTATTAATTGGTTTATTAAACTGTCTTTGTAGTTCTTGTTTTATTTCCATGGTAATTTCCATGAATTTTCTTTTGTTATAGTGTTAATTTCAAACTGAAAATTATAAGTATTATCATCCGTAAAATAAACAAGAAGTAGAATTTGTTTTTTTTGACTTAGAGGTTCCCTCTATTATTAAACTAGTAAAAAGTACATGCGTTTTACGTAATTCATATAACTTTACTAAAATAATTATATTACTTAATAATTTTATTAGGTAATATTAAAATGTTAGAAGGTCTTTTATATAAAGAAGCATTAATTAAATATTCAATTAATTAAAACTAAAATATTTCAATGTACTTCAAAAATATTTTAAGTGTTTTATAAATAAAGAAATACTATTTAGATACTTAATTAATAAGACTAAAATATTTCAAGATACTTCAGAATATTTTATTTTCAATAAGTATATATCGATATGAATGATGGAATAAATTTTTTAAAGAACTAAATTCCATGAAAATTTAAAACATAAATAATATTATAACTAAATAAGTTCTTATATGATTACATTAATCATACTCTTTCTTGATTTTGATGGTTGGATATGATTTTTTTTTTTTTTTTGCATTAAATGCATTACAAATGATTAAACCGAGTAATTTCACATCCTAAAAATGGATAAACCACAAATTATCACTTTAATAAAATATTTTTGAATAAACTAAATTATTTCTTTGCCCAAACCAATCACAATATCATGATATTATTTGTAATTATTATTTAAATTCAAAAAAATTATAAAAGCTAATCCTATCCATTTGCTTACGTCTCTTGCTCACTTCTTTTTTCTCTCACTCATTCCTTCCAACAAAGAAATATAACTAAAAATAAAAATTATAATATATAATATCTATAAATACTTTTTTATATTTTTCTCAATTTTAATAACAGCAACGTGAATATTTTTATCATAACACTTGAACTTAAAATTATTTGAATCCACCACTTTGAGGTTTGATATTTTAGTAAAATATTTCTTTAGTCCTATTATGTCAAAGATCCCACAAAAAAATTTGTAAAGTAAAAAATCCTAACCTAATATATATGAAAATAATCCATCATCAAGAGTTAGATTTTGAATAAAATTATAAAAAAATGATAATCCAAAATTTGAATTTTGAAACTCTCCTCATTTGTACATAAAAATATCTTCTTTTTATAAATAATAAATTTATAGATAGTTTAAAAACAAAATAGGAGACCAAAATTTTAATTTTGAGGCAATCTTTAACAAATATATATAAGATTGATTAATTTTTATGTTTAAGAATTACTTTGCAAAAACTTAATTTTTTAAATGAATATTTTAAACAAAAATTAACTTTGTTTTCAAAATGCATAAAGTTTTATAAATAAGTAAAATGTCAAAATTAAAGGTTCAAGTATATTTACTAAAGGAAAGAGTATAAACTAACTTTTATATGATGGAAATATATATAATGGTAAGAATTTTAAGTGAGGGTCATGTTTTAAATTGCATATTATGAAAAAAAATGTTTTACCTAAATTTAAGTCATTAGGTTTAATAATACATAGAATATGTATTATTATTTATTCTTAATGAAAAATATATCAAAAACTAACTCTTTTTGATTTTTCTGAAAGTGTACAATAGTATTTGTATTTGAATTTGAGTCTTTTATTTTGTTATAAAATTAAGCAATTGTAAATTTGGGAACTATGTATAATTATAAAAATTATAATTATTCTTTATATATGAAAATTAATCTGTACTCTTTATATCGTTGAATAGACTCTAGAATTTAAAGTTGATGTCGTTTGTTTCCTTTCTTAATAAAATTATTTATTGTAAAATATGACTACCATTTCGATTTTAAAAAGCTATGCTTTTCTAGAAAAATAAAAAGGATATGGTAGTTTGATCTTTATATAATTTTTTATAGGATTTTTGATCAAGTAAAAGAATGTGGTAGTCAAAGAATCTGAATCAACATGTAGTTTAAGAAATACCTAATTTTGACATAAATATCAAATTGTTCCATATTAAATAAAGTTTTTTTTAGGTTTTTTTTTTCATACAATAGCGTATATACATCTTTAGACTCTATCTAATTCTGATTCTTGTTTCAATCTTTTATATTATACTTAATTTATTAAATTAAATTATTTTGGTGCCCGCATTTTATATTAAATATCATTTTGGTGCCTAAAGTTTTTTATATTTTAAGTGAACCTAAGTTTACTGTAAATATCAAATTGATACATATTAAACAAAAATATTTTAATTTTCTTCTATATTTCTTACAATGACACATATACCCTTTTTAAAAGTATTTACTTTAATCTTTCTTTCATTTTTTTAATTTCGATCTAAATATAACCTAAGATTTTGTAACAATATACATTTAAATAAATTAGAAATAAAAAGTCTATGATGGAATAGAAGAAATTGAAATTGCAATAAACTTTGAAAAAGAACAATAATTTTGAAACTAAAACTTATGAGGAACATTTTATAAAAGTCATATTAACTCCTTATTTAGAGTTTAGAAGTGATTTTTTGCTACTACAAATTTGCTTGATCATTCTTATTCTTCTTCTTCTTCTTCTTCTTCTTCGAATAGTAATTTTGAAATTGAAACTTATGAGGTAAAAAGTACAATTTGTAAAAGTCATATTAACCCTTATTTAGAGTCCAAAAGTAATATTTTTGGCGACAACAAATTAGCTTGGTCTTTTTCAAACTTTATTGGACTTTTCATCCTATTAATAAGATTAATTAAAACAAAAAATTCCAAGGAAACACAACAAAAATAAAGCAAATATTTCTCCTGTTCTCTCTACTAGTTTTCTAGAACCCCCATATTAAAAATTAATTTAAAATCTCATCTCATTAAATTTAAGTACAAGTATTTTTCTTTTTTAAAAATATTTAATTAATAATTTTAAGTTTTTATTTTGTAATTATTGAATTTATTTAATCAAAAGAATGTACCATAAAAAATTAATTAAAATGATAATTGAATCGAAATTAGGATGTGAAAGGTTAAAGGGTATATCCATCAATTGTAAAAAAAAAAATTGATAAAGGTTAATGGAAAAATATTTTATACCAAAATAATTTTTACTCTAATTTTTAATAGTATCTTATATTTGGTTTATCCTTAAAACTAATTACCTTTTAGTTAGCATTAAAGCTCCTAGAATTAACTTTGTTTTTTCATTTATGCAGTAAAATCGTCTTTCTTTTTCCACTAGAATTAGAATAGAAATATGTCAATTATAGAAAAAATATTATAGATGCAATTGTTCGTAATACTCAACTTTAAACAACTAAAATTCTCTAATATAAAGTGCTCTATAGATGCTTACAATGTATGATTGGACAACTTTTAAAATTTGGATTATAATGAAACTAATTTTATTTGAAAATTAAAGTATTTAAAGAGTTACGATAGAAAGAAGAAAGACTTCCAATTTTTTAAGAAGAATATGACATATAAAGGGACACTGGATGTTACAATAAAATTATACTATTAAAAAAATTTAAAGTATGTGTTATATTATTACAAATTATACTTCACAATTGTACTTGAATCTTTCATTTTATTATAAATATTATATAGTTGTAATTTGTGAATGATGTATAATTATAAAAATCATAATACTCTTTATAAATAGAAAGTAATCTATACTTCTTAAGTCATTGAAGAAACTACAAGATTTGAAATTGATCTTGTTCATTTGTTGTCTTCATAAAATTATTTAATATATATAACTACAAATTAGTTTTTAACAAGTTATGCCTTTTTCCAAAAATAAAGCAATATAGTATCTTGATCTTAAATAATTTTTTCATAGAACTTTTATAAAAAAAGGATATCAAACATGAAAGTTCAATATAACCCCTTAAACTTACTATGCATAGTTCAACATAGTAAGTAAACTTTAAGAGTAAATTTGGTGCCTCAATTTTAGTATGAATGTCATATTAGTATTTAAATTAATATATAGTTTAAGAAATACCTAATTTTCACTGCAAATATCAAATTGTTACGTATCAAATGAAGTTATTAAGTTTTTCTTTAACGGGGCATATATGCAATTTTAGACTATCCAATTTTAGTTCTTGTTTCACTCTTTCACTTTATACTTCATTTGCTAAATTAAATTATTTTGGTACCTAGAATAATTTAGCATCAAAGCTCCTAAATTTGCTTGAAATATGTATTTCACCATGCTTTTTATTAGTACGTAATTTGTTTTGCCGTACAGACATTTATCTTATGTATTTATCCAAATTAATTTTTTTTTTTAATTTGGGTTGTGGTCATAGGTTTATTTATCTTCTGATAAAGTTATTTTCAAGGACAACTAAGTAATTTGATAATTATTTAACTTTAATTTATTTACTTGATTAATTTTTGTATTAATGATATCAATCAAAATTTTAGCATTCAGTGGTGATAAAAATGCAAAGAAATTTGATAATTGTTTAACTTTAATTCAATTACTTGATTAATATATACTAGTGATATTAATCAGTATTTTAGCATTAAGTGGTGATATAAATACAAAGCATAAAGGAGAATACAGTTTCTACTTTGATTACGTCTTAAGATAAATTCTCTTAAAAATCATTTTTTTTTTTTTTTTTTTTTTGTATTTTGGATTGCTAAGAAATTATGTCAAGCGTCATTTCCTAATTGTGAAAATCCATTATTTTTTTTTTGTTATTGTGGATATCTGTACTGCTTAGAGTGATACAATGATGTTTAATTAGTACAGGATGAAACGAGAACAATTGACGTATTGATATTTGGAAATGGAAAAGAATGATTACAACTATGTAAAATTTATGTGAAAAAAGAACAATTACAGATCTTCAACTAAATATTTTACCTTTTAGCATTCATATGATATACAAAATGCAGTTTTTGTTGATTGAAAAGTAAATTATATATGTTTGCGTACACCTTCTTCCTATTTCATATCACAAATTTTAAATGTAGTTTTTTTTTCCTTACAATTGCATATATATATATATATAGACTCTATCCAATTTTAATTCTAGTTTCAATCTTTCATATTATACTATATTAATTGTATTAAAGTATTTTGATACCTGAATTTTATAATAAATTGAATTTTTATGATTTTTTAGTGGACCAAAATTTATCATAAATATCAAAATGATATATATTAAATGAAATTCGTTTCATTTTTCTTCTAAGTTTCTTATAGTTACACATATACCCTTCTTAACTCTATTTAGTTTTAATCTTTCTTTCAATTTTTATACTACTTTTCCTTTGGATAAATCAAATTCTATCTATTGATAACATTTCTAAAATTATACCTCCATACAAGTAAGAAATAAAAAGTCTATGATTGAATAGAAAATATTGAAATTTTAATATATTTTGAAAAAGAATAATAATTTTAAAATTAAAACTTATGAGATATGATATAAAATAAGATTTGTAAAAGTTATATTACCTCCTTATTTAGATCTTAAAACTGATAATTTTTTGAAACAACAAATTTGCTTGCTCTTTCTTCTTCTTCTTCTAGATCTAATTAAAACAAAATTCAAGAAAACACAATAATAATAAAACAACTATTTCTCTTGTTCTCTAGATTCTTTTTTCTTAAACCTCAACATTAGAACTTAATTTAAAAGTCTCATCTCAAGTATAAGCATTTATCTTTTTTAATATTTTAATATTTTTAATTTTAATTTGGTGTTATCATAACTATTGAATTTCTTTAATCAAAAGAATATACCGGGAAATTAAATTAGTAACTGAATCTAAATTTGGATGTGAAAGGTTAAAGGACGTATCCATCATTGTAAAAACTTTTTGATTAAGATTAATGGAAAACGTTTGGATTCCAAGTATCTTGTATTTTGTTAATCCTTAATACTAATTGCTTTTTAGTTAGCATCGAAGCTCCTAGATATAACTTTTTCACTTTTTCTTTGCATTTCTATAGTGAAATCATCTTTTTTTTTCCTCTAGACTAATAATTAAAATGTATTAATTGTTGAGAAAATTAGAGAAAATATTATAAATACGCAGTTATGCATAATACTCAACTTTAAAGACTAAAATTCCATGATATGAAGTCCTTTATATATGCTTACAACACATGATTGGACAACTTTCAAAATCTAGTTTATAATGAAACTATTTCTTTTTTTTTTTAAATTCAAATTATTCAAAGGCTTTTCAGTTTTTTAAAGAAACATTTGGGATATAAACGGAAACTTGATGTTACAATAACATTATATTATTGTATTATACAATTACAAATTACATTTACAATTGTACTTGAGTCTTTTATTTTATTTTAAAAATTACGTAGCTGTAAATTTGTGAACTATGTATAATTAAAAAATTCCTAATTACTCTTTATATATAAATATTAATTGATACTCCTTATGTCATTGAAGAGACTATAAGATTTGAAATTGATCTCATTGATTTATTTTCTTCATAAACATTTAATTATTATAAATAACTACAAATTAGTTTTTAAAAAGTTGTCTTTTTTCAAAAATGAAACAATATGGTATCTTGATCTTTAAATAAACTTTTCAAAGAATTTATATCAAATAAGGGAATGTGGTTACCAAAGATTCAAACCTCAAGGTGCAAATACCCCAATAAAGTTTAAACCTCCGCCTTTATAATGTTAAACTTATTTAAAACAAAATATGCCAAGAAAATATAATGAAAATAAAACAAATATTTCTCTTGTTCTCTCTACTCTTTTTTCTAAAACCTCTACATTAAAAATTAATTTTAAAATCTCATCTCATTAATTTCAAGTATAAGCATTTATCTTTTTTTTTTTAATATTTTTATTACTTATTTTAAGTTAATATTTTCATAATTACTGAATTTATATAATCAAAAGAATATACCACAAAAAAATTATTAAATTAATAATCAAATCTAAATTAAGATGTAAAACATTAAAGGGTATATCCATCAATTGTAAAAAAAATTGATAAAAGTTAATGGAAATACTTTGGATACCAAAATGATTTTTACTCTAATTTTTAATAGTATCTTATATTTTGTTTATCCTTAAAACTAATTACCTTTTAGTTAGCACTAAAGCTTCTAGAATTAACATTTTTATTTTTTCTTTTCATTTCTGATGTAAAATCATCTTTCTTTTTCCTCTAGAATTAGAATAAAAATATGTCAATTATATAGAAAATATTGTAGATTTAGTTGTACATAAGACTCAACTTTAAATGACTAAAATTCTCTGTGCAAAGTCCTCTGTATATGGTTATGACGTATGATTGGACAAATTTCAAAATCTGGACTATAATGAAACTATTTTTTTTAAAAAATCAAAGTATTTAAAGTGTTTCGATAGAAAGAAAAAAGACTTTCAATTTTTGAAGAAGAATTTAGCATATAAAGGGATACTTGATGTTACAATAAAATTATATTATTACAAGCATTTAAAGTACTGATCATACTATTGCAAATTGTACTTTGCAATTGTACTCGAGTCTTTCATTTTATTATAAAAGTTTTATAGTTATAATTTGTGAACGATGCATAATTATAAAAATCATAATACACTTTATAAATAGAAAGTATTTTATACTCCTTATGTCATTGAAAAGACTACAATATTGAAATTGATTGTTCATTTTTTTTTTCTTCATAAAATTATTTATTATATATAGCTACCAATTAGTTTTTAACAAGTTGTGCCTTTTTCCAAAAGTAAAACAATATGGTATCCTGATCTTAAATATATTTTTCATAGAACTTTTATCCAATAAGGGGATATCGATACCAAAAATTCAAACATGAAGGTAATAACATCTTAAACTTACTATGCATAGTTCAACATAGTAAGTAAACTTTAAGAGTAAATTTAGTGTCTGAATTTTTGAATATCATATTAATATTGAAATTAACATATAGTTTAAGAAATACTTGATTTTTGCTGCAAATGAAGTTGTTTTAGGTTTTTTCTTACATGATATATTTATAATTTTAGATTCTATCCAATCTTAGTTTTTGTTTCACTTTTTCACATTATACTTGGTTTTGTAAAATAAAATTATTTTGGTACCTGGATTAATTTAGCATCAAAACTTCTAAATTTACCTGGAATATGTTTACTCTGTTTTTTATTAGTATGCAATTTGTTTGGACCTGCATTAATTTATCTTATGTATTTATCACATGTTTATTTACATTATAGAAATAAGGTTTTTAGCGACGAAAATATTTCGTAGCTAAGAAGACAATATTGGTCGCGAACTAAATTTAGCGACGAAAATATTTCATCGCTAAAGTCGTCGTTATAAGCGCATCGCGGCAACAATTAGTGACGACAAACATAAATTTTGTCACTAAGTTAGCGATGAATTCTTTCACGGCTAAGACAACACATTTTCATTGCTAATATTATTTTTAGTGACTAATTTTTGAAAATTATTTCGTTGTTAAATAATCACAAAAATTTAAAAAAAAAATAATTTTATTTTAGCGACGAACTGAATATTTCGCCGCTAAACCAAAAACTTTGTCGCAAAATTATTAAAAAAAATAAAAAAATAATTTGGCGGCGAATTTTATTATCGTTGCTAATTGGATTAATAAATATTTTTTGTAAACCTTTTAGCGACGAAATATCTTGATTTTGTATCTAATGTTAAGATTTTTTTTTAAATATTTTTATTTATTTCAA
Source organism: Paulownia fortunei (assembly GCA_019321725.1). Lineage (NCBI taxonomy): Eukaryota > Viridiplantae > Streptophyta > Magnoliopsida > Lamiales > Paulowniaceae > Paulownia > Paulownia fortunei. Next base: position 9,356,087 of record CM033112.1, read on the forward strand.
TTATTTCCCCATATTTTTGCAACCTATTTTTCAATCCACAATAATCACAACCACAACCATTAAACTTCCAACAACAAATTAAACACAATAAAATGACACATTAAACATATATACAATAAAATATCTGATATACACATTAAACAAAATACAATAAAATACAATCATATATAGTTAAACTACATTATAACTATGGAGGCGGCGGTGGAGATGGCGGAGCTAAGGAGGATGAGGGCTGCTGGACGAGCGACTATAGTAGACCAGGAACTATCCTCTCAAAAGCCTGTATCATCGCATAATGGTTGACTTTCATTGCTTGTAATTCATTCTTGGTGCTCTGCAACTCATTCTGTATGGACTCTAGCTGCTCCCTAAGTTGTGCATTGGTCGGTCTGAATAATGACGCATCAAAAGAAGTAGACCTGAGAGGTTTCGACCCATTTTCAAGCCCATGTATGTACCCCGAACGTGTACTGAGAACCTAATCACACACTCTATTTACAATCTGTATGTTATCTTGATTGTGAGCGTCATCCCTGGTATCTGTCTGAGTCTGCGTCTGATGGTACTTCTCTCGAAGTCGCACCATCTCATCCTAAAATTAATAAATATGTTAAAAATAAAATATGTAGTTCAAAATAAATTGAAAAGAAACAACTAAATATATTCAAAATAAATTGAAAAGAAACAACTAAATATATTCAATACTTACATATGCGTTCTCAGCTCTCTCTCCTATCCAGCCTTTCGTAGAGCTATAGTGTGTTTCATTAAATACGGTGATCCGATCCTTTCTGCTAGATCCATCGGCCTGCAATTATCATTTCATTAGATTAAAGTCGAATCAAATAATAATTTCATCGAAACTAAATATTTTATACCTACACCGTCGTAACTATATTGCAAAAAGGATTTTGAACCTCCACGATGATTGTATGACAATTTAGCACGATTTGTAGAGTTTATTTCTGAACGTTTCTGCAAAAATAAAAAGTTAATTTGTAAGAAATAAAGTTAATTACTAAATATAAGATTTAACTAAGTTACATAACTATATTTCTAGTTTTTCATTCTGGTACGATGACTGGTGGGTGATAGTCCCTTATTTGAGAGATGTGAGCCTCATTTGTAGGAATACCAATTCTTGTGTATTGAAAGAATAATGAATGGGATAAGGAGATGCTTATGTCACATTTAACCTAGAGAAATTTTGTACTAAGCCATTTAACAGGTTTGAAGCTGACAGTGCACATTGGAAATTGTCTTCTAACGAAAAATTCACCATTAAATCTGTATGGGAGATTTTGAAGGAAGTGAGGCCATGGCAACAACCTTCTTCATTAATTGTACTTGGAATCAAATTCTCACACCCACCATGTTAGAATTTATTTGGCATCTCCTTAATGTTTGGATTTCTGTGTACTTAAGAATGCAGCAAAAGGGCTTTAGCATGCCGTTTCGCTGTCAATGTTGTGCTGCAATTGAATCGATTGAGCACCTGTTTCTAACTAGCAAACATGGCGAGGAAGATTTGGAAGTTTTTCGGAAGCATACTTCAATTAGGTACACCAGATACTAATCAAATACGCCTTTGCTATCCAGATTTGGAGAACTCTTCCAGAGGGTAACACGGTGGCGGATAGTCTTGCCAATTTGGCATGCAATGAGATGAATGATTAACTTTTCCATCACCTTGAATTGCCGTAAACTGTACGAGGATTTACTCAAGTTGACAAATTAGATATTGCTTCTTTTAGATTCAAAAAAGTAAGGAATAGTACTCCAAATTTATTTTAAGTTTGATTTTACTTTGTAAAACAATCTTGATCTTTTTTTTAATAAATAAATGAGTACGGGTTCGACCAACCCTCAATCTTCCTCCAACCCTCAATCTGGATACAAGTGATACAAGTGGTGTTGACAAAAAAAAATCTAATCTCGTTAGGTTTCAATTTCATTTCTTTCTTATCTCATCTTTATCTTTTTTTTTTTCCATCAAAGACTTGGAGTCTTTGACTGACTCAGTAAGGCTCTTAGTGGGCTTCTCTTAAGGGTTTGTTAACCTTGAGCTTGGACTTAATTAATTTAATTAAGTTTATTTAATTGATCTTCATCAATTAAACAAGTCTAATTTAATTTATTGGTTCAAATATTTAGTTAATTGACTACTTAGGCCGCATAAATAAATTAGATTCAATTAAACAATTATACTATTTAATTAAATAAATTAATTTAACTCCTTAAATTAATTGATAAATGGATGTATGGATAAATGCTTGTTCATGTCTTAAGTCTAGCTCACTGATACAAGTGAAAATACAAAACTTATCCCTATCCATGATGCATGTGGAAATGCTTCCTTGATGGCAGACCCGACCACGGATCGGGTCTAAATCGAACCCAGCCTGTGATCGAACCGTGGACCCATAACCGGTCTATGGATATATGGGCCAGTTACGGGTCCAAATAATTCGGACCCATGAACCACCGGCCCGGTGGTTCCAAGCAAAAAAAAAAAAAAAAAAAAAAAGGAAAAATGAAAAATGGAAACTAGCCGTTGCCAAGAACAAAAGGTCATTTTGACCATTTGTGTTTTTTCTTTTTTTTTTTTTTAATTTTACCTCTTTAAATACCCCTCCACTCTTTATTTTTTTCCACACTTCAACTCTCAAATCTCAATTATCTAATTCTCAACTTTCAATTCTCTAATTTTCACTCTCAATTATTTATTCTCAATTCTATATTATTTCAATTGTTTCATTAAAAAGGTGTTTGGAAACCCATTCAAATGGACTTTTAGATATGAAAATCCATTTATAAAAAAATTATGTGTTTGATAATTATTTTTGAATGGACTTTTAAAATAAATTACTTCTCCAAAAATCCATTTTGGAGAAGTACAAAATTGTGATTTTTGAATTTGTTTTCATGCACTTCTTCTAAATGGGCGTTAAAGTACATTTCTACCAAACACTTAACAATACTTATAAGCACTTTTCTAAAATATCCATACTAAAAAGTCCATTTTATAGATGGACTTTCATTTCAAAAGTGCTCACAAATATGCACTAAATCTTTTTTCATATTTCATTTATTTCATCTTCAATTATTCATTATTCAATTCTATATACTGAATTTTCATCATTTATCAAAAAATAGTTGATTTAAGCAACAGAGGTAAGGGAAAGATGCCCGCAACCGACGAACAACCAAGGCTCAATATCGATTATGAAGTTGAGTTAAGTGATGAAAAGTAAATTCACTTGTATACTACTTAAGAAACAATGAGTGATGCTCATACTCGATCTACTCCATCTCTCAAATCCTTCATTTTTACAAAATATTTTGATAAAGTGACACTTCCAAATAGAGATATGCGAACAAAGTGTAAATATTATTCGCATCTTACAAATTTTAATCCAGATACGGTTATGGATCCTTGAAAAGAGATATCGAGAATAAGCATCTAGTATAATTTGACATTGATCGTACCCAAACTAAAATGCCGTCATTCGCATCTTTCGGCACCGGTGGAGGTAACGATCTTTCTTTATTTAAATATAATGATGTTAGATGTAGAAAAAATTTAACTAGATTTATTTTTGTTGAACATCTTAGTTTTAGTTTTGCAAATAAATTCTTTTTTAATGAATTAATTCAAACAACATATAATCCGGTCGCTAAAAGTGTTCGACGAATCACATTAACATGCCATGTAAAAAAATTATATAATAAAACTAAAAAAGAGTTAAAAGAATTATTAAATAATGTAAATAATAATTTTTTTTATGTACTGATATTTGGAGTGATCATTGCCAAATACATTCATATATGGGTATTACATGTCATTGGATTGATAACTCTTAGACACTTAAAAAAGATTACTTGCATTTAGAGTTTTTGATAGTCCACACACAGTGGTAAATATTCACAAATTATATTTTTAATATTAGAAGAATATAATTTAGTTAATAAATTTTTTTTCAATATCATTTGACAATGTTGCAGCTAATAATGCTAGTATTGGTGATCTTAAAGTTGTATGTGAACCATCAATTAGTGGTAAAAATTTTCATATTAGATGTATATGTCATATTTTAAATTTATGTGTATAAGATGACTTAAAAGTTTTAGATAATCAACTTAAACCAATTAGACAAGCATTTCTTATATATGGATACATCCACATATTAATAAACAATGGTTTAGATTTTGTAAGGCTAACGGTGTGAGGCCTAAAACATTTTCACGAGATGTTCCAACCCGTTGGAATTCAACATATAGATTATTAGAAGAATCTATCGACTATAAATATTTATTATGTCAATTTTTTTTACAATTTTTTTTTATTCATTTTCATTTATATCCACATCATTGGACAGTATGTGAAAAAAATTATAATATTTTAAAAATATTTAATGATGCTACTTTACAATTATCTAGTATTTATTCCCCAACTTCTCATTTAGTATTATTAAATTATTATAATATTACATCAGTTTTACATGAAAATATTAACTCCTAAGATGAAAATTTAGTAAGTTGTGTTTTATCAATGCAGTTGAAATGAAAAAAATATTTATTTGAAATTTTAGATATTAATTTAATTGCTGTTGTTTTTTATCCTAAACTTAAATTAGATGGTTTATAAGACTTGTTATTAATTTATTACAATGCTTTAAAACATAATGAAAATGATTATACTTTAGATATTAATAATATTATATTAAAATTAGAACACTTTTAAATGAATTTTATAATGAATATAGTTCTAAATATGATTCACAATCAACTCAAGCTGATATATATAGAACTAGTAGTAGTAGTAGTTTTAGGCTTATGGCAGCACAACTTTTACTTTGGGAACAGACTAAACATCCTCGATGATCCTCAAGTTCTAGCTAGGAACTTGAGAGTTATTTTAATGTTTCATTTGAGTTTAATGGGACAAATGATGATGGAGAGTTTGATATTTTGCGATGGTGGTCGCAAAATGAGCAAATATATCTAGTTTTGTCCATGATGGCGAAGGAGATACTTGCTTCACCTACTTCAACCGTTGCAGTGGAGCAAATCTTCAATGCGGGAGGCAATATATTGAGTGAGAAACGCTCAACGTTGTCTCCCGAGAATTTAAAAGTTCAAACATGTCTTGATGATTGGATCAATACCTCAGTATGAAGACAAGGTCAGCCGGATTCGGAGGAAGATCATCAGGAGGACACGAACGGAACAACGATGGGAACGGGTGGGAATGATTGAGCCACGTCATTCCCTAAAGTAAGAAGGGTTAAAAGGTAAGATAACTACGTGGGCTTTAATTCCTCTATACCCTAAAAGGATACGTAGGCAACTTAAATTTAAGTTCAAGCCCCTTTTTTATTTTTAAAATGGTTTTTAATTATATAATTTAAATTTTTGCTAATATTTTTTAAAATTTAAGTGCAAATTTTATTATTGAAATTTAAGTTTAAACTTTAAGATTTCAAGTTGAGCATCTTTTTTTATTTTTTACATTTATTATAATTAGAATATTTGATACTTTAAATTTTAGATAACAATTTTTTTTTCAAATTTAAGTTAAAGTTTATTCATTAAGTTCAAAAATTAATGATATTTTTTTTGAAATTTAAGTTCAAAATTTTTTATTCAAATTTATGTTTAAGATTTCAAACCCTTGTTTTTGTTTTATAAAAGTTATAATTTTGTAGAATTAATGGTTAGTTAAAAAGTTATAAATTTTCAAAATATAAGGTAAAATTAAAATAAAAAAATAAAAAATTCAAGGGTTGGAACTGGCGGTTAACTGGAACCAGCCCTGCGATTCTGAAACCCAAACCATAATCGGCTTTGATAGTTAATGTTAAGGGTCGAAATTTTCTTGAAACGTGAATCCGACGGTTTTTGAACCGTGATCATGTCTAGTTAATGAACCCTAGTTATTTGAGGTTAAGGCATTAACTTAACTGTCCTTGGCCCATTCATATATGATTGTCCCCATTGACATCTTCCATTATATGATTAAATACTGCATTGGACACCACTAAACACAGTTCCTTATGCTATTAAATAATAATCATCCAACCTTCTTGACTTTTTTTCTCACTTAACATGATGATCATTTTCATTTCTCTTATTTTCTACTCAATTAAGTTTATTACACTGGAAATCTTTATTAATCAACCAGTAATTTGGTTAGTTTGTTAGGACTTTTCAACCACCAGTAAGCAGAGCAATGTTTCTTGTACATTACATCATCACCCACAAGAATGTACCATAAAATGAATACAAAAGTTAGCCACAAAGACAAAAACTCAATTTTTTTTTATTAAAAAAAATCTTGAATTGAAAATGTCAAGGATACTGATGAGGTACAAGTGAAAGAATATCATTTGTCTTTAGAGTTGACTGGTGTGAGTGAATAGACACAATCGTCATTTTAATTAAAGTTGCCAAATTAATGAGGATAATTTTTGAATTTCATATTTTAACATACACCAAACTTCGATTCTAAAATAATCAATCGATGATATATAGAGTATAAATTAATTTAAAAAATTTTAGGCACTTCTGATTAATCATGGAACAATGAACCCCAAAAATAAATAATCAAAATTAAACTGGAGCAAAATTATGCCTAAGCTTGTGTGATATAGTGTTACATTTCTTTTTGTCACCAAAAATCAACTTTTCCATAAAAACAATTACATTTCATTATGATAGAACTAATTTTTATGACATTTTTTGCTTTCGTTACGATTACTTTGACATTAAATACGTAGTTTCCCATAAGCTAAATTCAATTCAAGTCTTATGTGTGATAATAAGTAGAAACATATACTATAATGACATAGTACAAGTCCCAAATTTTAATACAGTAAACTCCAAAATCAAATAAGCTAACAACCAGCCCAATAGGTCGTCATCCATCTACACCGATCCTTAGAACCTGTAGGAACTCTAGCCGCTTGCCTAGTAAGTCCATGGTTTCAAGTATTATCAAACTCACATATAATACGGGAACTACGTGAGCTAATGCCCAGTAAATGAAAATCATGCATGATGAAGGGATAATCTAACATAGATGCAATGCATTCCTATGAGATCACGACAAGGAGGCAAACTCATGCATAAAATAGTTCATTCAAAATCATTTTCCATCACTGGGCCCTTGGCCCACCCACTATGTATCGGATAGAGCGCTCAACAATATCAATAATCACATGGCCATAAACAGATTGACACAGTCCGAGGGCCATCTCTTGGGATCACTAGAGGTTCACCCCTTGTCTTCCCTTGTGACCCTTCAAAAGTCATCCCACCAGCGGCGTCGATAAGGGCACAGTCAAGTGGTCTACCCTCTCGTTACTACTAGAGGCACACCCCCTATCAACCCCTATGATCCTCCGAGAAGTAATACTCGCGGCACACCAAAATATCATATAAATAAGCCACACAGGGCTTGGTACACTAGTAGTGGCCAACCGAAATATTTTTTCTTTTTGAGAATAATATCATGCGTGCAAAAACCTCAACTGTGAAAATGTTTTATGCATGGACATGTATATGCTGATGAATGGCATGTCCAATGACACAATAGATCCTATATTATATCATCCAAGCAACATATGCAGTATAAGGTATGTATAATACTCAAAATACACACATCAAGACACAAGGATCACATTTAATATAGATAATACACAAAATACTATGTCCATACATTGTAGTTGCAAATGAATTTTCACTTACCACTTTTGATATCCTACTGAAGGTTAATAAGATTCTTCTTCCTAACCTTAGATATAAGGCCGCCTATAAAAGTATAATGTATTAATTTTCATTCTTAATCAATAGGTTTCTATATCAAATCTCATAAGAGATCTTAAATCTTAAATTTAATTAAGTAACAATCAAACCTTAAATTTATACTTCAACTAAATCAGAATCTTTTAAATACCTTAATTTCTCATCTTGAATTTATTCCAATATTATCTAATGATGTGTTATAATCCCCGCAATCAATCCCTCAATTAAATTAGTTCCTTCATCCGATTAATACAAGATAACAAAAATCAAATCTTTGTAACTAATTTCGAATTAAATGTGTATATTAATTATTGTCTCACAGGTAGATAACTAATTAATTAAAATAATTTTTTTTTTCAAATTAGAAATTAACCGCATAAATATATATTTTTATTCAAACAAAAATGAGAAAGGACTTATCCAAAATTTCCTCCAATTCCTACCGTTGAAATTTGTTGGAGCACCCTCTCTTTTCTTTTCTTCTTTCTCTCTTCTTTCTTTTTCTTTTTTTTTGTTTCTCTGCTTGTGTGATGTGTGTGTGGTGTTAATCGTGTGTGTGTGTGTGTGGTGTGTGTTAAAAACTTAACAATAAGGAACTTTAATATAATATATATATTATAGCATATGCATATCTAAAACATAAGCTAATATATTATACACGTGTATACATACATATATATATATATATATTATACTACATACACATACTTATATATATTCCGTACATCTACATATATGCATATATATATGTATATGTATATTATATTTTTATATATATAATTAATACATAATATGTGTGTATATATATATATATATATATATATATTTATATATTTATTTCTAAGCCCCCAAGTTTATTTTTTTATTAAGAATTTACACCCTCTTAATTAATATGATAATGTCCTTATTTTCTGTTATTATTATTATTACCATTACTATCACTATTTTCTTCATAGTTTATGCTATACTGATAGACACAACGATGCCACCTTTCACTGACGTGTATCCTAATGGTATCTGGTAGTTTATACCTAAATCTTCGTATCTTAGTACTAACTCAACCAATTAGGTTAAATAATTTGGAAACTAATATCGGGTGACAACTTCAGAAGTTTAATTATTAAAGATGCCACATAAAATATAGTGCATTATGAAATATCAATTAAAATGCAAGTGGCACATACATAGCATGAAATGCATAAACTATATTGGACAGGTGAGTAGCGCGAGACTCAGGTATTACATCCTCACCTCTTTATGAAAATTTCGTCCCCAAAATTTTTGCTTACCGAAAAAGCTCTGGGTATTTAGCTATCATTTCATCTTCCCTTCCCATGTAGCTTCTTCTATTGACTGGTCCCTCCATAGTACTTTGACTAATGGGATTTTCTTATTTCTAAGTTGCTTTATCTCCCGTAGTAGAATCTTAATAGGTATTTCCTCGTAACTAAAATCTGATCTCAACTCTACCGATTCATTCCGTAGAATATGGGATGGATTCGCAATATACTTTCTCAACATTAATACGTGAAATACACTATGTACTTGAGGCATTGATGTAGGTAGGTCAAGTCTGTAAGCAACATCACCTATTCTCTCGGTAATAGGAAATGGACCAATATATTTGGGACTCAACTTTTCTTTCTTCCCAAACCGCATAATACCTTTCATTGGAGCTACCTTGAGAAACACTTGATCTCCTATGGCAAACTCTATCATCCTCCTTCTTTGGTTTGCATAACTTTTCTGTCGACTCTGGACAGTTTCCATTTTTTTCTGGATTTATAACACAACCTCTGTCATTTCCCGAATCATGTCCGGGCCTAAAAGTTTCTTTTCACCTACATCATCCCAATGAACTGGAGAACTGCATTTCTTGCCATACAATGATTTATAGGGAGTCATCACAATTATAGCCTGATAACTATTATTGTATGAGAATTCTTCTAGAGGTAGATACTTGCTCCATTGTCCTTGGAAATCTAATACGCAAGCTCTAAGCATATCTTCTAATATTTGTACTGTTCATTCAGATTGTCCATCGATCTGAGGATTATATGTAGTACTGAAAGATAATTGCATTCCTAATGCCCTCTGTAGACTTCTCTAAAAGGTAGATAGAAATCTCCAGTCTCTGTCAGAAGTAATGGATAGTGTTACACCATGGAGTCTAACTACTTCCTGTATGTATATTTGTGCATATCGGTCTATGGAATAGGTTGAACAAATGGGAAGGAAATAAGCTGATTTAGTTAATCTGTCCACAATCACCCAAACAACATCATGACCTTTCACGGTCTTAGGTAAACTCGCCACAAAGTCCATAGTGATTCTTTACCATTTCCATTCTGGAATAAGCAGAGGTTGCAAAGTTCCTGCTGATCTTTGATATTCTACTTTTATCTGCTGACATGTCAAATATTGGTCCATGTACTGTGCAATATCTCTTTCCAAACCTGGCCACTAGTAATGCATCTTCAAGCTCTATATATTTTAGTAGCTCCTAGATGTATTGAATAAGGTGTTGAATGTGCCTCTACAAGAATATCCTTTCTGATGTTATCCACATAGGGCACGTACAATCGTTCCCTAAATTGTAGCACTCTGTTCATGAATATTTTAAAATTAGACGGTACCCCCGAAGTAATATCCTTCTTCACCTTGGTAAAATATTCATCCCCTTATTGTCCCTGTTGAGTTTTGTCAATTAATGTCGGTTGGAGTGTCAAGGCTGCCAACTTTATTTCCATTTCTCCCAACTGTACAATTTTCACATTCATTTTCTGGAATTCAATTAACTCTGGTCTCTAAACAGAAAGAGTATCTGCGGTACTTTGTATTTATTTTCTGTTGAGTGCATCTACCACCACATTAGCCTTACCGGGATGGTAGTTGATAACACAGTCATAATCTTTTACCAGCTCCAACCACCTTCGTTGTCGCATATTTAGTTTTTTTTATGCGAAGAAGTATTTTAAGCTCTTGTGATCCGTATAGATTTCACACCACTCCCTATATAGATAGTGCCTCTATATCTTCAGTGGAAATACCACTGCAGCAAGCTCCAAATCATGTGTAGGGTAATTTCTTTCATATTCTTTTAGTTGCCTCGATACATATGCAATCACTTTCCTATTTTGTATCAGTACACATCCCAAGCCATTTTTTGAGGCGTCACTGTAAACTACAAAGCCTCCAGTACCTGATGAAATTGAAAGAATGGGTGCTGATGTCAACCTCTTCTTCAATTCTTGAAAACTCTGATCACACGCCTTTATCCATTTAAATGTGATACCCTTTCATGTTAATTGTGTTAAAGGGGAAGCAATCTTGGAAAATCCTTCTACAAATCTACAGTAGTATCCAACCAAACTAAGGAAACTACGTACTTTTGAAGGATTTATAGGTCGTGACCAGCTATTAATAGATTCTACTTTACTTGGATCTACTAATATCCCTGCCCCTGACATGACATGTCCCAAGAATACTACTCAATCCAACTAGAATTCACATTTCTTAAATTTAGCATATAATTGTTTCGCCTTTAAAACCTCTAACACCATTCTCAAATCTGTCACGTGCTCTTCTTTTGTTTTGGAGTAAATTAGGATATCATCAATAAACACAATAATAAATTTATCCAAAAAATCTCTGAATACCTAATTTATCAGGTCTATGAAAGTTGTTGGGGCGTTAGTCAATCCAAGTGGCATCACCAGAAATTCATAATGTCCATACCTCGTGCGAAATGTTGTCTTCGAAATGTTATCTTTTTTTATTTTCAATTGATGGTACCCACATCGTAAATCAATCTTTGAAAATACTACTGCACCCTCGAGCTGATCAAATAAATCATCAATTCAAGGTAAAGGATATTTATTCTTGATTGTAACCTTATTCAATTCTCGGTAGTCTATAACAATCTCATCGTACCATCCTTCTTTCGTATAAATAGGATGGGTGCACCTCACAGTGAAAAGCTATGTCTGATAAAACCTTTTTCCAGCAACTCCTGTAATTATATCCTCAATCCCTTTAACTCAGATGGAGACATTCAGTATGGGGATTTTGAGATTGGAGACATTCCCGACTACATGTAAATAATGAACTCTATTTCATGATCGGGTGGAAACCTAGGGAGATCTACTTCAGGGTATTCCTGAACCACTGGTACTTCACTAAGAATAGGATGATGTTGTTCTTCAATGCTCATAACACTGACTAAATACCCCTCACAACCAGCTTCTAGTAAATGTTGTTTCTTCAGCGTTGATATTAGTGGGAATCTGAAGCTCTTCATAATCCTATCGAAAATAAAAGTTTCTTCTCCAAGAGGTTGAAATGTTACTATCTTTTTCTGGGAATCTATAGTAGCACAATACTTTGATAACCAGTCCATGCCCAAAATTATGTCATAGTCATTCATGGCCAGTACAATCAAATCAACATATAGTTCTCTACCTTCAATAGGAATGGCACAGGATTTCAAAATCTGATTGGTCTGCTTTGAGTCTCTAGAAGGAATCGTCACATTGTAACTAACTTCTATTATATCAGGTGTCCTATCCAGCCTCTTCACATACTCAGTGGATACAAATGAATGTGTAGCTCCTGAATCAAATAGTATGGATGCTGGAGTATTATGGATAAAGAGTTTACCTGTCACTATTGATGGATTTGCCTCTGCGTCTGCTCTAGTGATGGTAAGAACTCTATCTGGTACATTTTGTTGCTTTGTAGTATTTGGGTTCTCCAAGCATATTTTGGCAATATGGCCAACCTTTCCACACACATAGCACCTTCTAAGATCTGTGGGACAGTTTCCCATATGTTGGCCACTGTATCTAGGGCACATAGATTGTGGCATCGACACTTTTCCCTGCTCTATCTTTGGTCTCTTATTTTGCTCTATCTTTGGTCTCTTATTTTGCTCCCATTGTTGATGCCCTTATTTTGATCGAAATTTGAATTTCTGGCCTTGAGCTTTGAATGGTCTCTTCTTTTCACTTCCAGCCCACCTCCATCCTTGTCCTTGCTTAAATTAGCAACAAGCTTCCTGTGCACGAACAATTCTGAGTGAAAAATCAATTTCAAACTGTTAAGCTATATTTTTAGTTTCTCTAATAGTTGTTATATCATGCCATTATCTTATTTTTGATATGTATTTAGAATCTGAATATAAAATGTTTTAAATTTTTTTAGACAATTTGCATGGATATTGCACATATGATGGTACTTGTAGATAATCTTATTCCAATTTTATGTCTAAGAAATTGGGGAGTAATGAAGGCTTAGGGATGACTGTGTTGCTTCTCTTTTCTACCTATCTTATCTAATTCTTAGTCAAGGTCCATCAAGAATTTACCAAGCACGTAAGGATTTATGTATTCAACTTTATGATTCTTCATATTTTTACCAAATTACTAAGATACTTAAGAGACTTAAATAAATCTAAGTAAAGAAACAAGAAATAGTAAAGATGAATAAGATGGTGATAGTAGATAAGTGATCAAGTGTAATATATAGTACCTCATTTAGCCACCATTTTAGCTAAAATATGGTGAAATACTATTACCTCATACGATATACTTAGAATCTATTAATATAAAAATTACCTTAAATTCATCAGACTCGAACAATCTGCATAGATACTCCAAATCTGCCGAAGTCTCACACAAATCATTGGGTATTTGTTTTAATCGATCATCCCAAGATAGGTGAGTGAGACTCTTGTAATATTTGTGTATTTTCTGGTAGTGGTCGCGGTATCGGACACTCATCAATTTATCGACCTACTTCCTAACCGACTCTTGTCTTATGCCAAAGTCTACAGTAAATATATCCTACAAAGAATTTTTTTTCAACATTTAACATATAAAATAGAACTTAAACGGATAAATATAATTTGAATACTTATACTAACCAATAACCGATCAAAAATAGGCCCCTTCTGCTCCTCCGTAATCTTTTTCCAATCAGTCAATTGCAGCGGTGCAAACTTTTTGACGGCGACATCGAGCTTGGTCATAAAAGATGCTGCATTTGTCCCTACCGAACGACCATCACACTTGCGAAACGTGACTAGTATCTTGCCCCCGACTTCAAACTGGTGTCTGAGTCTGTCTCCATGTGTAGCTCTAGTATCTTTACGCCGCTTCTGCGTAGGAGTTGCAAAAAAGTGACAAAAGTATAAACATACTTATTATATAACAAAAATTATTAAAAGATATACAAATTGAAACAAACCATCAGATGCACCCTCCTCCATATGCATGTCTGCAGTAGCTGGATCAATAACGGGCTGATCCTCGATCCGTTTTGGTGGTATACCTGCTAATTTATTGATTAGTAATGACATGTATATAATTATTCGGGATAATATTAAGCTATTTAAAAAACTTACTGTACACAGTAGAAGATGCAGCTGTAATAAAAGATGAAACAGATTGTGCAACAACGATTAGCATATGACTGAAAAAAAAAATTAATTTATTAAACTCAATCAAAATATATAAATACCAGATATTTAACGAGATCATGCAACAACCAAGCTAATAATTAAAGACATCTTATAAACTCTAAGCACTTTTTATCATCTTTATATACATAGATTACACAAACTCCATAATTATATGACATGTTGATGATAATAATTAGATAATTAATTTAAATCATTCATGTTCATTAATGGTATGCATTACTCCCACTTCTCCTTCCACTCTTTGGTAAGGACCCTATCCCATTCAAGAACATGCACTTATTTATAGTTTTATAAGTATGACCACTTTATTTCATGTATGTGAAAATTTTGGCAGCATCTCTCCATAGTTCTCTAAATACACATATTACAGTCCACCCGAAGAACAAAAGGAGATATAAACCAAAATAGTTAATCACGTACACGAGATAAATAACATACTAATAGAACTAAGTTAAGTACATGTTCTCAAACTGTTCAAACTGGACAATTCAGAATTAACATCAAATTTTAAAATCATTCAAGATTTTAAAATTTTTTTATGCTAAATTCCAAACAGGGTCTAAGGTTTGTGAATGCATCTGCATGACATGTATAGTATTCATTTTTTTCTCATATTTGGATTAGTATAACCTCTTTAATTATTGCAGAAGATAAAATTTGATTTAAGAAATTTTTTATTTTAAAATGATTATTGAAAGTAAATAGAATTAAAATTGTAAATCCACACATCCATATGATATTTCTGACAAAATTTAAGTAACAAAATAATTTAACCTAACAAAATAATATAATATGTAAAGCAAGTGTTTCTTTCTACAATTTATCATGTGATAAAGCAAAAAAGATACAAACAAGCTTCAAGCTCTAGAAAAATAGTATATTGAATCCATATATACTGACTCTAGGCAGGACGCCTCGATGCAAGCCAAAATAAAAATAGCCCAAATGATTTAACCCTACTCTTCATTTAATTACACTTGATTCATTGCACTATTATTTGTGTCATCTTATATGGTTAGACATTCAAACAAACTATCAACCTAGTTAAGAAAAACTGCAGGAACTGGTAATTTCAAATAAGAATGAGGATAATCTCATCAAGTCAAAGGGAGGTCCACTGCAGTAAATGGTTCTTGACTTGTTGAGACCTAGAATGGAGATAAGTGCATAAGCCTTTTCTCCTCTGTGTTGTGCGAGTATTGTGTGTTGAGAAAGGGCAGCAATCATAAAAACCAGATTTAACATCAAAATGTCTAACAGGAGCAACATCTATTTCAAGCCAACCAAGAAAGATAATATCAATAGAACAAAGGAGAAATAGAATACGCATATTTATGACCTGGACGACGGCTGAGCAGATGGGCGGTGGCTCACCGAGCAGACGGGTAGTGGCTTCGCTGAGCAGATGGCTCGCCGAGCAGATGGGCGGTGGCTTCGCTGGAGCAGATGGGGTGGTGGCTCGCTGGGCGGTTGCTTCACTGGAGCAGATGGACAGTGGCTTCGCCGAGCAGACGGGCAGAGGCTTCGCTGGAGCAGACGGACAATGGCTTCGCCGAGCAGACGGGCGGTGGCTTATGAGCAAACGGGCAGTGATGATGGCAGAGAGGGCTTTCAATCGGGGAAGAAAGGAAAAATGGGAAGATATTAATCCGTCTTCTTAGCGACGAAACTAGATATGTCGTCGCTAACCTATACTTTAGCGACGACTTAACATACCTTCGCCGGTAATAAAGTTGTTAAAATTAAAATATATAAAAATTAAATAACTTTGCGACGATACCTGGAATATATCGTCGCTAAGATAAACAACATTAAAAAAAATTGAATCACTCTTAGCGACGATTAACACAACTTCGCCGCTACCAAAGTTGTTAAAATTAAAATAAATAAAAAATAAATAACTTAGCGACGACATTTTGGTTATCGTCGCTAAAATTAATAATATTTTTTTTTAAATATTAGTGATGAATTCATATCACGTCGTCGCTTAGATAAGAAAAAAATAAAAAAAATAATAATTGGATCACTCTTAGCGACGATAATCCTAATATCGTCGCTTAGTTACGTCACCCTTAGCAACGCAATAGATAACTCATCGTCAAATGCTAAGAAAAATAAAAAATTAAATTTATTTTCCGACGCATATGATACGTTCGTCGCTAACTCCAAAACTTAGCGACTAAATAATAGTATCGTCGTTAAGATTACTAAATAAAAATCTAAAATTAAATTATTCTTAGCGATAATATGTCATTTTTTGTCGCGAACATAATTTTTAGATGAAATGTTAACGACGAATTGTCTATGTTGTCGTTAAATTATCGTCGCTATTTTGACTTTTTTTTGTAGTGTTATCCTCTGATATAGTTATTTTTAAGGACAACTAAGTAATTTAATAATTAATTAATTTTAAGTTAATTACTTAATTAATTTATATTAATGATATCAATCAATATTTTAGCATTCACTCGTAAATAATTGCAAGTAATTTGATAATTATTTAACTTTAATTTAATTACTTGATTAATATATATTAATGATAACAATTAGTATTTTAGCATTAAGTGGTGATATAAATACAAAGCATAAAGGACAATACAGTTTCAGGTTTGATTACTTCTTAAGATAAATTCTCTTAAAATTCATTTTTTTTTGTACCTTGGATTGCTAGCAAATTATGTCAAGCGTCAATTCCTAATTGTGAAAATCCATTTTTTTTTATATTGTGGATATTTGTACTACTTAGAGTTATGCCATGATATTTAATTAGTACAGGGTGAAATGAGGAAAAATGACGTATTGATGTTTGGAAATTTGAAAAAATGATTACAACTATGTAAATCTTATGTGAAAAAAGAACAATTAAAGATCTTCAACTGAATATTTTACCTTTTAACATTCATGTGATATACAAAATGCAGTTTTTGTTGATCGAAAAGGGAATTTATATATGTAAGCATTTTCAGACTTCAGGCTTTGCGCACACCTTCTTCCTATTTCATATCACAAATTTTAATTTTAAAGTTATTGCTTCTATCTAGCTGCATTTAGTTTTTCTAAATTAATTATGAATATTTATATTCTTGTTAGTAATATCTTTTACTTACTATGATTTAACACAATAAATTTAAGAGTAAATTTAGTACATAAATGTTATCATGAATATCAATTGGTACTTGAATTACCATGTAGTTTAAGAAATACCTAACTTTGGTAAATATCAAATTGTTACATATTAAATGAAATTCTTTTAGTATTTTTTTTCTTACAATAGCATATATACATACTTAGACTCTATCCAATTTTGATTCTAGTTTCAAACTTTCATATTATACTGTATTAAGTTTGTTAAATTAAAGTATTTTGGTACCTGAATTTTATAATAAATTGAATATTTATAATTTTTTAGTGGACCCAAATTTATCATAAATGTCAAATTGTTACATATTAAATGAAATTCGTTTCATTTTTTTTCTAAGTTTCTTATAATTACATATACACCCTTGTTAACTCTATTTAGTTTTAATCTCTCTTTCAATTTTTTATACTAATTTTTCTTTGGATAAATCAAATTCTATCTATTGATAACATAAATTTAAAATTTTCCAACCTTATAACTCCATATAAGTAAGAAATAAAAAGTCTGTAATGGAATAGAAGAGATTGAAATTATAATATATTTTGAAAAAAAAACAATTATTTTGAAATTAAAACTTATAAGGTATAATATAAAATAAGATTTGTAAATCCTTAATAGTATATTGTATTTTGTATATCCTTAATACTAATTACTTTTTAGTTAGCATCAACGCTCCGAGCTATAACTTTTTTATTTTTTCTTTTCAAATCTGTTGTGAAATCATCTTTCTTTTCCTCTAGAATTTTAAAATAAATATATTAATTGTTGTGAAAATTAAAAAAAAATTATAAATACGCAGTTCTGCATAATACTCAACTTTAAACGACCAAAATTTCATGATATGAAAAGGACTATATTAACATACGATATGTATAAACGAAGTACACTTACCCAAATCTTGGATTAATAATTATTTGGGTTAATTCCATGATAACATATTAAAAGAGACTATACTACTATACATATCGTCGTTAATATAGTCCTTTTCATTTTGGAAACAAATTATTTACTAAATATATTTTTAAAAATTTCAACATAATTGGTCCTTACCATAACAAGGGGATTTGTTACTATAATTAGAGGCGCTGAGATTTTGGTGACACAAAATGTGGGGATATATCATTTTTTTAAAAAAAAAAATAAAAAAAATCGAAACTATTTCAATTGTATTATTGTTCGCAATAAAAAAGCTTAATTATCGACAATCTCTAAAGCTTTCAAAAGTGTCTCCTTGAACCTACCACAATCAAGATATATATCTTGATTATCCAGATATACAGACCGAAAACCAAGAAACCCCTTCTTTTGAAGCGCACCAGGATTTCTATAGACTTCACTATCAGGTGGATATTTCCCTAACAAAGAGCTTTCATTTAAACTCACCTTGTACTCTAAATACCACAACTTCATTTCTTTTGCAGGAAACTGAAAGTAAGGTTTGGCCAACAATTCTAAACCAAACGGAATGATTTCTATCACAACTGCCTTATCAGGAAGAAAAACCATGTTGGTTAGGCCAGCCCCATGCACTCCCATCATTACATCAAATGAATTCACAAGTTTTGCAACTATTGACATGTTGCACTCTATTTCTTTCACAATAACATCAAATCCCAAGCTTTGAGCCATGTCAGCTACTTCGCCTTCGTTCTTCAAAAATCGGGTGTTTTTTCTGGAAATGATAAGCATCCGAGGCCTAGTTCTGCACCTTTGGCAATTGTTTACTGATTTTCTCTCTAATGAATACGTGCTGTGGAGGAACTGTCTGAAGTCCCTGATTGAATAATACGGGGATTCTGAAGGATAAATGCCGAACTCTTTGTGGGATTTGAGGCCAAATATCATTCTTGCAAAGCATAGAACTTCATTTTCCTTGTCGATGTTTATAACATCATATTTGGAAAGTTTTTTTAGTATTACTTCGTATTTGGAAGTCCAAGAATAACGCTTGTCAGTTATAAGAAAGAGTACTGTTCCATTGAATGGTCGAGAAGTCAAGTAGAGTGGAATGAGCAAGTCGCTGAAGTCATGGAATTGGTTTCCAGAGTATCCTCCAGTGGAGAATGCAACAGCTGGGATGCTTAAATTCCGGACGCATTTAGGGAAATTTCTGGCCACCTGATAGTTAATTTTCCACTTTTTAACATACTCCATCACAAAAATATCTCCTTTCCGGGCGTAGGGTTTTATGGTCCAAGAGCGTACGTTCCCTTCTGAGCTTGAGGCTATGACAATGGTGGATGAGTTGCCATGGATTCTTATGTCGCCATTGATTTCGAGCACATCTGATCTTGAATTGCTGAAATTATGAATTGGCTTCACAGTCTCAGCATGGGAATCTGGCCGTATCAATGGGAGATTACTATGGAATAAACGAATGGGGCCGAAAATAGGGATTATTAGGGGACTGAAATTCAAGCCAATGAAACCCTAATGATATATATATTGAGTTTGATAATCATGTGAAAGTTCTAAAAAAAAAAAAATATACATCACACGCAAGATTATACTCATACAATAAACTAACATGTTTGTTGTGGTTCGTTGATTTTCTCTGAGCCGATCAACATTTTGAGACCCAAAGCCATTGATAGCTCCAAATTCACTGTACAAAGTATCAGACGGTATGTCAATGGACTGAATAAAATTTGTCTTATCAGCTAGATCATATGTGCAAAATGCTCGTACGTATCCTTAAACAGGGTGCTGCTGATCATCTTAGCTAGCCTAGGAATAGCTATGAATGAAAATGTTGCAAAATGTCATATTATTCTAGAGTTTTTAAAAAAAAAAAAATTGAAAAAAGCATGGGTGATTTCATCCCCATTTTAAGTGATTCTTTTCGGATTGAGTTCAAAATTTCAACGAAATCACGCATCATGAAAATGAAAAATAAGTGATATCATTTGGTGTCATTTTATGAGTAAAAAGTATACACTTACGAACAGGTTGCCTGAAAATATTGCAGAGGCCGAACGTCATGATGAAGCAAACAATTAATGCTACGCAGCCAAGCTTCTTCAGCTCATATTGACTAAAACTTCTGGAAAATATCGAGTCATATGCCATATGGCTATCTACTAAGTATTCAAACGAAAGAATTAATCCCTAAAAAACCTGAAATATATGCAACTAATACAACTGGTTTGTGAAACTCAGATGGGAATGGGATTAATGCTTTTGGAACTATTTGTTCGAATAGTTTGTGAACCATTTGCGAGGTACATAATTTATAAGCACTTTGTTTGTATAATGAAGTAATTGGCTGTCGACTTTGACTAGTTTACTAAGTTATGGTATTTTTTGATTGTGTTTTTATTTTTCCTATTTTATGCGTATCATTTTGCTGTTATATAATAATTATATCATAGTGAGACAAAATATAAAATTGGTGCGTTACAATAAATTTTGGAATGAAGAGCTGGTTATGAGTTATCCAGAGTGATACCTTCTAAATTTTCACATCGATCATATGGTAGGTGTGTAAATGATTTTATTTTGATGCCTATTTGGTTTCAAATTTTGATCCTAACCTACAACCACGATAATGACTTAAAAGTTAAGAGTTAATAGCAAGTTAACTTCTTCCATAGTGTATTCTTCTATTTCATAATTAGGTTACCGGTCTATAATTATTTCATAATTAAAATGGTCGAAGGTCATGCTAACAATATTAAAAGTGAACTCGGAAAAATTACCATAATACACCAAAGCTATATGGAAAATAGTAATTAAATTAATTTGTATTCTGATACATTTTTGTAGGCAAGATTATTTTTTTCGTCCTATAAGTTAGCCTAATAAAAGATTCGGTCTTTTCATTTTTAAAAAATTTCATCCTTAAAATTTTAAAAAATAAAAAATTTAAGATAATGACCACCTACCATAGGTAAAAGTGACCGGCCAAGTTGACTCTGCACTCAAATTTGGAAAAAAATTGATTTTGGAGGGAAAATTATATAGTGGCAGCTTAGCTGGAGCTTGGGAAAGAAAAAAAGAGAGGCCAACTAGGCATTTAGGCCATATGTGGCACATTCAAATTTTTAAATATTTTCCTCGTTTTTTTTCCTTCTTCTAATTCCTTCTACACATACTTTCGCCGACCCACCCCCGCCTCCTAGCCATGTTGCCGACTCATACTCCTCTTCTTCTTTTTCTACCCATGGCCCGCTACCGTTGCCTACTAGCCATCGCCGTCGCCCAACCATACCGATTCCTCCTCCTTCCTATCCATCCATCGCCACCGCCAGTTACCGCCTCCCCACCAACCTCCGCTGCCCTGCCCACTGCTTATGTGTGTATGTATATATATATATATATATATAACAAATATAGAAAAATAATATTTGAAATAGGGAAAAACAAAAACAAAAAAAAAAGAAGAGAGAGAAAAGAAATAGAAGGAAAAATATGGCCATTTTTCTAAATATTCTAAAATACAAAAAATATTTACATTAAGATATTGTGCTACTATAAAAGTAACTATTTTCTATTGTATTTTTTAAAGTTCAATTTTAAGCATTTTCTTATTTTCAAATATGAAATTAATTAACATTTAATAATTTATTAAAATTTATGATAAGTAATTTATAGTAGTTTTTTCTTGCCAATTAATAATAATATACAAATATTATCTAAACTGTTTTTTGTATTGTCTAATTTGATTTTGAATTTAGATACAGCAATTTTTAATAATTAAATTACTTTTTTATTTATTTAAAGTTTGAATTTCAGATATTAAAATTTGTTAACAATTAAATATTTATTGGGCTTTTGTATAAGTAGTTTGAAATATAACATAAATCTATATTTTTGTGCAATGATTATCAAATATTTTTACATTCTAATTATATTGAATTTTTTTTTTTAAATTTAACCAATGAAATAAGAATAAATTGATTTTGCCTAAAATGCCAAGTTGGCTTTGCCTTTTTTCCCCATCCAAACTTGTCCATGTAGACAACAAACTCAATAATTTTCACTCTAAAATCAATTTTTCCCTAAATTTCCATCATAGCCAGTTTAATCAGTCACTTTTACCTACAAAAATTCTCTTAAAGGATAAAATTTAAAATTTAAAATTAAAAATGACCAAATCTCTGAGTAAGTCAACTTACAAAATTGAAAAAATAATTTTGCCCATTTTTGTATGCATAAATTACTAATGTTATAAACTAAAAACCATCTAACTAAGAATTATGTATTTTTAACTATATTAATTTTTTTTTAAAAGAAACACACAATTTGCAAAAAGTTAAAGGTGGCCATATAGTTTTTTTTTGTGAAATAAAAATATATAAAAAGGCATTGTTATATGAAAAATATGAATATGATTTTAAATTTTTTTATTGTTACATGAAATACAAATAGGAAGTGAAAATAACGTAACAATAATGAGAATATAAAATGAATCACGTGCTTACTTTCACAACTAACATAATGCCCATAAGCAACAGGAGCTTTACCCTAACAAATCTCATGCTTGGTACGGATGAGGAATGAAAATGGGAATTGGATAATGATTTATTCATTGATTATTATCCTATGCATGATTTATGATAGTATTAAATGGTTAAAGCACCTCCTGCATGTAAAAACTTAAATGAATTGGGATTGCTTCATTCTCATCAACTACCCTTAATGGTTCCTCAGTTAACAACTTATGGAGAACTCTCAAGCTAATCTTCTATCCCAACGAGCAAGTCCAGCTTTGTATTAAAAAGCGGACCAACCAACCTTAGATTTCTTACCTTTCGCTATTTAGTTTCTTTGTCAACTATAAAACAATTATTCTTTAAATACAATATGATGTGGTTCAAAATCTGTTTAAGGGCAACAGTGCCTCTTCTTATCCTTCACTTGCACATGACTTCCACGTACACCACAAGCAATTTATTACAAAGTTGGGAGATTTTTCAACTAAATCTTTCAAAGCTTAAGTCAGTAAAATATCAAAAAAATATACGGATCTAATAAAAAAAAAAAAGATGGACACAGAGACTATATGGAATCACATAATAAAAAATATGCCTTTTTTTTAATAAGCTGGGCGATTTATAATTTAGCTCAATGGCAGGGAGCGGGATGTACTACACTCTCCAAGAGTGGGAAATTACTCAAAGGGGTCGTACTACACTCTTAGTTCATGTGTGTTCCGAGTTAACCCATGAGCTTCTCGGTAATGAACTTTATTTCTCTTCTCGTTCTACCCTTCCTATATTTTATTATTATTCAATTAAAACATGCTTCCATTTATTCCCTAACACAAAACATTAATAAAACAAGAATATTAACAAGAATAAAACAAGAAAAGTATAAAAGATTTGATACAAAAATATGTCAAAATGTTCACTTATCATCCACTGTGGAATTTTTGAACTTTGATCTTAACCTTGGCAACACTGAATGGTTTTCCAAATTTTTTGTGATAAATCTTCAGCGATGGATGCTAGTAAATTATTCCAAACACGGCGATCATCCAAATAATGAGTTTGGACTGACTTAACAACTTCCTATACAAGAAATTAGACTCCTCACGTGTCCACTTAATGCTTTCGAACATGTTTCGGATGTCTACGTTTCGTGTTTGAGGCATAAGTAATAGTACCTTTCAAAAAATCTAATCATCAGTTAGGGAACAAGAAAACTTGAAATGGCTTGAAGCAAAGATTGAAATCTACCATATTCATTGATAATTATATGTATAAATAATAATTAAAATCTTGCATTTCACATAAACCATCAATACACCATAGATACATAACTGTATTTTCCAAAAATTACAATATCACCAAACATATCATCAAATCGAATATGGATCCAAACATACACTAATCTACAAGGCGTTTGGCAAATAAAGATATTTTAAGTTAAAAATTTACGCAAATCAAAACCTTTTAGAAACCTTATGCGCAATATATATTTTAAAAATAGAAAACAAATATCTACTTCATGCAAACTTTTTTAGACAATGCTTCTTCAACGATTTAGTAGAAAAACTAATGACAGTTAGGTAGAAATTATCAAAGCAAACTTATTCTTAGCATAATCAAACATCCGCAAATATTATCTTACCTCTTACGATAATACTTTGGAGAAATGGGGGAGAGTATTTCTGAACCCATTGCTTTGTTAAATGCACTGAGAGAGGGGAAATATGCACGGATCAAATTGCTCAGAGGCGTTGGTGAAGGTGAATAGTTCTGAAATTTTACTGAAGTTGTCTCCAAATCCCCAACCCTCAACCTAAGCAGCAGAAAAGGTGCAATTTAGAATAGGCTTGGGGCTATAATGATTTCGAATCATTTAATATTTTTATTTTTTGGGTTTCACTGTTGACCTCCTTCCTACCTATTCACTAAACCAGGCCCTTTGGTAATGTGAACTTCCCCTCACCTTTTCCCTCTCTTAACATATATCTCCTTGTGCAATTTACTACTAGATTAAAGTCGTGCCAATAGCTATAGGATATCTTGCAGTCCCTATTTGTTTCTAGCTTATAATTTCATTTTGGCTATCATTGGGCATTATGATTTTTTTTACTTGTAAATTGTGCGGACCATAATAAAGATAATGTGTATGTGGCATAATCTAATACTCCATATAACAAGCAGGGATGAATGGCAACAGGTTGAGTTTGTCAAAACCTGGGACCCGATCGGCCATAGTTTTTATGGACCCTAGATTCGTCCCGAGCTAGACCCATTTTGTATTATTAAATTATTAAAAGAATTCTTAAAAAATGTTATCATAACTTTCTAAATATGATAATGGTATTAACAAAGTACTAAATTTTTGCAAATTTATATGTGCATGTTTTAATTTTTCAAAAATTATTATTTCAAATATGTATTTTTTACTTTTATATATACTAGTAAGTCCACGCGCTTTGCGTGTGGATGATTTACACCTAGTTTTTTTTTTAAAAAAAATATATCTTATATAAATATAGTTGTAAAAATTGAAGTACTAAGGATTAGGGATTCGCTCTTGAGTTTTGGATAGAAAAATGATTATTTATTCTTTTTACCTCTTTTAGTTTCCACTATTGGAATCCATACATAATGAAGGTTCCAATGGGAATATATTATCAAATAGTTCATGCATTAAGGTAATCATGATATTATCTTACTATTTGCAAATTATCTCTTAACACCAATATTTGTTTACGGAATCAAGTATTTATACACACCTTTATCTACAACAAATCAAGGTTTCACATTAGTTGTTGGAGTAGTAAAACCAAATGTCTAGCTAAATGAACCTAAGTAATTGTTGTGACATTAGTGATACAAAAATCAAAAATCACCTCAAAACAAGTAGGGTAGATAAAAAATTAAAATAATAATTCGACACATTTAAATATTTTCTACCTTTATAACCATTCATTTTCCTTCATAAATAGGTTCACCTTTTTTCCTCAACAAAATGAGATTTAGAATGACATAATGAAAGTAGAAAATAAGAGAAACTAGACAATACATTTCTATTACTACTAGAAAACTTAGCCTAAAGAAAGACAATATTAAAACTTTATTTTCCCCTCTAACCCCTTGCCCCCACAAGCTTAATACATGGCCAAACAATCAAGTGATATGCTAGTTGTCAAGAGTTGGTAAGTTGTTACATCAAGTCCTCTAAATTTTCACCTACCCAATTGAATTGCATTTTCAGGCTAGATACAATCATATTTCGATGATTGGAAAAGAATAAAAGTTCTAGATATTTCTTTGCTAATATATTTTCATATGTCATGTTTTAAATTTAGCTGCAGGATGAGGGAGATATGGTCAAATTACCAGATCATGTTCAAGAGTCATCCTTCACATCAACAACGCACTACAACGTGTTTATTGACCATTTGGATATATTTTCTCACCATCATGTTTTTAGAAAACTTGTTTATCTACCTATTTTGTATAACATATCCAAATTTTAGCCCAAAATAAATTTTTGTTAAAGAGACATAACCCAATTGGTAAAATAGATCATAACTGGGTTTAACTATGGTCTGAATTTTTGGTGATCTATTTTGAACAACCACTTGTAATCCAACTTCTTTTATCATTACACATTTTGTATAGGATCTAAGGTCTGTATGAACTTATAGATAAATGATTTAACAATCCACAGCCTTAAGAATTAACCTAAAACTACTTCGAAATTAAAAGTTACGCTAGTTTCTCTAAAACCTGCACACAAAAAGAAGATAAAAAAATTTCATCTCAATTTTTTTATGTTGATTTTCCATTTTATTCCTAAAACACAAAAATACTTTAATTGGGAGTTATAATGACAATTTCAAAGTGAAAATAATTATATAAATCCTAATTAATTATACACATCTAAATATTCATCACACCCCCAACCTAGTTATTACTAGTCCCTAGTAATTATAGCTTAATAAAATGCAATACAAATCGAAAGGAATATGGTATGATGCTCAGAATTTAAAAGAAACCTATAAAATAGTCTAATAATTACAAACAATCATTTATCAGAGATTACATATGCTATCGAGATTTTTTTTAAGAACTTCCAAAAGATGTTGGCGTATGTGCATTAAGCCAACCTTTTATTCCATAGACCAAGATACATATAACTTCAAAATCTATCATGAAAAAGCCTCAACTCCATATCCTCATAGATAAGTGTTTGCCATTTAAGTTGATAAGGTGTTCACTCATGGAGTTGAAAAATAGTTAAAACACTAAGGGAAATGGATTAAATGATTTAGGATAAGCATTCAAACTAAAATTGAGCATAAGATAGGCAGTCACAAAATTTGATATACCTAGTTTGTCTTAGCAAAATATGCCTGCTTGGCAGGTTCATAAACACCAACAAAAACAGCAGATGCGCTGTCATAAAAATTATTAATCAATCTACATCTCACATAAATATTGCATATTTAAAAAAAAAATAACAAAATCTGTTCTGCATAACTCCCCTTGGGTATTGAAACAGATAAGAATGTTAACTATAAGTAATCCATAAGCACAACCAATAATAGGTGGCACTTAATCAAATAAAACCGACCACGTCAGTAACTGAACAAGAGTTCACATTTTCATTATCATCATGATGGAACAATTCCTCTCTGTTCTACTTCTAGTGTTGGTTGATGATTTACAAATTACAATGAATCCAAGCAACACTTAAAATTTGTAAACATTTTGTCCTTGCTCAAAAATTGTGCCCCATCATTATATCACTAGTACTAAAAGTAGATCCAGTGGTACACATATTAGAATAGTGCCAGCGAGCAACTTAGACATTAGGCATTTATTCATCTTTATTTTATAGTTAATTATTAAATAAAATCTCTAAATTATATATAATAATAGAGAATGATCGTGTATTCGATGGTGATTGTGAAATATGCTTCAACTGTCATGATTTTAAATTATTTTAAGTCATAGAATTATTGAGATGACATTTGATCATTCGCATAGACTTACACATTCGATTCATGTTTGCAAAGATAATGACTCATTTCATGAACATCTAAGGACACAGTGCATATATATCGGTGTTTGTTAAATAACAAATATAACCAATCCCGCAAAGAGATTCATAATGAAAATTAATTTATCAAATAACAAATTTAAGATAATGCAAGATTAGTCTTTAAATTTGAGGCACTATTCATTTCGTAGTTAACTGTACTTCGATTTATTATATGATTATATGGATAATCTAAAAGAATATATGGGTGCAATTTATTATATATGGAAGTTAGTAGGTAGCCAACGTAGCATCCATCACGTATTTAGATGAATATAAAATTTTCCTATATTTTTTGTGGTACTTGACTTAAATATCTTTATCCAAGGTTGCATGAAGTTAGGAAATAGTTTTCTAATTTCATTATTAAGTCAAAATACTAGTGATAATTACTTGTTATGGGCCATTTGGGTTTTTTTTAATATTTTCATACCCTAAACCCAATTAGAAGATTAGTTGATGTAATGACATTACTTATGTGGTATTTATAATTGAAGAAGTTTGCTACCTCATCTATATCTAGGTTTTCATAATATGTTGCTAGATATCAATCATGATTTATAGGTTCTTATAATTAAGAAGTTAATTCTATTAATCTGGCAATTTTTATTGTCTAATTAAGTTCCAAAGTTTTAAACTTACTACTAGCTTACTGAATTTAAGGGGTAACACAAAAACTTTTGACAAGTCCATTTCATATTAAGAAAAATTGTAACATCTCTTAACCTAACTGTAGAACCAAAACAAGCTGATACAGTTAAGTCAAGAAATATTAATTTTTCATCAATATTAGAGTTATGGTTTTAATAAAAGTTCTCATTTTTAACTATATGAGAAAGAACTTAAATCGTTTTAAACACACCATAAACATATATAAAAAATGAGTAGATCTATTTATAAAACCATAACAGAGCGACTTATTTAAAAACAAAATAAAATTTTCAAAATAAATTTCAACCTTAAGTATTTGCCACCATTTGTTGGGTTCGCCGGTCCTTCTCGTATCCCTTATCTACCCGACCATCAATCAAGTACCATACTTTCTTTTCAAAAACCTCATTATATCCTTAATAGTATCATACTTCATAAACCATAAATGCATCAAACATTACATCATTTGACAAATAATAACAATCACATTAAAATATGAACAATATTATATGATTCTTATGATACATCAAATGAAAACTTCAACTTACCTCAAGTCCACTTTGTGCTAAGTGAAAATGCCAATCTCTTTGGAAGATAGGATGTGTTAAAGACCTAACATAATCAAATCATGTACCATTTAATATCCTTTTTATAAATCATTTAGTCTATTCTAATTAAAATCATATACACTTTTCAATCTTTTATAAATAATTCCATATCAATTACATAACTTTAAAAATAATGCATACTCTATATTTTACTACTAATTCAAGACAATAAACATTAGGGAAGTTATTAAATAACTTATAATTCAAACATAATTATTAGGGTACCCCATAAAATATGAACATAATCCGAATTAAAATGACGTAAACTTGGTTCTAACTTAAATTGATTCAAACCTTCAATTAAGCAAACTAATTGCTATTGTTTACAATCATTTGTAGGCACCTTCAAATACAATATAAGCATTACAAAATCAATAGAAATAAGTAAATTAAATAATTTCACAAGACTATCAATTTTGCTAAAAACTAGCTTAAGTAGCTTGATTTTGCCTTCAAGTGTAACTTACTTAAGTTTTCAATCATACAAAATATACTAAAATATGTAACTATCCAAGATACTACAAATTCATCATAAGAAATATTGAAAAAGGGTATACCTTGATTAAGTTGGAATTAAGCTTCAAAATTAACAGTTTTCAAGCTTAAAAAGGGTGGAAACTTGTTCTAGTTTGTGTTCTATGGATTCCTATGGATTGAATTCAATTTTTGTGAGTATGAGAGTGTAGAAATTTGGGAGAAACTTAGGAGAATAAGGGCTGGTTATGAATGAAAATAATTTCTTTGACCTTTCAAAAAGAGGTAAGTGGAGGGTGATGATTGGTTGTATCATGCATGGTATTTTCTCATGCCAAAGCCACATTTATGGGATAAGGAGATGACAAAAATTGATGCTTTGGTGTTATAACTAAGTGCAATGCGATTTAAAATGATTTCATGCAACCTAATCAACTAACCAATCAAATTGCACAATTTTGCATACTTTTAGTTCTAGCCAAATGTAACATACTTAAAATAAATATTCAGGCAAATAATCACTTTAGAATGTAATAAGTATGGAACAATACGAATAATTCATTTCATGGCCATTCAACACATCAATCTTCTTTAACCGAGATACTGAACTTTTCACTGCAAAAAGACACTGAAGGAATATGTTAAATCAAGAAACAAAAGTTTGATCTTATATTTCATGTACTAATGGATGTTAAAGCATAACTAGAGCATATAATAACAATTATTCAAGTTCAAGCAATCATGCTATTTGTATGCCATAATTTAATCATACACATTAATTAGATGCATATTCAGGTAAGATGGTTATTATTGGCTATGTAGGAGAAAATTGGGCATTACAAAAATAATCAAGAGTTGGATTAAATAAATTAATTAGCTTATTGGGCTTTAATTAATTCAAAGGTTGATTTAATTTGATTAATTGACTGAATAAGTTAATTGGACATAATAAAATTAGGAGAAGTCAAATTAGAGTAATTAATTATTTAGTTGAATCAACTAACTAAATGAACTTTTAAGTAATCAAGTGTTGTATTTATTAAATGTAGGCTCAATTGGTATGAGCTTGATTAGATCAAGGCCCACTGAAAATTAGGATATAGAATATTCTAATTCCATAAGAAGATGGAATATTGTACATAAGTGAGTTATGATTACTAACCTTTAATAACCATTTTGAATTCGGTATGAGAGACCATAATTAAGAATGTAACTAACTACTTTGTGAAGTAAGTTTCCAGTTGGAGCGGTAACCCTACCTATTTGTCTTTCTCTCTCGTCCTTTCCTTTCTTTTCGTTTGATTTTTGTTTTCTTTATTCTAAATAATATGATAGAAGAATTCAAAAATAAAATACCTATAAATAATGGTGCTTGTGTTAATGGTTCTAAAATCTCATACACTAACTCTTTTGAGTGAACATAGACGGATCAAGCCAAGCTCAAACGTCTGTGAACATACAGAGATAGGCACTAAACACTAGGCATAAGGTAATAATGATGTTGGGTGCCAAAACTAAAGTTGCAAGTAGCAGCGAAGGCTGCTAGCTCCATTGTACAAACACAACACATGTTAGGCCACACCTAGCTTCGTGAGCCTAGTTTGTTGGGCTAGGCCAAGCTCAAACATTGTGCTGATAGCGGGAGCAGCCTATTAGGACTACTGCCACATTTCTTTAAATGGGTGATGGGTGATGATTGAGTTTTATATCCATTAATTAAAATATTTATTTACTTAAATTTTTGTCAGTTTTTGAGGTTTTGGTAGATTTAATGTGTTTTTCGTGTTTATTTTGCACGAGTAAGATTTCTTAATGGCAAAATATCACTAAAGTAAAAAAAGAATGAGAAAAAAGAAAGTCAAGCGCCTAGGCACTACTCTACTTGTGAAACAAAAAAAAAAAAAAAAAAAACGAGACAACAATCTAGAATGTTGAGTGCCTAGGTGCTCCAAAACAGTGCCTACGCGCTGGGACGCGAGGAAATTTCCTAATCCAAGTAAAAGACTCAATTTCAAGGGTTTAAGGACTTATTCT
Source organism: Paulownia fortunei (assembly GCA_019321725.1). Classification (NCBI taxonomy): domain Eukaryota; kingdom Viridiplantae; phylum Streptophyta; class Magnoliopsida; order Lamiales; family Paulowniaceae; genus Paulownia; species Paulownia fortunei. The sequence continues at coordinate 9,387,786 of CM033112.1, forward strand.
CCATCATTCATCATTCATATTCATTTAGAAATGTACCTAAAGAGCAAAAGGGGAGAAAATCTTGAGAAATCAAGAATTTCACCAGGAGAACATCGAGAAGCAAGATTTGGAGAAGAAGATCAGCCAACCTTGAAATTGATCTCAGCATTTTATCAAGATTTCACCAAAATCTCATTTTCTCTATTTTTCTTCTACCGTTTCTTTTATCATGTATATGAATCCTGTTAGGATGTTTTTCAATTTTAGCACAAATTCTTTTCTAGGGTTATGATGTAGTCTATGACGTTTTGAATTTTTCTATTAATTCAGTTGATGATTTAGTTTTCTTAATTGAGTGTTCAATATTATTCTTAATGCTTCTAATTACGTGATCACTAATTAGATGATTTGTTAATCTAAATAAATTGGGAGGTGATTATGTGTCTAGTTTATTATGTTGAATGTCATAAATTGCATGTGAGATAAAAATATATTTTCATGGTTTGTGTAGTGGCTACACGAGATCTACATAGCTCATTGAATTATTGATTGTTGTAATTCATTTAGTAATATAATGGGTTAGCAATTGATAATGTTTACATTAGACCTTATGAGAGGCTAGTGAATAACTAAGGAATTCTTGACTATCAATTAGGAGAATAAATTTAAACTGATGAGATAGAATATTTAATTCTTATTAGTTACAAAAAAATCAGAAGCACTAGGTTTTCAATGATTTAATCTTTACTTGCTATTAAGTTTACTTAGTTCTAGTTAAATTTTAGTTTAGTAATCAACACTTTATTTTTTGATCTTTCAAATAAAATTGGGATTAATAGTATTTCGGTACTTAATAATAATAGTTCTTGTAGGAACGATAATTTAATCATCTCTATATTACTTGTTAATGATAATGTGCACTTGCGTTTATAAAATCCGAAATGAATTTTTGGCGCGGTTGTCGGGACCATTTGTTTTTATTAACATCAATACCAAGTAACTATAATTTTAATTTAAATTCTATTTATTTTGTTTTGCTTTCAATCTTTGTTTTAAATTTTCAAGCATTGATCATAGGTGAAGAGATAAACTTCTAAACTGTCTCAAAGAACCATAACAGACACAGGGGAAGAAGTAGAGAACAATAGGACATTACTTGCTTATGTAATTCCCATGGTTAGGGAAACACTCTTGGGAATAAGACGCCCAACTATACATGCCAAGAATTTCGAGATAAATTCAGCTACTATTCAAATGGTTCAATCTAGTCAGTTTTGTTGGTTGGCCGAAGAAGATCCCAATGCTCATATAGCTAGCTTTCTCAAGATTTGTAACACCTTCAACCATAATGGTAGTACTAATGACGCCTTTAGATTGAGGTTGTTCATTTTTTAACTTAGGGATAAGGCAAAAATTTGGTTGAACTCACGCCCATCGGGACAATCACTACTTTGATTGAGAAGATGCATAATGATATCACTATTTTTGTAGTATGACTTGGAATTTTTGCAAGAGGCTTGGGAAAGGTATAAGGATTTATTGAGGAATTGTCCACATCATGGTCTACCGGATTGGTTGCAAGTGCAAATTATCACCAATAGTTTGAGTGGCTCAACTTAAACTTTAGTTGATATAGCAGTTGGTGGTGCTCTATGGGTAAGACACATGAGGAGGCTTATGAACTACTCAAAACCATAGTTGTAAATGCTTATCAGTAGCCTTCAGAGAGAATTACAAAAAAGAAAGCATCAAAACCAGTTGTGGTATGTAATTTTTGCAATGATCCTCATCCTAGTATTGAATGTCAAGTTGGCAATCCATTTGCTCCATCACAATTCGAACATGTGCAATTTCATTGTGAACTTTATTGGGCAAAATAATTTGTTCTCCAACATATTCAATTCAGAATGACACAATCATCTAAATTTCTTCTCATGGAGAAATAGTCGAAATGTAGTGAGGCCACTGTCAAATTTTTAGCCTCAACCTCTACCACAATCACAACCACAACCGGCATCAAACAAAGTATTACTTGAAGAAGTGCTTACCTAATTAACTAAGAACACCAATCAGTTTATGGTAAGAAAGAAGGCCACTTTGCGAAAATAGGAGACTTCAATTCAGAATCAAGCAGCCTCTATTCAAAATTTGGAGGTTTAAGTAGGTCAATTTGCCAATATACTAAGCACAAGATGTAACACCCCCAACACTAAATATAGATATTGGTATAATAATAATTTTGACAATGTAGCACATGTGTGTGTGTATATATATTTACTTTTGTCAAATATAGCACTTTGAGAAATAATATTTTCACACATATAACCCTTTACATAGAAAAATCACCATTTATATAAAAACACAACACCCATCACAGTCACACTATTCTCTAGCTGATTTACTATCAAATTTCAAAGAGTTATATAGGACACAACATCCCAAAATTATTATACAAGAGATTCAAAAATAAAAATAATAGCCTTTACTTTCGGAAGAAGTAAGGATATTTTGCATCTTGTATCCCTTTATATATAGTCAGTAATTTACATAATAATAATGAATGTAAAAATTAGAATATGCCCGCAACACAACCCAACAGGTCGTCATCCATGTACACTGATCCTTAGAACCTGTAGGAACCCCAACAACTTGCCCAAAAGTCCATGGTATCAAGTATCACCAGACTCACCTATAATGCATAAACTATATGAACTAACGTTCAACAAGTAAAGATTATGCATGTCAAAGAATAATCCACAATATCAAGTCATGCATCTCAAAATGCGATGCCCACAATGCAATTCCATGCATTAAAACATTTCTCTCAAAATCATTTCTTTCTTGGGCCCCTGACCAATGCTACTATCCCATGCATTGGAAAAGAGCTCTGCACATCGCCATAATCCAATGGCCAATAATCATAAAAGCATGCAAATCCATGCACACTCGTATGCATGCAAATTCATGCACGCGAACCTGCAAATCTATGCATACAACCATGCAAATCCATGCATGCTTCGGTGCACTAGTAGTAGTCAGTAAAACATTTTCTTTTCTCAGAATCATGTCGTGCAATGCAAGATTTATCACAATACTCGTATATAATACATGCACGTGCCAATGACAATGCCTATGTATGTATGCTCAATCGAGAGCCCTCTACTATGCACATATGATTTATGATATTACATATAAATCACACATTTACTATACCTTTGATCGGTTGTGTGTTACTTCTAGGTTTCTTAAGTATTACTCCCCAACCCTAGATGTGCAACAATCTGTAAAAATATAAGATATCAATCACCATCCTCAATTAACAAGTTCATTATACCTAATGTAGTATAAAGATCTTGAATCTCAATTTAACTAAACAACCTTACCACTTAGAAACTATAACCGAATACAACTTTCTACGTACATTTGTTCCACATCTTAAATGTATACTAACCTCACTTAATTGATGTATTATAACTCTTACAATATTTTCCTAAATGTTAGGGATCAAATGCACCACATCTATGCTGGAACATGTTAATGAACCAAATGGGATAGATTCACCACTTCACATTTTCTTACTGCCATATTAATTTGCATGATGATTTTGATACCCTTAGACATATTCATTCACTCCAAAAAATTTATCACACTTATCTAACATAAAAATAAATGTAACCATATCATATAATGACTAAAACTCACGGATATAGCTTCCCAAGTTCAGCTCCTTTCACAGCATATTGAAACAGATTATTTCTACCGTGACAGTTTTACGCAGTTCATGACATTAATGATTTTGGCACCCTTAAGTATATTCAGTTACTCCTAAATTTTCACCACACTTATATAACATATAAAAAGAGACAACCAGGTCATGGCCTTGCCAAAACTAATGTATTTAATACTGTAAAACTAGTCCATTTCACATAGGACAGAATCTGAAATTCGATGGTGACAGTTTTGAGCATCTCTTCAATATCATGCCCTATTTCAATTTATAATCGATGAAAATTTATTACAATACTCTTAAACCATTTGTAAACATGTATATGATGATAATTATAGGTTTTATTCAACATACCATACACTTTTGAAGCCTAAAATACAAGAAAATAATAAGGTGACAGTTTCTGCCACAAGTATTTCCTATTAAGTATTTGTCATCAAAAAACCCTTTCTTTGTGCACCAAAGTCTAACTAAAACCTTCCTAACACTTTTATAAGAGATATCGAAATCTTAGTAAATAATAAAACCATTCAGAATAATCTAAAAACCAAATCCAAATCCGTAGATAAGTGTTACCTATGCAGATTTTGAGGTTAAACTTGATGGTAATCACTTCTCCTTTGCTTTTCTTGCTTTTATTTCAACTTGGAATCAATTTGGAGCACTTGGATACCTTAAGGTGTGTGTTTGGAAGATGAAAATAGCTGAAATGAAGGTCTGGTCGTGGCCTAAGGGTGAAGGGTTTGAGGTGTTAGCTTGAGATTAAAATTTTTATCAAACATAAATTTAACCCCTTTGATTCGAAAGCGATTTTAACGATCGCGCTTATTCAAGTGAATATATAAATAAATATAAAATCGGATTATACCTTTCGTGCACTCCGGTTGTTGTAGGGAATGAAGCAATCAATTGCTTATCCTGGACTTTCAGAACTCGCAGGGATCCAAGTGTCTCCCCTCTATCAGGTCCACGATACGGAAATCAACACCAATCAAAAGGATCCTCTAGTATCCTTTTAATTGTTTACTAATCTAGAACCGGAGTATATTTTCAAGAACAATAAAGATTGATTCTTTAAGTTCTTGAAACAATAATATGAAGAAAATAATAAGAAACTGATTTTCTTTTTCTTTCTTTTCTTTTCTTGAAGAGTAAAAATAGAAGACTTTAAACAAAATATTTTTGCTCAAATTTTTGAATTTTTTTTTATTATGTAATTTTCATCCCTCATATATATAGGGCTGAAAATTTTAATCCTTTTCCAACTCTTGGAAAGTTTTTCTATTTTGAACTACTTCAAAACTTTATCTTGGAAGGATTCCAAATCTTTCAAGAACTCTTCTTTTTTCACTCTTCTATTGTATGTGGACTAATTTGAGACTACATTAATCATCAAAATTGTCTACACACATTGTTGATATTAATTTGAACTCTTCAAATAATATCAAGATAGATATATATCATATATATATACTATAATTATATTTATACATAAATTAAATCTTAGTGGCCTATTTTATCCTATAAAATTGGTCACTATATTTATTTATCTATAAATATGTTAATTAAATAAATCATATTTATTTAATTTATTCTTTTCATACTTTAGTGGGCTTCTTAAGTGATCCACATTTATTTTGGGCTTGGACTCAAAAATCCCCAAATCAATTCAATTGATTCAATCCCAATTTAATCAATCTAATTGATTAATTTAATTTACTCCAATTGGGCTTCCTAATCAAATTAGGTCCAATTAAATAATCCAATTACTTAATTGAATAATTTAATTTAACTATTAAATTAAATAGAACCCTTAATTAATTAATTGATCAGTATTAATTAATTAATTTTCAACCATTGGATAAAATCTAAAATTAAAAATGTTACTTTCCATAAAGATGTGTGACCCTCTTAGGTTCACTACTAAGCTAGTAGTGAGTTTGCAACATTTGCAACTTATGAATAACAATTATTCCAATTAATTAATCCGTTTGGCATGTACACTGATCCTCAGAACTTGTAGGAGCTCCTGTTGGGTTCGCTATAATCGCAGGGGTATAAGAAATTCTTATTTCGACGGGCAAAGCCTCCAACTAAGAATTTCTTGCGGGCCATATTCGGTGTACTTGTTCCCTAACAAGCACCCACATATATGCACTTACGTCTCTACGCTAATGCCAATGAAATGTGACATCCTCGTCTCACGAGCATGCATTATATGTACGAGTCTTACTGAGCTATTTGATGTCCCATCTCAAAAAACTCTCGACTCGGAACTTATTTAAAACCAAAGCCTTAGAGACATGTTCCATGATCGCCATCATATGCGCGACCATGCCCGTAGCTAAATCTGGTCTAAGGACTTTATCGAATGTGCAGAAAAAAAATGCAAGATATAAGATAAAGAAAATGCCTTTTTATTAATATGATTCCAATAAGATTGTCTTTACAAAAGCAAAAGAGTATAATACACCCAATCTAATTGGGGCGTTGGACATCATACTCTAACAATCTCCCACTTGCCCTAGCTCCAATTGCCCATTTATCTAAGGCCCATCTTCTCAAGATGTCCGTCGAATATCTTCTGTGCTAAGGGCTTAGTAAGTGGGCCTGCTACATTTTCTGCTGAGGCAACTCGATCCACAATGACGTCGCCTCTACCAATGATCTCTCTGATCAAGTGATATCGTCTCATTATGTGCTTGGATCTTTGATAAGATCTTGGCTCTTTTGCTTGCGTAATAGCTCCATTATTATCACAGTAAATCATAACTGGATCAACAATGGATGGAATTACATCCAACCCTTGGATGAAATTTCTAATCCAAACAGCTTTTTTTGCAGCATCTGATACAGCAATATATTCAGCTTCGGTGGTAGAGTCTGCAGTCGTCTCTTGCTTGGAACTCTTCCAACTGACCGCACCACCATTCAAGGTGAATATGTATCCGGACATAGACTTTGAGTCATCTATATCGGACTGAAAACTAGAGTCTGTATATCCCTCCAGTTTTAGTTCTCCATTGCCATATATCAGAAAGATATCCTTAGTCCTTCTCAAGTACTTGAGGATCATCTTAACGACTTTCCAGTGTTCTTCTCCTGGATTGGACTGATATCTGCTCGTGACACTTAGAGCATGTGCTATATCAGGCCTTGTACATAACATTGCATACATTATGCTCCCTATTGCAGAAGCATAAGGTATGCGAGCCATCTTTTCTCTCTCTTCAGGTGTCTTAGGAGACATAACTTTAGAGAGTGAAACCCCATGACTCATAGGCAGAAATCCTCTCTTGGATTCCTCCATGCTAAACCTTTTTAGCACTTTGTCTATGTACATGGACTGGGATAGTCCGATCATCCTTCTGGATCTATCTCTATAGATCTTTATCCCTAGGATAAAGAGATGCATCTCCCAAGTCCTTCATGGAAAACTGATTAGATAACCAAGTCCTCATTGACTGCAACATCCCTACATCATTCCCAATGAGTAGGATGTCATCAACGTAGAGCACAACAAATGTAACTGCACTCCCACTAACCTTCTTGTAGACACATGGTTCATCCGGGTTCTTATAAAAGTCAAACATTTTGATCGTTTCATCAAACCGGATGTTCCAACTCCTCGAAGCTTGTTTGAGTCCATAAATGGATCTCTGGAGCTTGCAAACCTTTTGCTCGCTCCCGCTGGATATGAAGCCTTCTGGCTGCTTCATGTAGATCTCTTCCTTAATGTTTCCATTAAGGAAAGCGGTCTTCACATCCATTTGCCATATCTCATAGTCATAATATGCAGATATGGCTAACAGTATCCGTATGGATTTAAGCATCGCTACTGGTGAAAAAGTTTCCTCATAATCAATTCCTTGCTTCTGAGTATAACCTTTTGCTACCAATCGTGCCTTATAGGTTGCTACCTCTCCATCTACTCCAAGCTTCGGCTTGTAGACCCATTTGCAGCCAATGGGAACAATTCCCTGTGGTGGGTCCACCAAAGTCCATACCTTGTTGGAGTACATAGAGTCCATTTCGGACTGCATAGCTTCTTACCACTTCTTCGAGTCGATGTCAGACATCGCCTCTCCATAGCTTCTTAGATCATTATCCAAGGGGAGTCCCTCTTCTTTGTTCTCTAACCAACAAGTTGTACCTCTTAGGTACCCTTGAGACCCTTTCGGATCTTCGAAGAGATTGTGCCTTAGAGGGTCCAGCATCAGCTGGTGTACCAT